>JBBMOE010000110.1:303229-468861 GCA_037975065.1 Chaetodon trifasciatus | reverse complement strand
AGCACCTGAAGACGATGGAGACACATGAGAGGTCAGAACTGTCTGTGAGCTGGTTGGACAGCAGAGAAGGATTCAAATGTCGACTTCATGAAGGAATAAAACAGCGTTTGTTTATCAGTCAAAACTCTTCTTATCTCATCATCAGTTACTGCTTCTTCTTAGAAACAAAGATGTCAGCAACATTTCTGCACATCTGGCAGATCATCAGCTCTTAAAGTTACTGACGGACTTAAAGTCTTTCTGCTCTTCGTTCTCAGATCGTTTGCTCTTCTTTCATGTTGCTTCTACTGAACTCCCTCAACTCGTCTTGTGGGTGGAGTTTCAACACGAGTGCGTGAGCTTACCAGGCAGCAGCCCAATGAGAGCAGACAGGAAGAGCAGGAGGTGGAGCATGATGGAGGAGGCCAATCAGCTGGCAGAGAGCTGGAAGACACACAGATGGACATCTTTGTTTGATTGGACAGAAAGTCCATGAACAGGATTCATGCTGTACAAATGTGGATTTCCATGACACTTCCATGACTTCTCCAGGTTTTTCCATGACCGGACAAACCCTGTATGTCTGTGATTGGTCTAAATGCTGCAGTATTCAGTCGCTATGAAAGACATTATTTCAAACGGCTGCTCAGCTTTAGCAGCAGAACAATGACATCACATCTGATCTCATCCTCGAGGCTGCAACGAACAATTTTCATCATCAATTAATCTGCAAATTGTGTTCTGAATTAATTGTTTGGTTTCTAAAATGTCAGAAAAGTGTGGAAAGGTTTGAGCAGGTTCCCACAGTTCAACAATAGAGAAGACGAGACAGACGAGGAGTGTGCAGGTTGTCTTACCCTCTGGAGGTTTGATGGTGGATGAGGAAGATGAAGGTCTCTGATGATTCTGATTCGTCTCTCCGTGGAAGATGCTGCTCTCTCTCTCGCTCCCTCTCTTTTTATGTGCATCCTCACAGCTGTTAACACCCAGGAGGGCAGAGGAGGTGTGGCGGGGGTGGAGTGACACCTGNATTAGCTGCCGTCATCTACTCGAGATAGTGTTTTGCTACATTAGCTAGCTAGCAACTCTCCTATGTCAGCAAGCAAGCTAACGTTAGCTAACATAGGCACATTACATTGTATTTCACACGTTTTGCAGTAATGTTGTTTTGACTTTGGACCTTGTGTTGTGGGTGCCGGTAGATTGTTGACTGCATTTCTAAGCTAACGTTAGCTACTGTTGTACGCTGTTTGAACTGTACATACACATCACATCTTTTGGAATTTTCTCAGAGTCCTCCTTCATAGAAACCGGTCACAATCTGACACAGCCAACCAGGAAAGTTGGGGAAGGTCTCGTTTTTTAGGTTGTGTTACTATCTGTTGGCACATTGGCAACACAGCAACAAATACATGTTAGTTGCTTCATATTCTTATATATTACACATTTAAGTCAGCTGTAGATGTTAAGTCAATATGTCAGATACATATTTGATCAACGTTTATTACAATCAGATCAATAGAGTGAGCTGTAGCTTGAAATAGAGGAAATATCTTCCAATATGACACAATTAATGCAGTAAAATAAAACCAGTATCATGAACACCACTTCATCGTAAATACTACTCTAGCATCTCATCCCTGCTGCCTTACAGACAAATGCTTTTCCTGCTTGGTCTCTGCTTTGCTTACTTTCTTTTGCTAATACCTTTGTTTTGTTTTGTTTTTCCACAGGAGATGATCTTGAAAGCTCAAGGCCCTCATTCTGCTTTCGGAGACTTTAGGAACCATAAGTAAGCCTCCATTCTGGGAATGCAATGTGTGGGGTAATACGCTACTATGAGCTCTTTAAGATAAGATGGCCATTTAGGGCTTTGTAGGTAAGGAGAAGGATTTTAAATTCTATTGTGGATTTTACAGGGAGTCAGTATCAGAGAAATATGATCTCTTTTCTTCTTGTTTTTTGTCAAAACACGTGTCTTTTGAGACTTACTGGGGCAGCCTGAAATTGCATTAATCCAACATGGCTGAAGAGTTTAACTGCTTCATTTTCAGACAAGATGTGCCCGACTTTTACAATGTTACGTAGCTGAAAAAAGGTAGTCCTTGAAATTTGTTTTACGCGGGAGTTAAAGGAAACATCCTGATCGAAGATAAGTCCCAGATTCTTAACAGTGGTGCTGGAGGTCCGTGCAACGCCATCCATATTTGCTGTTGAGTTTTTAAGGTGTTTAGAGTCAAGCACTGTAACTGCAGTTTTGCCTGTATTTAGGGTGAATGGAAAGCTAACGTGAAGGAGAGCTGTTTTCTGATTTTTGACTGAACACAGTCTTTCTTCTCAGAGGCAACCTGCTGTCAGCTAACTGTGATTTGTTTTGTCGGGAGGTTTATGAATCTCAACGGTGAACTGAAGCTTTACCGATCTGAAATCTTCGTACGTTAACCTGCACTAAGACTCATGATAACAGTAGTTTATATGATGATTGTGAGGACAGCTCAAACATTATTTCTCATTGTGTAATCGGACATTATGCATCACTCCAGTCAAATATAGTGAAGCCGCTTTTCAGTGCCGTGCTGCACTGACTGTTCAAACATCCAGAGAATCTGACATCTGCGTCACACCAACACAAAATGGCGTGGCAGGTGGCCCGCCAACAACTTCAACAATGACTCAGGGTGTGCATGTAAAGTGGCTGCTGTAATTAACAACTCTTCTGTTTATAGTATACGCCTATAAAATGATCATTTGACGTGCCAACTTTTAGTGGAATGTAACAGCACAAGAAATACTTGGAAATGTTCCCATAGCTTTGTTTTCCCCTCCACGTCAGAGTGCCCTGACAGCACTGAGGCTGAATAAGGTCACGTATGCAGGGATTATGCAAAGAGTGAGGCTTTATGATTATTATTTTTTATATATATATATATATTTTTTTAATTTAAGACACAAAGAGAAAACACAGACAAGACAACATAAGGAAGACGAGAAGAGTCAGAGCAGTCAGAACAGTCCACACAGGCCAGTTAACTGAATGTCAGAGGGAAGAACAGAACAGGACTCTGTTAACTGTCGTGTGTCGTGTTGGTCAGATGGATTAAAGAAAGAGAACTAAATGAACGTATAGCGAGGGAAATAAGTAGAAAAAAGAGATTACATTGAAGAAAAAAGAATTAATGCTTCACAAACTCTTTGCTGCTTCCAATGCTTTTACATCTACAACAACAATCATAACGACAGACACTGTCAGAAGTCCAGAACGTAACAAAGGTCATTTTTTCATTTTGTCATTATTCATTGTTTCGCATATATGTATTTCTTTTTTATTATGAGTACATTGTTTTATGTAACTCGTCAAGGTCGGGGAAGAAAGAATATTTTCCAAGGACTCCCATCTGACTGTGACAACAACCAAATCCTCAAAGTGACCACAACACACTGAACATCATCGTTACATGATATTCTGTTGTACGCTGTTAGAGCTGATGGCCATATTCCTCTGCTTTATATACTGCTGCTCCTAATCTCACCACTATGTGGCTTTGCTTGAGAAAGTATTGTCCTATTACTTGAAGTACAGCATTACTTTGAGGTACTGTATGTGTACTGCTTTTGCCTGTGATGCTGCACACTGAGTACTTATGTACTGAGGACTTATTCTGTCATTGTGATGCTTCACTTTGGATTTCTTCTGGATCTTCTGGGGTATCAATAAAGGTTAGCTCACCTTATCTTACACTAATAATGTCTTTTCTTCAAAAGGTCTACAATCAAAAGTCTGCACTGCAGCTCATCTGTGGCTCCTTGTTGCTATCAGCTGGCCTGGATGAATCAGTGAGGTGTGTCAGCATCTCACTTCACCAACAGGAAGATTCCAGGAGGCGTGACTCATGACGGTCGGCGGTAGGAGACGGGAGCAGTATGCGTTCACGATACACCCATAAGAGGGGGGATAAAAACTTCATGAGACACGTCTGCTGACCCTCACTGTGTCGCGGGACAACTCCAACAGATGTTCTCCAACCTCGACAACAAAACCACTTGCAGTAGTTGCAGCGGGGACAAAAGTATGACGCCAGTCCCAGTCCCTGGAATCGGCGTTGACGCTGTACATGATTATGACCTGAAGTGTTTGCTCAGTGATGTCCCCAGTTAAACTCTTTAAACACATCAAACCGGTTCTCAGATGTCTGCATTGGCCTCCAGCGTGTCTCAAAATAAAATACATAGGAGATAGAAGGAGATGTTGCTGTTTAAGCTTTCAAATGTCAAATGTGTTTCAATACTGTGACCATCACACCAAAGTCTGTTCACCCCCACTGTTACAGGAATGAAGCAGAATTCTCAAAGACAGAAATCTCCCGAAAATCACACAAAAATATGAACCTTTTATGAAGCAGGGAGAGATGTAATGTACTGGGTTTCAGCAGATTTCTGTATTCCGGCCACAGTCTTTAAGCAGGTACGTCGAATAAATAAGTATTAAAAACATCATTTTAAGAGGAAATGGTTTAAAATATAACCTTAATCATTTTTGTGACATTCAGCACAACTTTAGGACAAACAGTATAAAGATCAAGAAAGTTTGTGTTGGGAGGAGGCCAGGGTGGATAGATGTGGCAAACAGCAAAGCAGGCTTCAGTACCTTCATGAAGCCACAAGTCAGTGTTGATTGCTTTATTTTAATGGAAACCACGATCTTTCCCTGAACCTAGCCATGTAGTTTTCGGACCTAAACATAACTACAGTGTGACCATCAGCTGGAATGTTTCTCAGGACGCTTTATTTTGAAAATCTAAGCAGACGCTGCTTGTTACTGCTAACTTTACCACAGAATGAGAATGCAGGCCTCAAGGAAAACTTCCAATTAAAATACATTATGCTGGAAGGATACAAAGTAAAATGTGTGTTTCTGTTCACTAAACCAATAGATTAAACATCATGACTATGAGACTGAGCCTACGTTCACTCGTAGCAGGGTTTTTTGGAAAACAGATATTTTAGCCTCTTCGTGGTCAAAAATAACATCGTGCACACAACATCGTTTTCAAAAATGTTGTCGTTTACATGAACTCAGATAAATACGCCGTCGAGCCCCATCATAACTATGAAGAATCGGAGGGACAATCCCCTTTATTCGTCACACAATGTTACATCCACATGCACACACACGCCATGCAATTGGTGAAACTAGTCCTCCGCATTTATCCCATCCTGGTCGCCTTCCTCTGTGGCAGACCAGGAGCGGTGGGCTGCCATCCGACCGGTGCCCGGGGACCAGTTCCTGTTTGTCACCATTGGTCAGGTGGTGATCTTCTTGCATGTTTTTAGTGTTTTTTTAAGGAGGATACTCCAGGTGAACACAGGGAGAACATGCAAACTCCACACAGAAAGGCCTCTTTCCTCGAGCAGCAGGCACTGAAGGCATGGTGGAGGACACGCCCACAGCGCCCACAGTGGGATTCGAACCGGGACCTTCTAGCTGTGAGGCGACAGTGTTACCACTTGTTCCACCGTGCCATCTAACATAACTCTGCCAAACCAATGTCGCTCACATGACTTTAAGTATTTTCAGTCGCATGTTGTGACGTTTCGGAACCTAAAACGCCGTTTAACTCTGTTTACACGTCAACACATAACCGGCGTTTTCAGAAATCTCCACTTTGGCCGCAGTTTTTAAAAATGATCGTTTTCCGTGAAAAAAACTACGTTTGCGTGTAAACGAGAGGCCAAACCGCATGAAAACATATGTGTTTTCCCTTGGTGTAAACATAGCCTGAGTCTCACTGAAGCGTCTGTGTTGCTGCAGGGCGTGGCCAGCAGGTTGGGACCAGCCTCCTGAGCACACCTGTGCTCTATCATTAATCAGGACTCACCTGCTTGCTCAGCACATTAGCACCTGGATTACAGCCAGTATTCGCATTGCCTTGCTGCTTGGTAACAACCAGACCTGAAGCTTGTACTCTGTCAGTATTTTTTTGTCTTGCCTGCCTTTTTGTATTCCTAATTGGTTGTTTTCCCTGTGGCGCTCAGGTGCTTGGCCCACACGTTTCATCCATGCCCTGTTGGTCTGCTCTCACAAGGAGTTTGGATCTGCTGACCCTCCAGCTCAGTACAAGAGACTCTGCCTCAGCTGAACTCAGTCATTGCTTCCTCTTCATTAAACTGTTTAAACTGTTTTTCTCACCTTCTGCCTCATTTCATGGAGCCTGGTACTTTGCTCCTGTAAACTCAGCTAAAACTTAACACTAACATGCAACATTTAAACAATCTATATGTAGGCCAGAGTGTAGAAGTCTCCACTGCAGAGCAGAACCGTGAAAACATTTACGTATTTTCTTGGTCATTCAGGATAAGCCTAAAATGTTCCAAAAATGTTGCATCTACGGCCCTGTTGTGGCACTGCACTATGCATAAAACATACAATGTATTAAAGGAGGAAATCCAATAATTGGATACTTTTTACCATCGTGGAATAATGAATTAGCAGACAGCTCAACCGACAGCAGCTTTGCCTGGCAATGATACCGTTCTACGAAGCCACGTTGACCCTGCCATCAGTGCCAGTTCAGCTTTGTCGGTGCGTCTGAAGGTTCAATAACGAGTTTAAAAAAAGTGTAAAATTTCATGCAGCAGTGCGTCATGGACTAATAGCGACCTTTTCAATGTCGTGTCCCTGAATATTTGACGTTTAATACTTGACGGATATTTTTAGTGTAAGGTTATTTTTGTTGACGTAATGTTACATATTTTGTTCATTGCAGTTTAGCAGATTAGCTGTTAAAAGCATTTAAAATAGACTGATTGCTGTATTTTAAACGACCATCAGCCTTCATCTGTGAGCTTCGACTCACAGCATCAGTCTCATTTTAAAAGGCAGCAGTTTATTAAAGTGCGACAGTTAAACCACCTTTTTCTTTGTGCTCTGTCTGTTCACCTCTGAGGATGCTGCCAATGAGAACAGAGCTGCAGCTGCTTTAAAACAGACTCTGTGGTCAGATCTGTAAATGACTGACAGCAGAATGAGCATTCGTATTGTCTGTCAAACAAAGAGAAGCACACAGACATACAGAAACTACGACATATATTGTGAAGTGTGCTAACATTCAACTGCGCTGCTCCCCAAAGATCAAACATTATCAGTGAAAGAAGACACAAGTGCCAACAAGAACAGCAGAAAATATTTTCCTTTGTTTGCTGAAACGTTGTTCACAGACATAGAAACACAGAATTTATTCCACATAGTTACATGCTAACATGTTTGAGGTGAGTCAGACCCCACAAAGGACAGTCTCTGTGTTGGACCCCTCACATCAATGTCCTTTCTGCAAGGGACGTCTGAAAGGTGATCATGTGTTGCTGAGAAAGTGAGTGGGTGGGACAGAACCTGAGGACACTATGCAGCTCGCTGTGGTACATCTGGGCTAATTATTATCACTTAGTGAGTTTGAACTGAGTTGATTTGGTCTCTCCAGTGTTGCTGCTGAGGTCGACCTGAAGTGCATCTCCAAAGCTCCAGGGCTTCAGGTCCTTCCACACCAGGTGCATGGGAGGATGAGATTGATGACCTTGAGTCCACAACTGTAAAAGTGCAAAGGTCACAGACTTACGAGCAGAATTACTATTAATGTCTTTGATTTCTGATGGAAGTAAAAAAGACATGAACATGAGTGGAGAAACGCAGAAAGACTCACAGTGACTTTCATTTTATGGCTGAGTTTGAAGGATTCCTCGAACGTGTACGTGAAGGATTCTCTGTTGATCTGTATTTTTAACTTCCAGCCTCCCAGTTGTTGCTCCTGCAGGAGGGAAATTGGGAAAATGAGAGAAAGAAAAAATATGAAAGCAGCTGTGTGAGTGGATGTCATGAAAACCAGAGGACTCTGAGCTAAATAACAGGTTTGGCTTGAATGGCTGTGTGTGTGTTTTTATACATATTGTCCTCCCTTTGCAGAACCCTCAGTGTCTGTCCACGCTCAGACAGCAGTACCTCGCTGGACGTGTTTCTGAGACGGATAAATCTTCCATTTTGGTTGATCTCAATCACAGGTGCTGCGGTGGAGCTCTGACTGGCCGAGCTGATGTCGTCTGCCTGGGAATTCATTGGAGTTCCACCTTTTCTTGTGTCCTGTTGAGTGAAAGATGGATACGGGAGGTCACTGTTGTCCTGAGTGTCAAACTGAGCACTGACTTACTCTTTCACAGAGGTCTGAGAGCTTTTTCTTTGCTCTGTATCTGGTTATCGAGTGTATTCAACCTCACCACTAGATGCCACTAAATCCTTCACACTGGACCTTTAACTCCATAAGTTGATGTCTGTGAAAAGAAAAATAGACGTGGTGCTGTCTGCTCAGACATTAAACATACGTCAAGCTTCAAAACCTTCATTTGTTCTGTTTCATTGGTCGTGAGCGTGTCTCTCTCTCCTTCGTCTTTACTGGGAAGTTGATGTTTCATTTTTTTTGTTTTGGAGTGATTCTTCTCTCCCTTATCAGCTTGATTCCTGTTGCTTCTGTCTGTGTAAAATAGGTGTAAAAGACATTTACTTGCATTGTGGGAAAGTACCACAGTATATTTATACATTTCAGTTAAAACCAGGCTGAAAATGACGGTTTGACTTACTTGACATAAAAGTGGACAAACCACATGTCCTATCAGCACCAGAACCTGTAAAACAAAGTGAAATTTAAGTTACATAAATCCTGTCATTCTTTCCCATTAAACCTGTGAGAATTACTTGAAAGACTGCAGACTCACCAATTCTGTTTTTTTTCCACAGAGAAAAGACAAGTAAGAGAATAATCAGGATGCAAGCAGTCAAACCAACCGCCAAACCAACTGTAACAGCAGAAGAGCAGGACTGGACCTCAAAGAGTTCATCTGAAATGATCAAACACAGGATAACATGGCAGCTGTACATAAGTGGAGCTCCTCTATTTGAAAACCAATCTGAAACAGATCATAAAACAGATGATTTTTACCCAGAATATGGATCTCTGTCTCCGTCATCTGGTTGATGTTCTTCTGCTGGACTCTACAGGTGAAGGTGTTGTTGTGTCTCCTCTCCACAGTCACTCTGCTGCTGACAGTATAGAGGCCATCAGGACCTCTGACAGTCTCTGTAGGTCCAGCAGGGAGGACGTTTCCCTCAGCGTCCAGCCAGGACACCTCAGGCTGTGGATACCAGCCTTCAGACTCACAGGTTAAAATCACTCCACGGGAGGATCTGTCGACCCCTGCTAAAGTTATGACCGGTGAGGAAACAGCATCTGATCCTGAACAAAAGGAAAGTTAGTGTGCTGTTAGTGGAAGTGAGAATTCAGACAGAGTGCAGTAATTTAATTAAAGAAAGAAAGAAAGAAAGAAAGAAAGGCTGTATTAACAAGCTTGCCTTGGCCTTTAGCATTTTAGATACATTAATCCTGCTAAAATTAAGCATAGACTGACTGAACATGCACCATAAACATTAGAAATGCACTTACCAATAACTAGCTGAACAAAAGTTTGTTCTCCCCGTGCTGGAATAAAACATCTGTATGTTCCCTGATCAGCGAGTTTCACTTTGGAGAGTTTCAGTGAAATGTTTCCCAGCTTCAGCTCGTCCTGGAACAGTGACGTTCTTCCCGTGAAATGTTCATGTTTCTTAGCAACAAGTTCTTCACCTGAACGCCACACACAGACAAATCGGCGGTCCAGGTCAGGCCTCGTCCACTCCAGCGTCAAATAAGAAGCGTCCTCCACAGGTTCCAAGTGACATGGCAAAATTACGTCATCACCAAGCATGGCCACTATTGGCTGAGATGAGCCAATCAGATGACACCTACCTGGAAAGCAAGGTTATTGTAGTTGACTAAACCTCATGTATAAATCAAATCTATGAAAAAAAATTACTTGTAGGTCCAGTGAGGGGGATTTAGGGGATCTACTGGCAGAAACAGAATATAAAACTCATGAGTATGTTTTGATTAGTCACCTGACATTAACGAGTGTTTTCATTGGCTTACAATGAGCTCTTTATATCTACGGAGGGAGCAGGTCCTCTTCCGCAGAGTCCACCACCTTACTTTCATGTTTTTCTTGCAGGTGGGGATGCTCAGCTGATTGCAATCTGCAACCTCACCACTAGATGCCACTAAATCCTACACACTGGACCTCTAACTGAAATAAAAATGAATACTAACTGAAACAATATTATGTAATTACAAAACTAGCTAAAATAAAAATAAAATAAAGACAGTGTTTGTCAAAATTTGTTGACACAACAAGCATGAGGAGGCATTGGTGCAAATGTTTATTGTCCATTGAGACCGGGATGTTTACATCCCTTCTCAACATTTTTAAACAATCAGCGCTAAATTGAAGTGAGCAAACTCACCATGGAAACTAGCTGAAAACAAAAACTTTAAATGAAATGAAAATCAAAACTGATCAAAACTGAAAAATTCAGTATAGTCAGTATATTCAGTATTCAGTGTAATAAAGCTACTGGAAAGACAAAGGACGTCATTTTCTCAACTCTGTAAGGCTTCATGTCCACCAATAAGACACAACATTAATAAAGCAGATTATTCTCTGCTATCTTAAAAGTGTTGCAGTACTGAAACACTTTTGTATTTGTACTTGAACTAAAACATCATTTCCTGCTAGCATTTTAGCCTTTTTTGATAGCAGACAGTTGAGTTGGTCAGGCGATGTCATTTCTCTGGAGGTTGTCCCAACAGTGATCTATTAAGGTTGTATTTGTGTATATGTTACCTCTACTGAGATGTATCAGGAGAAGGTGGAAAACCAAAATGAAGGACCTGAGATGAGATTTAGGGAGCTTTCCGTCTTTGTGGAAAAACATCATGGAGTTCTGAAAATGAATGCAAACCAGTGTTAACTTACAGGGAAACATGCTTTTGAATAGTTCTATCAACTCAGCATCACATAAAAAGCAAAAAAAGGTTTTTAATGAACCATATTTACATTCATTGTTAGACTGCGACCTCTATTGGCCGTAGTAATTATGATCGGAGCAAAGGTGACTCAGTATCAAGAGCAAGATCAGGAGGAGGTGGAGTGGAGGGATGAGTCAAACAGACACAACACACACCACTGTTCATGTCCTGTGTGAAATCCAAGTCAGGCTTATTTTAACTTCCATAATGTACTGATGTTCTGTAAAGAACAGAATGCACTTATTTTAACCTAAAACATGATCTTTTCTGAATATAACCAAGTCATTTTGGTGCCTAAACCAAAGCAAACCAACAGTTTCACAGTGTTAACCATTAAATCATGAAGGTCTGGTATTATGGAGGTTCGGTACCCCTGTCCCTGGTGCTCTCCAACAGTCAAAGATTCTGTTTTGGGAAATGCTGGGAGTCAAACTATTCGGTTGTTTAGGTATGAGGATGTGTTGCATGATTGTTATCATGTGACTGTGATACTGGACTTTGTAACGTGGGAAGGGTTCTGGCATGACTGAAATATCTGCGTGAATGAACGTGGCAGCTTAAAAAGACAAGACTTTGTCACAACAGAAGCAAGAATGAAGGGAAAGTAAAGGGGTTCTCACCAACTTGTCCTCAAACCTAAACGACTGCATATAAGGATTATGAATGATTCCCAAAAAGTCGTGTGACTGCCGGACAGTACCAGCACCAGAACCGTCCTCGTACTGTTCCTTTGCCGTCATGTGGTTATGTTGTATAAACAGTTTGGATAGATTTAGGCACCAAAACTACCTGGTTAGGTTTAGGGGGTCATTTAGGGTTAGGGTTCCTCCTTTTCACACGTCATTTTTACCATGTCCACAAGAGGCCTCCTAACAATAAATGTAAACGGGTTGTAATAACCAACTTTCACACATGATCTAAACAGCTGTTTGAGCTGTGAGGACGGGCTGTCACGATAATAACGAGTCCCTGTAACAGGTGTGGTTAAAACGTTCAAAAAACATTTGAAGGCTGTTGAAATTAGAACCATTTAAGTATGACTGACTTACATCTGAAATACAGTTTAGAGTTCATCCACTGACATAAGGCCTATGAAACAGACTTTATTATCCATTCTAATGGTTGGAAGAAACCACAGCTCAAGCAATGTAGACCTACTTTTGGCTAAGTTTGTAATTTATTTGAAGTGTTAGCGAAAGACCACGTACCTGCTGAACGTTGCTTGTCCCGATCGTCTCACCTGAGTGCCAGAGGTGTGTTAATCATTACAAGCTCATGACTGGAACTTTTATCAGCCGCTGTATATGTTGGTGTGTCAATGTTGCTGCAACAAGGCAAGACAACTTTCTTTGTCTGGTCTCTAAAATTCAAATTTCATGAATACAAAAAACAGGTTAAGTTAAGTTTAGTTAAAGTTTAGTTAAAACACAGACACACTATTGTTATCTGTGTACGCTCGATAGCTGAGCTGACTTTCACTTTCAGCATCTCCATTTATGAACATCTGAACTTCAAACTCTGGATAAACAGTTTTAAATTAAAACGCTGCAATCAGATCAGTTAGTCATTACAAACACCTCTTTGTTGTGGCAGCTGAGTAAAAGCAAATGCTCATCAATGCAGATTGCAAACATGTTATTTTACTGCAGGCAACAGGATGAGAGTCCTCCGCTATCTGTCTTTCCTGTGTGTATGTGGCAGTGTGTGACTGGAAAAGATACCGGATGTGAAGTAAATGAGGCGGAAACTGTGAAGGCAACAGAGAGTGAACGAAAAGCTAAAAGGACACAGAAAAGAGAAGCATTTGGAAGGAAGAAACATCCGACAGGAAGTGTTATAGCACATTTCAGGAAACCGGATATAAATTCCCAAAAAAGAGTATCAACCCTTTATGTGAACAACACTGCAGCATTTCGATTATAACTTGGTCACGCCACTGTGTCGCCATCAGAGATATTCTGCTATCGGGGTAAAAAACACTCCTGCAATGCTGCGGGAACTTGTTTTGGTGGAATATTATACAGCTAAATCGCTGCAGAACATTGGCAACGTAGGCTAGCTTTTTTATGCTCGTACCATTCGTCACCAGGTTTGGGTAACTTTCAGCAAAGATTGGCAAGTAGGTCGCTAGCTCAGAGGTTGTTGTTGTTCCCATAGCGACAGGGATTTTGTAAAGGACGAGAAGGAGCCTGCCATTGGCTGTTTGAAATAGGCGACCATTAGCAGGCTTACACCCACAATTTACATCAGTCAAACGTATGTTGTCAACAAACATTTCATATATATAATTAGGCCAACATTGCCCGAAGATCTCCTGATTACACTGAAAAGCCACATGTCAAGCATTCAAATGTAGCCTTACACTGAAACCACATCGAGTCCGGCCCCAACTGCCCAACGCCGTCAGAAATAAACTACACAGGAAGAGGAAGTTCTCACTTCATCGCTCTTCAGCCGCACCGCAGTCTAACGTTGAAGCAGTCAACATGGAGATTCCAGCTCTCTGCATCAGACTGTGTGAGTACTGACTCAGTTTTCTCCATCTCTTGTGTTTTTTGTATATTCCTGTGTATGAATGTGTCTTTGATATTCAGTCTTATTTTCTGTCCAGTGACGTTTGTCATTATTCTGCTGGGTGCACATATGCAGAAGAGCTATACTCAAAGAAATGGTGGGTGGCAAATACTGAACCCTAAAGAAACACTTTTTGTTTTTGTTTTTTTGACTATGACTATGCCTACGTTGATGCAGTGTAATNAACCTACTTCTTGATATGTACAATTTGATGTGGGAGGGAGTAATTCTACTTCATATTTATTACTGAGGTTGGAGTTAATGGTACTTATATATAATGTATAAATCTGAATTTCACGATAATTCTGCAGTAATGAGCTTTGATCGTTATGTTTATGTATATGTTACCTCCATGAGTGTGTGTCAGGAGAAGGAAAGCAACGGCATGATGGAAAATCAAAGAGCTGAAAACACTGAGCTGAGATTTACAGGACGGTCTGTCAGCCTGGTGAGGCATCATGCACTGAAAACTGAAATAAACCACAAGATACGCAAATCACATACAAACAAAAATGTCTTTCATATTCTTCAAAATAAATTTATGCGTTGCCTTAAACATGTTGAAATCTGCTGTTATTGTTAAAACATTATCAAAATTCCCTTTGAGGCATGTTCTTTTTGAAAAGTATAAATGATGAAGAAGTCTACTTTTAAAACAGGTTTGATGTTCAGTTCTGAGTGCAGAAGTCGGCCTGCTCTGCCACGACGAATAAAGCAGGAAATGTTTCATGGAAAATAATTCCTTACCTTTCGGTTGCTTTTTAATCAGCGAGCTGCTCAAGGTCAGAGTCCTTAAATCAAACGGTACAGTGCACCTGCCCCCGTGCTCTGCCTGTTCGAATCCGGTCTCAATGAGCTGTCGTAAAAAAGGATGATGCAATATGTTAATTTTTTTTCTATAATACTCAGACAAAAAATCGAGAAAACCCATTAAATTTAATACCTTTCAGGATGGAAAATCCTATTAAATAACAACCAATCCAGTAAACTACGTATCTTGACTGCAAATAAGATTTCAACCTGCTAATCTAAATTGCTAAACAAGTGTGTCGTCTCACTGTACGCTGCGTGTGTGAATGCTGCTGCAGCCGTTTACCTCCTTTGTTAATGTGTTACATATTAATAAGAAGCTGAACTTTGATCCAGTTACCTGAAGCTCATATTATAAAATACTGCACACGGCACATGTGAAGCCCGCAAAGCCAGAGCCATGACATCAGTGTGTTTATTGTTTTACCTAACAGAAAGCCTGAGATAGATGAGCGGTCTGCAGGAGCCAGAATAGGACTTCTTACTCATGGTCTCACCATCAAAGTTCATACAGGAAGACACTTGACGTTTTGTTTTACTACTCACTCCTGTGCAGAGTTACTCTCAGTCAGTCATCCCTCCTTCATCTCTCGTTCCTTGACTAATTCAACCTCTGCAACTACTTTTGGCCCCAGAGTGAAACATATCAACAACTATTGGTTGGATTCCCATGGAAGTTTGTGCAGATATTCATGGCCAATTGTAGTTTGTCCAATAAATTATGACCAAATACCTCCACAATACTTTGTATTTTGTGTGAATTAGCAAGTGTTTTCATGTCACATTTTAGCCAGATCTAAGAGCATTTGCTGTTTCAGGGTACATCCGCATTACAGAAGTGCAGCTAAAGCCTGCTGAGCACCAGAAGAGGAAGAGGAAGTTCTCAACTGCACTGTGCTGTATTGAGCATTGATTGAGCCTAACATTCAGCGATAAGACAGCATGGAGGTCACAGCTCTCAGTGTCAGACTGTGTAAGTTTGTTTTCTTTCTTGTACAATGATACAGATCATTGTTTGATGAGTGTTTCACAGCTTCTCAAAATCTTTAATCAACCTGTAAAATTTTGGGTTACAAAATTTTTGAGTTCAGAGAAGTAGGTGATAACAATAATGTCTTTACAGTAATTACACCTGTTTTAGTGATTAAATCTGAATTCTGTATACGGTATAAAAGCATCTATGTACACAGCTCTCCTCTTTTGTCTCCAGGGATTAACGGGTTGATGCTGCTGTTTGCTCATGTTCAGCAAAGTCATGCTCAGACATCTGGTAAGAAGCAGTTAAAACTGTTTCCAACCCTAACAGCAGCATATTCCGGTCGGAAACTAATTTCTTAATTTATGTTGTTCCCTGTTTCTCAGCGTCAGATGCAGCTTTTCTTCGGATTGTTCCAAGCAGGCTGCAGCTCTTTGAATACGAGTCTGTCTCGTTTACCTGTGAAGGGTGTGATGTCTCAGCTGGATGCAAAGTCAGAAACATCAAGGAAATAATTCCAAAGTGTTCAAATCAAGCAGCGCCGTCAACCGTGACCTGCACGATTGACTATGCATATCCATCAGACAGTGGAGCATACTGGTGTGAAGGTGAAGGAGGAGAGATCAGCAACACGGTCAACATCACTGTCACTGGTATGTTGACTGTACATAGAGTTTTAATGTGAAACTGAAATGTTGCAGCAAGTCCCTCATTCTGGATTCTGTCCCTCATTCAGATGGTTCTGTGATCCTGGAGAGTCCTGTCCTTCCTGTCATGGAGGGAGACGCTGTGACTCTGCAATGTCAAAACAAGACGAATTCCTCCAACCTCACAGTAGATTTCTATAAAGACGGCCTCCACATTGGGACCAGTTCCACCCGGAACATGACCATTGAAAGAGTTTTGAAGTCTCATGAAGGCCTCTACAAGTGCAACATCTCTGGAGCTGGAGAATCACCCGAGAGCTGGCTGGCTGTCAGAGGCAAACTTGATAGAGAAGAAGGCATGTTTAGAAAGTCGTATCCGTAATGTAACTCCATGTAGGAGGTGCAAAGCCTGCAGGCACATAACTGTCAGGCTTTCCTACATGGCATTAAGTACACTGTATACTTAACCAAAATGCTGAATTGTCCAATGATTCAGTGAGCAATCTGTGTAAACTGATGCATGCTGGGATCAACAGCCCTGAACGGGATAAACAGATGAACACTGATCATGTGTTGGTATGAAATTGGTGAAATATCTTTTTAATGGTTGTTCAGGAGGTGCTGTGATTATGGAGAGTCCAGATCATCCTGTGACTGAGGGAGATGCTGTGACTCTGCGCTGTAGAAAGCAGGAAACTTCCTCCGACCTCAAAGCTGACTTCTTTAAAGATGGCCACCTCATCAGAAACAGCTCTGCAGGAGAGATGACTATCCAAAGCGTTTCCAAGTCTGATGAAGGACTCTACATGTGCAGCATCTCTGGAGCTGGAGAATCAACAGAGAGCTGGCTGTTGGTTGAAGGTGAGACACATTATTGGTAAAACTAAAAACAATATTTTACTGTTTGCATGTTTGTACAGAAACCGGTGTACCCATTCAAATTATACACAGCCTTGAAGCTGCTTAAAGGAGAAGTGTTAAGGGGGTTAAAAAGTGCAGTTTCAAAACAGTTTCAATATTTCAAAAGCTGCAATGTGCAAGTTTTGACCAGTATGGGGCAGAAATCTTCAAAGTCAAGCACCTGCATTATGCATTATACACATTAGTTTTCAATAGATGTTCTGTCTTCTTTCCAGCATCTGACCAACAAGAGATTAAGTTTTCCCACCATTACAAGCTCCTGCTGTGGATCATCATCAGTGTCGTACTGGTGCTGCAGCTGCTTGTGATTGGACTTCTTTACCGGAAGAAACAGCTAGGTACAATTATTATTCCTATACAAACAATACAAACAGGACACAAAGTGTCTGTGCTCAGCCAATGACGTCTCTTAAATTGAGTTTGAATTACTCTACAAAGCGTTCTGCCTACATCATGATAAATATTGTCTTTACGCTGCAGTCTTACTGGAGGCAAAGATGAATGATCCAAACAGGGAACTGCACAATGTCGCCAAAAAAGGGGGTAAGTCAATGCGCCTGTTAAAGTCGTCTGCTTTCAAAGTTCAACAACAGTGACAGCAGTTGCATCTGGAAGGATGTGATAGCAGTGTCTGAGAACCTCTGGTGAATTAATTCACACCATCTAAATATGTCGTTTGATAATTTGAGCGTAAACCACAGCACAAAACCTCAGACAGAAGCTCGGCCCCTCGACCCCTTCAGTCTGTAGCCGTCCACAGCTCACGACCACAGCGGCTCGTCAGTACAAAAGTTTGAACGCCACAGCATGATGCTACGAGGTGGATGTTACTGACTTTGTGTCTCTTTATCAGGTAATGATGAACCTTTAGTCGTCGATGACACTTCAGAAGCTCTCCAAAATGGTTAGTATGACTTTAATGGTTTAGGACAATGGTGTAGATGTAATGAATTTCTCAAAACACTACCTAAGGGCACATTGTACATATACAGATGTTTTTGGGAACATGAATCTTTTATATGGAAAATTCTAGTTTGGGTCAACTCTCATACCAGCTTGAGCTTTATGTTCCTGAGCTTCAACCATGAACTTTTAGCTCCTGAGAAGTTTTTTTGGACGGCGCGCACGAACCATGTCATTTCCTTACAGCCAGAAAAAATGCGACAGAGCCAATGAATGAAAAAATAAATTCAAACAAAAGATGTTTTCACTTCTTTCCAAAAGTATCCAGTTTCATAGTGACTCCTTCTCTCAGAGAAGCCACAGATCCGCCTTCAACAGATCTGGATCCCCAGTACGCTTCCATCCATAAGGTAGAGTACCTTTTATATATCTTCAAAATCTGCATAACAAACATGAAGATAAGGAAGTAAATCTTGTATTTCTTGTATCTATGTATTTCCTGTGACATAGAGGAAGATCGTGGAGGAGGAGACATTCAGCTGAAGAAGATCATGATCGACTGTGCAAGGAAGTTGTTGCAGTAATTGAGAGTTTTCAATAAAGTTTGTGTGAAATAACTTGTAGTATTTAGTACTTTAGTCAGGACCATGTATCCTTATTTAGCACTACATCAAATACTACATCTTCAGATCATTTTATTCGGATCTGTCTGGTTGTTGTTTCTGTATATTTAAGTTCATAATCAAGGCAGGCTTTCTAGGACTGCAGTGCATTTTTTACATAATAATGTTAAAAACAACTCTATAGATAAACAGTTGTATCACAGTTTACTTGTTTAATGCATTTTCTCACTTCCTGTGTCTTTCTGTGAATAGTCTGATAGGAGAATATGTCACATGGCTCAATAAATGACTTTACAAAATAAAAGACTGATGACATTATTTTAAAATACTCTGCAAGGACAAAAGGTGTTTTGACATCTGAAAATGCTGATGAGTATGAAAACTCGTCCCTGACCCAACCGCTAATATCAGCTCCGACTCTGACGGTTCTTAGTCTGGAGAACCCAATGGAGCTCTGGTCCAAGTACAAGCACAGCTTTTGATGGATTGTTTATCTGTCTTAAGTGTTTTTCTGCTTGTTAACCAATGTCTCACACAATCATTACAAAAAAAAAAAAAAAAAATTTATTTACATAGCATATTTCATATAACCAAATGGCAGCATAAATACACTGAACAGTAAGGGGCCCAGAATTGAAACTTGTGGGACGCCACGCCTAATGGTAAAATGATCTTTTTAATATCAGAGATTTTTCTTTGGAAGACAGTCACAAATTCATGACATTTCAGTGTTGAGAGAAGCCCAGCAGGAATATATATATACATATATATGATATATAAGCTCATAAATATGTCCTTATCTTTTGTCATAACTACCCAACTGCATGCATATCTGAAAACAGCTTAGAGAAAAATGATCTCCTCCCTTCTTGAGTCAGGCGTCTCTGCTCTCAGTAACCTGCAAAACACACAAGAGCAGACAGACTCAATGCGTTGAGGGTCCAAATTTATTGCAGCGCAAGTCTTCATTGTTTATTTATAAAATCTTGACCACATGTCCACTCGCCAACACCACACGTGAGGCTGCAGTGCAGCTTAAAGTACTTGGCGTCCTGATATAAATAAAAGTAATATGTGCATTGTCGTGTGGTATTTTCATGGGTAAAACTGGAGATACCCCTGCCTCCCCCACCAGTTAACTCAGACGCCATCTACCTTTTTCTGTCCCTGGGTTTCTCATGTGGTTTTTGTTTGAGCTGCTTTAGACTTGTTCACAAGCAGTGCTGCCTGAAGGAAGGTCGACTGACTGAGTGATATCTACGAGCTTTTTTTTTACCTGATTGAAGGTCTTGCAGTCAATGTCTGACACTGTTCTGACAGCATATATTGCCACTTAAACACAATGAAAATACAGCAGGTATGCATATGGGCAGACAATAATTCGCAAAAATGAAAATGAGCACAAAATAAAATAACTTACTTAAAAAACAAATGAGCTCATTTAAAATTCCTTTCATTATTATTGAAGGGACATTATTTTAACTTACACTTGTTTTAACCCCCATGTTTTTTTGTGTTTGACACACTTAACAGCTTGAAATGTCATGTTTAATAATTATAATACTTTATTTATATACCAATTTTCACATGAACAAAATGAAGTGAAAAAAATCACAAAGATGGAAAATAAGAAGGAGTGTTTTAAGAAGAGATTTAAAAGCAGGGATGGATTTATTTAGCTTTTATATCTCTTCTGACTATTGTTTCCTTCATCATAGTAATCCCACCAACAGCAGCAGAGGCAGAACACTGAGTCCAATGTAGAGCAGCAGAGAGAGCTGAGTGGCATGATGGGAGGACGACCGAGGCTCTGTAGGGGAGATAATGTTATATGAGCCATGATCCCAGTGCTGTATAGTTCATGCTTCATGGTCTCAATATATTACTTAAGACAGGAAAGATTCTATGAGATTACTTTCTTGCAAAAAATGGACATTTATGGACATTCTGAAACAAAACGGCATCATTTTTCTGACCAGAGGGTTGAAAACACTTCAGAGATTCAGGCCACAGCTTTGAAGAGCTTTAACATGTTTGAAACCGTTCTCAACTGTGACTCATCCTCAGCCAGACTGCAGAGCAGCTTCAGATCAGGTCAAGCTTTCCAACGTGGAACTTAAACTACTGATCTTTGATTTATGTTGATACACTGATGTGTCACCTCTGACAACCAGCCAGCTCTCTGGTGATTCTCCAGCTCCAGAGATGCTGCACTTGTAGAGTCCTTCATTAGACGTGGACACGCTGTGGATGGTCATCTCTGCTGCAGAGCTGCTCTTCATGAAGTGGCCATCTTTAAAGAATTCAGCGGTGAGGTTGGAGGACGACGTCTGCTTCTGTCTACAGCGCAGAGTCACAGCGTCTCCTTCCATCACAGGAAGGACGGGACTGTCCAGGATCACCGAGACACCTGAACATACAGCATGTTTGGAAAAATATGAAATACTCTGAGAAGAGCAAGAATTGTTTCAAAATACACACATTATGTAAAATCCTGGACATATAAATCAACTGATCCTCAAACTGAAATGTCTCCAGACTAAAATGTGATGAATGAACTTCAGAGCTGTATTCATTTCAAAAAGCATATTATTACTTGTGTACCAGTAGCAGTGATGTTGACAGAGTTGGTTTTTCTTCCTCCTCCCAGTTCACACCAGTATTCTCCACTGTCAACTGCTGGAATAGCATGTTTGATTTGGCAGGGTCCCGTTGATGTCCACCAGCTCGGAGCACACGTTTTAACGGCTCCTCCGATCTTCTTCATCACTCTCCATCCAGTCAGCCCGTCCAGTCCTTCACAGCTGACAACGACAGACTCGTATTCAAAGTGCTGCTGTCTGTTTGGAACAACCTGAGGAAAAGCTTCGTCTGAGACAGAGACACAAAGAAGGAGATGCTTCAAACCAAACATTCTGCAATGAAATGTCTGCTAACAAAATCACACGAGATGTTTAAAGCACATGTGTGTTGTAATGAATGGACTTGCACATTAAAGTCTAAATTCTTTCAAAAGTTTAAAAGACACACTTGCTTTTGCCCACAGACTTGAATTTGGACAAGCATTACATGATTACACACTCCTCAGATGTTCTGGCTCATGTCCAAGTGAACCATAAAAGAACAAATGAATCGACTGGTTTGTTTTCATACATAGTTACATAGTTTAAGATGTAATCCTTTAAGCTTTTGTAGCCCACGACTCTGTTTCAGGTCCCAAAATTCTGACTGTCCAGAGCCGTTAAGTTGGGTTTTTGTTCAACCACACAAAGTATACATGACATTGTGAAGTGTGACGGGTTCTCTAACTGCTGCTTACCGGCTGTTTGGGAATAACTGAAGTCAAGTTGTGCGACCAGCAGCAGCAACACAGTCATCACTGGAGAGACAAGAGAGCCGTCGACTGTGTCAGATGGAAGATATAACATATATAACATAACTGACATGGACTGTCTGTGATATCTGATGCATCTGTGAGCAGATTACAGCACTCTATGTTAGATATACCATCACGTTACTTCACAGTGACAGACAGAGTCAGTACTCACACAGTCTGATGCAGAGAGCTGTGACCTCCATGTTGTCTGCTGCTGACTGTCGAACATCAGACTGAGTTTAAAGCATCACGTCAGAATCTGCTCCTCCTCTTCCTGCTCCTCCTCTGCTGACTGAGAGAGCCTTTCGAGGACGCCCCTTTCATACCCAATCATGACACTGAATTGAAGTCCTTACTCCGAATTTATAGCTGAGTTCTCTGAGTTTCTATCAGGTTTAGTCCTTAAAGCAGATAAAGTAATTATTGTAGGTGACTTTAATGTGCATGTTGATGTTGATAATTACAGCCTTAACACTGCTAAGACTCAGTTGGCTTCCATCAGAATGTACATGAACCAACTCACTGTTTTAAGCACACCCTCGACCTTGTTGTGACCTATGGCGTTGAAATTGAAGACCTAATAGTCTCCTCACAGAATCCTCTTTTATCAGACCATCATTTAATAACTGTTGAATTCATATTACCAGACTACCAGCCAGTAGGCAAAAACTCTTATATCAGACTCCTGTCTTATAGTGCTGTAGCTAAATTTAAGGATGTGATCCCATCAGCATTTAATTCAATGCCATGTCTCAATACAACAGAGGACTCCTATGCTAACCTTTGTCCCTCCCAAATTGACTACCTGGTTGATAGTGCCACAGGTTCATTGCGTATGACACGTAACTCTGTTGCTCCCCTAAAAAAGAAGATAATTAAACAGAGGAGGTCAGCTCTGGACCAGCCCCTAGTCGGGGGACCTCCAAAGACACACCGAGCTCCTCTGTCCCTCTCTCCCTCTCCATCTGCATGCTTTCATGACCTACCAAGGCCTGTTACTAATTTAGCTCCTTCCCCGGAGTCTCTGTGCTTTGTCGTCTCACAGGTTCCCATGGACAGTGTCTGAATCTGGATTGTGGATTACAGCTACGTCTCCTGCCATGGCCCTGCCTGACATCCACTGCAAATGCTACTACAGTTATTACATCCACTGTCACTGTTACTGTGACTGCATGTCTGTCTGTCTGTCTGTCTGTCTCTCTCTGTCTGTCTCACTCTCTCTCTCTTGCTCGCCCTCTCTCACCCGCCCGGTCGAGGCAGATGGCCGCCCACCTAGAGCCTGAGGTTTCTGCCTGTCAAAAGGAAGTTTTTCCTCACCGCTGTTGCCAAGTGCTTGCTCATGAGGGAATTGTTGGGTCTCTGTAGAGAAAAGAGCTCGGCCTGTACCAGCTCTATATGTAAAGTGTTCTGAGACAACTTTTGTTGTGATTTGGCGCTATACAAATAAAATTTAATGAATTGAATTGAATTGAATTGAATATATTGGAGAAATTGTCTCTGCACTCTTTTCAGTTGAGTAGATGTCAAAAAAAGTCTCATTCTACATTATTTATGTTTTACCAAATCTTCTGGAATCCAGGTTGCAGTTTTGATGCCTGGACCTCAGCAAACGGCAACGGTTTCACAACATTAACTGTGTGACGTCAAAGGTCCATTACACCTGTCGCTGGTACTGTCCATCAGACATATCATTGAGTCATTTGGAATTGATCTATTCAGTCATATTTAATGAGGCACTTTTGTAAATGATCATTAACATAAAAAGCCTCAATGGGCATCAAAGAGCTATACATGATCCTGCATTCAGCTGTGGTTTGCTAACTTTTTCACACAAGAGCTATTTCCTTCTCAAGTCCTGATGATGTCAACAGGGTTACCACTGGGTTTGAGACCTCAAATTTCTGAGAAAGCCTTCATTGCAAACTGGGAGCCTTGGATTTGACAGACATGGACATGCAACAGGCTGACCGTCTCATGAAAGATGCTGTTGAGTTGCATCATGGGAAATGTAGGATTCTGCATTTCTGAAGCTTAACACATGCTTGGGACTAAAAGTCAGGATGTCTCAGATCCAATACACACAATCTACACTTCAAACAGATACTTAGTCAAAAAGTCACACATAACGCACTGAAACCCCTTCGAGCCTTTGTGTTCTGTGTCTTTGCAGAACTTCACAGATCACTCCTACTTAAAAAGTAGTTTTACTAAACTAAAAAGAAATTTATTTACAGCACAAAATGATATGAAATTTAACAAGAGAGACAAAACACACCCAATTATTATATAAAAAAAAAAAGTTAAATAAATCAACATTTGTCAGCATCAGCAATGACAACTGCAAAATGTTTTCTGGGCACTGGAGCAGCAGATCCACCAGAGGGCGATATTTACTCCAATCTGAAGGACACAACTCAGTTAAAAGACTAAATAATAACAATCAATGAGTCATTTTACACTAAGTGCATTTAGAGTGAAATACTTAAAAAACTAATTTTATTTTTTAAATAAATCTTGGGAAATGCAGACATAAAGTCTTTTGGGATTATTTCATCACACATGCTGTACAAAGTATGTCAGTGAAGAAGAGCCTCATATGAATTTAAAACAAATACAGCAAAAGAAAAAATATCTGCAGCAATGCACAAGAAGCTGATTTACTGGGTTTGGACTAAACCAGGGAGATTAGTTCAACTGATGAGACGAAGGATCAGCTTTTCTCAATATCAAGTGAAAAATCATTGAGGCTGATTGGATGATGGATCAGTTCTTTCCTCTTCTCTCTCTGACGGCTCTGACTGAAGTTTCTGAATCTCTTCTCTCTGTCTTTTTGTCTCTTCCAGGAGTTTATTTATCTGCTCCTTGTCTTTATCAAGTTCTACTTTCTTTCCTGTCATTTTGGTAATCAGGTTATCTGTTAGCTCCAGTAGAGTCTCTGTGTTCTTCATCAGTTCTTCGTGGTCTTTCTCTCTCTGTTTGATGATTTCCAGCTGCTGCTTTGTTGCCTCTCTCTGAAACACTTCAATACTCCCCAGCTTCTTCTTGGTCTCTCTTATCTGTGTCTTGTCCTCCTGCAGTAGTGAGATCAGTTTGTCTCTCTGGTTCTTCAGGTTCTTCTTCTGCTCCATCAGTTCTGTAATCATCTCTTGTACATGTTTCCTTTCTCTCTCATTCTTCTGTAGCTCCTCATCAAGGTTTCCCTTTGCCTTTTCCAGATACTTCATTTTCTCATTTTCTGCCAGTCTGTGTGTTTCTTTCTCCATCAGAAGCTCATTCCTGTTCTTTGAGGTTTCTGTGTGGACAGAAGAGTTGTGTGTTTAGTTTCAAGTTTAGTTTATGTGGTGTTGCTCTTTGTGGGACGTTAAGATCACGTCAGGAGGTTCTAAGCCCTTCTTAGACTTTCACTCTGAATTGTAATTAATGTTAAAATAACCATGAAAGAACTGTGAAAGTAATTTGAGGTTTCAGAAGAATGTAGTGAAGTTGTGACTTACTGGTTTGGTTTCGTCTCTCTTTCCACAAAACAAGGAAACATGCAACAATGAACATGAAGCACACGACCAAGTAGATGGAGATGCGAACAGAAGAACTGGACTGGACCATGAACAGATCAGCTGAAAGTATAAAACACAGAACAGAAGTGTTTAAAAAACTAGACTTCAACTTTCTGTAACTAACAAAGTAATAACATCAACAACTCATAAACCATTTTTCAACCTGGAACATGGACGTGTGTCTCTCTGGTCTGGTTGATGTTCTTCTGCTGGACTCTACAGGTGAAGGTGTTGCTGTGTCTCTTCTCCACAGTCACTCTGCTGCTGACAGTATAGAGGCCATCAGGACCTCTGAATGTCTCTGTGGGTCCAGCAGGGAGGACGTTTCCCTCAGCGTCCAGCCAGGACACCTCAGGCTGTGGATACCAGCCTTTAGATTTACACTCTAACATCACATCATTGCTGACTTTGGAAATCTGTAGTTCAGGTGAGGAGACAGAACCTAATGAAGAATGAAAAAAGGCAAAAAAAATGTTTTAAAATATCTGTCCTTTGGAGCTTTTATGAAAACTTTGTTCTTACCCTGAGACACCTCAGTTATACATAAGTAAGAATGCAAGAGTGCTCCAATGGCTCCCTCACCCATTAGTTGGCCCTAATGCCCATTTGATCAAGGTCTAGTGTCCCCGTAGTCAGGGGCGGGGCTTGTGGATAGGCAAGCCAGGCAGTTGCTTGGAGCCCCCAGCCACTAGGGGGCCCCGGCCACTTATTGACAAAGATTATTGATAGGTCTGGGCTTTCAGGGACTTCTGTTGGTCCCTGGACCTCACTTTGAGAACCACTAATCTATTTTTTCAGTAATTATCTCAAATGTCCCAGAAATTGTGCATTTATGTGTGCAAAAACGGTCTAAGGGATTTCTTGCTTGGAGCCCCAAGAGACCCGAGCAACACCACTGCCTGTGGTCAGTGCTCGTCTTCTCAGTTCAAGCACCAGTCACCTCAGCTTGTCCAAGTGATCCTTTGGTCAGCCAGAATGCCATTCCGCTCACTTCAAGTGGCTGCTGGTTGGCCTAAATGCCCTCCAGTGGTCAAAAATGCCTTCTTGTGCCCCTGTTGTTAATCCAAGTGTCCATCTGATCAGTCCAAAAGCCTTTCTAATCACCAGCATGATCTTCTGGTCAGCTAATGTGACATTCTGGCTGGACCAAATATGCCTTTCTCATGAACCCAACTACCTCTGTGGCTGATACAGGTACCTCTGTAGTTCTAACTGGCCCAAGTATGCATCTTCTTGGCCCACTGTCATTCCTCTCAGCTCAGGGCCACTCCAGTTGGCCAAAATGCCTTCTGGTGGGGTGAAATGCCAGGTATAGCTGGCCAGTACCTAAATGAGTCCCTCCTGGCCAAGTGCCCCAGTGGTTAGTCATTGTCACTTGAAGTGTCCCTCTGACTGGGACTGCTCTAGCTGCTGTAACACCCAGTTGTTTCAAATTGAACCAGGCAGCAAATGATCTGGGTTTTTGGTTTGAGAATGGACACTGTCATGAATGTTATCGCTTTGGGTGAACACCGTAACTACTTTGTACTTTGAAGCTGTTACAATCCAACAGATGCAACAGATGGTAATGCAACGCTCATTGATCTCAACCACCATAAAAATCAAAAGAAGAAGAAGGCAGCAATTGTTATTAGTTATTAGTTATTATTACTTGACACATTTCTTTTTAAGCATACAATGGATTAATGGCAACTTACCTACAACAAGTTCTACCACAGATTGTGTGCCAGATGTGGGAACGAGGCATCTGTATGTTCCCTCATCAGAGAGTTTCACTTTTGAGAGTTTCAGTGAAACGTCCCCACACTTCAGTTTGTTGATGGACAGTGATGTTCTCCCCCTGTACAATGGATTCTCCTCAGGCAGAAGCTCCACACTGTCTCGCCTCAGATGGACAAATCTGGGATGAAGGTCAGGTCTGGCCCACTCCACAGTCAGGTCACTGGCATCCACAGCCGGTTCAATGTGACATGGCAAAATGATGTCATCACCAACCATGGACACTGTCACCTGAGACTGACCTGATGAACAAAACAAAAAAGCATCTGTTCCTTTTAGTCCTGCTTATTCTCCTTTATAAGGTTGTGACTCAATATAACAAAAGTAAAATGGAATATTGTGTTTTCTTGAAATCAGTCAGTCTTGACAGATGAATACCACTGTGTTCAAGTGACATTACTGTATGTAAGACTGAGTCAGACATGTCAGACAGTGGCCTCTAAGTATCTAAAGATAGCCATCATTGAAAGCCAGTGCCATCGTTAACTTGTGCCAGCGGTTCAAGTTGCCCCAGTGTGTGTGGATGTGGACATCCAAACATGAATGTTTGATGCTGTGCACCTTTCAGGCCAAGTCGGTATCAAGTGGAAGTCAAGCAATCTGCATGCACCCAGGAACAAGGTCCACAGGCTAAGAAGAGCTGTCTGACTCTGGTACATGACTGAATCTGTTGAGTCCTGAGTCCCCTATGAAGGTTCAGTGTGAAAGACTGTTTGTGTGCATTTTACCTCCACATGAGTGTGTCTGGAGAAGGAGGAGGACCACAATGTGATGCAAGAAGTCACTGAGCTGAGGTTTCAAGACGAGCCTGAACGTCATGTGAATCATCCTGCAGTTCTGAAAATGAAAATAAACCAACGCAAAGCACAATATCTCTCAGAATGCTGTGATTGGTCAAAGACTACCATCGCCATTCAATTTCTAAAACAGCTGGGACACCATGTTAAACATTTTACTCAAATTTTACTCAATTGAAACTTGCACAAATACATTTAATGTCCGACATCATCAGCTTCATTGATTTTTGTAAACGTATGCAGTCAGTCGTTCACAAGCATTGATGGAGCGAGGTTCACCACTTTGTGAACACATGATTGGATAAAGGAGATGAACACATGGACTCAGGAACACTTCAGGAAACTGTTTCCAGTAAACACTGTTTCTTTGAAAATGATTGATTCTGCTTTTATTTATGTTTTACACAGAGTCCCATTTTTTGAATTGGGGTTATTCCAGATGAATTTTGTTTCTGCTATTCTCATATAAATTATGGCTCAGTGACATGTTCATTTTGTTTACATATTCATCATTCATTCCTATTATTATTATACGTTATGTTTATGTAACTCAAGTTTGACTCCGCATATGAAAGCTCTTTGTACAAAATGGTTCCCAAATGTTACAATTGACCTCATTACAAAACTCTCTGGTAACTGGGAAACGACAGTTTGATGTTCAATCTGGAAACAGGCTACAAATAATCACAACCATGACACGCAAAAAGATTCACCAAAATAATCTATCAGGTCAAGTGTTTCATGTAAAATCCCTACATACCCGTTCTGTGTGTCGAGCAGCCTGAGCTCAAAGGAAAGTAAGCTGCACGGTCAAAGTCACCAGATCACAGCCTGTAAACTAATGTGTGCTTTCTGCCCCACCCTGTGTGATTTAGATAAGGTGTTGTGGCGCTATTGGTCTTTTCCAGCAGGCTCAGATGAGCGCGTATGGCTTTTAGAGTCTGTTCTCTGAGTCTGCAGAGCTCTCGCACTGAGGCAGACTTTTTCTTTTTTAGCTCGTGTGAATGAGAAACAGAATGAAACATAACAATCCTGCACAGAACTCGGGAAACGAGCCAATCCAAGCAGTTTCTAATGAGTCAAGACTTACTGATGTCAAAGGTCGCTCAGCCTGCTGAGAATGAAGCTGTGTGTGTGTCCTTGAACTGAACTTTCATTTTCTTTGTTTCTGGCTGTGCGACACTTTTGCTGGTTCCTCTGTGGGTTGCAGCAGTTTGTGTAAAGTTGGTTCACTGATCTTTGTATTGTCCAGTTTGCATTTCCTGTTTTATTTTGTAGTAACCTCTTATACATTTCTGTGTTTTACTTCCTGGCTTTGTTCTTTGTCCCTCCGGTTTCACTTACCACCAGTTCTCAATCATCCAATCACTTCCTCAGAATCTGTGGTGCTTGTGATCTACTACCTGTTCTTGCTGGATTGTCTTTGTCTTGCAGCTGATCAGAGTGTCTGTCCCTCTTTTCCCTGCTGTTGTTTGCTCGTGTTTTTGTCTCTGCGTTATATTTTTGGCTTTTTGTTTGGCTCACCTTCTGTTCTGGTTCTGCCTTGAGTGATTGAGTTTTGGGTCAATTCAACTTTAAACCTTCAAAAAAAGACAAGACAGATATACATATCAGCCAATGGGGCACACTGATGGACATTCACCGCCAAGACTAAGAACATCAAGGACCAAATTCAAACATACAAACATACAATACAAACATCTTTGAAAGATCAATTTACGGTAACTTTAAAAGAGGAAGAAACATGAATTATAGAGCTGTTAGAGCATTTCAAGTCTGCAACAGTCAACTCACAACAACACCTCCTCAAAGCTGTTCTGAGCAAAAGCCTGCATAAGCTGCCAGGTCTAATGTCTTTCATCAGCCAAAGACGTCAGTTTTCTCAGGATAAAGTGAAGCATTGAAATCTTTTGTCTCAAAAATTTACTACATTTTGAAGATGCCTGCAACATTTATTTAGAGGACTTTGTTAAGTCATTTATTAAATGGGCACATTTTGGGTGAAGACCCTCCTGCACAAACTTGAACCTTCCCTTGGAATATGATTGGTCTGAAGCTACATGACCAGCTCACCTATGGGTGTGTCACACACACACACACACACACACACACACACACACACACACACACACACACACACACACACACACAGAGTCATGTGCTGTAAAAACCATCCTTTCTGGCGCCACCTGTTGAGACTTTTTAAAACTCAAATCTGCCTCTCAGAAACCTGCTGCTGAGCTGCTGCTCCCTCAGTCAGCAGAGGAGAAGCAGGAAGAGGAGGAGCAGGAAGAGGAGGAGCAGATTCTGACGTGATGCTTTAAACTCAGTCTGATGTTCGACAGTCAGCAGCAGACAACATGGAGGTCACAGCTCTCTGCATCAGACTGTGTGAGTACTGACTCTGTCTGTCACTGTGAAGTAACGTGATGATATAGGTAACATAGAGTGCTGTAATCTGCTCACAGATGCATCAGATATCACAGACAGTCCATGTCAGTTATGTTATATATGTTATATCTTCCATCTGACACAGTCGACGGCTCTCTTGTCTCTCCAGTGATGACTGTGTTGCTGCTGCTGGTCGCACAACTTGACTTCAGTTATTCCCAAACAGCCGGTAAGCAGCAGTTAGAGAACCCGTCACACTTCACAATGTCATGTATACTTTGTGTGTTTGAACAAAAACCCAACTTAACGGCTCTGGACAGTCAGAATTTTGGGACCTGAAACAGAGTCGTGGGCTACAAAAGCTTAAAGGATTACATCTTAAACTATGTAACTATGTATGAAAACAAACCAGTCGATTCATTTGTTCTTTTATGGTTCACTTGGACATGAGCCAGAACATCTGAGGAGTGTGTAATCATGTAATGCTTGTCCAAATTCAAGTCTGTGGGCAAAAGCAAATGTGTCTTTTAAACTTTTGAAAGAATTTAGACTTTAACGTGCAAGTCCATTCATTACAACACACATGTGCTTTAAACATCTCGTGTGATTTTGTTAGCAGACATTTCATTGCAGAATGTTTGGTTTGAAGCGTCTCCTTCTTTGTGTCTCTGTCTCAGACGAAGCTTTTCCTCAGGTTGTTCCAAACAGACAGCAGCACTTTGAATACGAGTCTGTCGTTGTCAGCTGTGAAGGACTGGACGGGCTGACTGGATGGAGAGTGATGAAGAAGATCGGAGGAGCCGTTAAAACGTGTGCTCCGAGCTGGTGGACATCAACGGGACCATGCCAAATCAAACATGCTATTCCAGCAGTTGACAGTGGAGAATACTGGTGTGAACTGGGAGGAGGAAGAAAAACCAACCCTGTCAACATCACTGCTACTGGTACACAAGTAATAATATGCTTTTTGAAATGAATACAGCTCTGAAGTTCATTCATCACATTTTAGTCTGGAGACATTTCAGTTTGAGGATCAGTTGATTTATATGTCCAGGATTTTACATAATGTGTGTATTTTGAAACAATTCTTGCTCTTCTCAGAGTATTTCATATTTTTCCAAACATGCTGTATGTTCAGGTGTCTCGGTGATCCTGGACAGTCCCGTCCTTCCTGTGATGGAAGGAGACGCTGTGACTCTGCGCTGTAGACAGAAGCAGACGTCGTCCTCCAACCTCACCGCTGAATTCTTTAAAGATGGCCACTTCATGGAGAGCAGCTCTGCAGCAGAGATGACCATCCACAGCGTGTCCACATCTAATGAAGGACTCTACAAGTGCAGCATCTCTGGAGCTGGAGAATCACCAGAGAGCTGGCTGGCTGTCAGAGGTGACACATCAGTGTATCAACATAAATCAAAGATCAGTAGTTTAAGTTCCACGTTGGAAAGCTTGACCTGATCTGAAGCTGCTCTGCAGTCTGGCTGAGGATGAGTCACAGTTGAGAACGGTTTCAAACATGTTAAAGCTCTTCAAAGCTGTGGCCTGAATCTCTGAAGTGTTTTCAACCCTCTAGTCAGAAAAATAATATTGATATCATGACCCCAGCAGCTCGTGAAGACGATGAGCCTCGGTCGTCCCCTCAGCCTTCCTCCCATCATGCCTCACAGCTCTCTCTGCTGCTCTACATTGGTCTCAGCGTTCTGGCTCTGCTGCTGTTGGTGGGATTACTGCGATTTAGGAAACATCAGTCTGTCATCAGAGGTACGGACAATAAGAATAAAGAAACTGTTTCATTGTCAAATGTTTCCTCTGCATGTATCAAAACTGTCCTGGTGGTTCCCGACTGCCGTCACACTGTTAGCTCATTTTGTTTTGTTGTTTTTTTATTCAAACAGGTACCACAACGTCTCCTTCCTCCTGTCAGTCTTCCTCTTCTCCACAAGCAGGTGAGGAATGCCAGCCTCCTTTAAACACACCTGTATTTGTGTAATCAGACACTAGGGAGTTTGTACCAGGTGGGAAGGTGGGCTCAGATACTCTTACAGTCACTGCAGTCCTATGATTGTATAGATACAGAAAACCAACTTTCAGTTATATCAACTCCTTAAGCCTTCGATAAAGGAGTCTCATAATTACAGATGTAAGAGTGTGAAGTGAGGCCCAACAGAAACATGCTAAAGTTTGACCCCCAGTGATTCACTCTTTCACTCTGAGGCATGTCAGATCATGAACGTCTTCTGAATGATTGTGCTACAAGTGAACTGTGAACTACGTTGCTCTGCTTGTGCCTCAGGGTGTTGCCAGACTTGAAGTGTGGTGTTTGTTGAAAATCCTTTTCAGATACTCCCACAATGTAAGGGATGACAATATTTCTATATAACAAGAACTCACACATTAACACCGTGACTCATGTGACCCTAACAACTCACATGTGACCTCAGCCACTCCCAAGGTCGGAACGATCCTGCAAGAGGATAAACGCCTGGGACTCCCCACTGGACAGTTAGAACTGAAGAAGTCTTGTGAATGAGAGCTTATGCCAGCTTTCATTTTTGTAAATATTTGTCTGCCTACCTTCTTGCTACTTATGTGCAAAGTGTTTTGTTTCAGTGTCTGGAGAGGCCCGATTAGCTGTTCCAGTCGAGGCGACATATGCTGTGGTCACCAAACCCAGGGAGATGAAAGGTAATTAGCTTGACACCGAGAAACAGACTGCAAACTAAACTGTGTTAGTCTGTATGTACATCTGGAGCTTCAGGCTATTGTGATAGTTATAGCTTCTTTTTAGCAGTTCAAGCAAAAACCACGCGACAAACCCACAGACAGAAAAAGGTAGATGGCCCCTGAGTTCATCGAGTAGCAACTCTCGGGGGAAGCTGTTTGCGACTCTAATAGCCGCCATGAAAATATCACAATGAACAAGCTATAATTATTTTAATCAGAATACCAAGTACTTAAAGCCACACGGCAGCCTCACTTGTTACGTTGGTGAGTGGGTGGTCAAGATTTCATAAATAAACAATGAAGAGTTGTGAACATATTTTCTCTCATATGTTTTGCTTTAGATGCACCAGCATTACAGAGAATAACATGTGAGACTCTAATCATATCTGTACAAACTGTGAACAGATGGAATGGAAACAATGTGTTAAATATTCTTTCCAAATCATATTATATAACAATAAAATTAAATTAAACCTTTATAGAAAAGGAAGTGGGCCAATACTTGAGCCCTGTGGTACCCCACATGTAAGCGTCAAGATGCAAGCAGATACAACCAACCATTATTTAGATTATTGTTTACTCGTGCATTTATCTATGTCTCAGGCTCTCATAAACTTTCTATCAGGCAAGGATGAGTCTTTGACTTGACCTTACTCCAGCTCAAGCCTTGGGGGGCTTGACAATTAACAATTAAGTCCACCATGAAAAGTTAATACAACAAACTGAAACAACCTGGTGGGTTTTGACTCTTCCTTGGCTGGAAAAGTTTGAGACGTGCTGGGAATGTAGGTCACTAAAGTGTGTTTTTACTGTAGAGACTATTTGTCCAGCAGAATTGGATTCCTGGCAGTATGAAGAATGCTTTGAAACAGCATTTAAACTTCCCTGTTCGGAAATAAATTTGATAAAACATAATTTAACAGGTAAATAAATTAATAATAAAAAGAAAGATAATCAAATAATGTAAACATTTTTTTCTAGAGGAGTCTTTGGACTCATGAGCTCACTACGTCTAAAGACTGCCACTGTGGTCCACAATCTCCTGGCCAGTTCATATCTTTGAAGTACAATCCAGAGACTTGAAGTTATCGGGTCGTATGGATATACAGTTTTAAATAAACTAACATTTCTGAAATTTCATTTGTCTTCAAAACAGAACCAGGAGCATCCCGCTGTTCAGGGATGACGTTTCCTCATACAGGTACCAGCCAACGTTTAACAGAAGAGAAGCACTTCTATAGTTCAGTCGAGTAGACAGGACTCAGGGTAATACTGGCCTCCGTTTTCTATTTTTCTCTATTTTAATACAGTCTCGTCTCATTGTGTTTGGAGAGTGGTGGAGAAGCTTTAGCTTATTAGTGAGGGGGCATCTCAATTGATCTTAACTGATAAAATGAAGTCTCGAACACAAAGGAGTGTTGATGTTATATCCTTTGTGAAGGTTGATGTCTTTGCATCTTATGCGTCTTCCAGGTTACTGAGAGCAGAGACACCTGAGTGCAGGAGGACGGGAAGCTCTGTGATGTCTGCAAAGAAGGAAACCGTACAGCCATTACTCAGTCAGCTGCTGCCGTCCTGAATTGACGAAAAGAGACATTTTGTACTTTCAAACCATTTCGCGTCTGTTACACTTCAATTATTTTAATGTCTTGAAGAATAAAAGTTGGGCACTTCTGTATATTCATGACAAAAGACATATTTCTGTCAACGATGTTACAGGTAATTTGCAAAGAGAGTAAATATATTGATTCTTAAATGATGAAAATATGCGACTTGTGATGTGGACATGACCCGAACAGACATGATTCTTTTTCTTCTTCGCCATCATCATGTGACAGTGAGAGTTTGGGCTAACTCACAGTTTCACTGCCCGTTTCAGTTCTCTACAGTTAAACCACATTTCTCTCTCTTCTCTGTTCACACATCCAGAAACACTGTTTACAAGAACAGAGCCGCCGCCGCTGCCTTTGGCTGCACTCTCTGTGGCCTCTGTGGTCACACAGTGTGACAGACGCTGATGTAACAATGACCCTGAATGTTACTTTGAACATTATTGTTATAAACCATCAACATATTGTCAACACAAGACCTTCCCCACAAACGTTAAGTTCACCAGCTGTTGAGGTTGAGCGACATAAGAAGCGGAATAAAAGCAGTTGTGTTATTGAACATTGTGTCGTCTAAAAAGGTTCCACCTCACATTTAAAAATGCAGCATTTGTACACAACAGCAGAGACAACTCAAACAAAAGCCGACAGTGTTCTCTATAAAAAAGCCTTTATAGGACGACAGTTTTAATAAGACACAGAAGTTCTTGCTGTTGCTTGTGCTGTACATGATTTCTGATTTCAGCAAAACAAAGCACCTCATAACACAGACATACAATCCATAAAAACTTGAATAATCATTGAGATGATTGAAAAAATGAAAAAAAATGAAAAATGAAAAACATTTTGACTACAGTGCTTCCATCCAGTGATAACCATTTTTATAAGGACTGACCTCAGAGCCATGCAGCTGGTGTGGCTGCTAAAACCAGCTTGGTTAGATTTGGTTAGACTCCTGCTTGGGGTATCTATCTAGGATTAGTCTAACCCTTTTGAATTTCAGCTCTTTGCTGCTCTATCTCCTCCAGTTGTTTATTAATTTGTTCCTTCTGATCATCTAACTCTCTCTTCTTCTCTGTCAGAATAGCAACCCATCGCAATATTGACTCTGAAGTTGCGATTGTGCCATGGTGTTTTTTCTCAAGTTCTTTCTCCATTGTGTCGAGATTTGTTTTGGTGACTAGATCCTCATTTTCATTCTGTTTCTCTTCTTTTATATTATTTTCCTCTTTCTGTCTCTTTATCTCCTGCATTTGTTGTGCAATTATAGCGTCCTGCTTTTTGTGTACCATAAAAAAATTAACCATCCTTAGCACATCGTTGCGTTCTTCCTCTACTTTATTTAACTGTTCTCGAAGGTTTTTCTCATCCAGATCCTTCATATCCGTGCTCTGGTCCATGACCTGCAGTGTTTGTGTTTCCTTTTCTTCTTTTTCCTGAAAGAACTGTTGGAGTTCCATGTTGTCCCTTGTTCTCGTTTCTGTTGAAACGTTCTTGCCTGTTGTGAAGCAAAGACAGAAACAGTGTAAAATCAAGAGGCAGAGGCAGAGTATGCTAATTAAAACCAGACTTACTCCTTTCTTTCCGTTTCCATTTCCACACAACAAAGACGACTGCAAGAATAACCATGAAAACCACAGCCAAGCTGATGATGATGATGAAGATGATGATGATGATGTGAGCAACACCGAAGAATTCATCTGATGATGAAAAAAAGAACAACAACTAGTACTAGTAATTTTTAGCATAAAACAATGAAATTATAAATACAGAACTAACTTTTTTACCTGCAACCAGGATGTTTGTCTCTATTGTCTGGTTAACGTTCTTCTGTTGGACTTAACAGGTGAGGCTGTTGTGTCTCTTCTCCACAGTCACTCTGCTGCTGACAGTATAGAGGCCATCAGGACTTCTGACTGTCTCTGTAGGTCCAGCAGAGAGGAGGTTCCCCTCAGCGTTTAGCCACAACACCTCAGGTTCTGGATACCAGCCTTTAGACTCACACTGTAAATCCACTCCGCTGATGTCTCCATCACTCTCAGTCCTCATTAAGCTGATGATGAGTGACGAGACTGCACCTAATGATGAAGAGAAGAAAAGTTTAGATTAAAGTTCTGTGGACCAGCTGGTATCACAGGTCAACTGGCCTTCAAAAAGTCTGGTCCTACTTCTTGGATGTAGACAATTGTGGTTCCACTGATCAACTGTCACTTTGAGGTTCAGCCCTATAAAACCAGTGTTGCTTATCCACTCACCAACAACAAGCTTAACAGAAGATTCTATATTCAGTGTGGGAACGAAGCATCTGTATGTTCCCTCATCGGATCATTCTACTTCATGAAGTTTCAGTGAAATGTCTCCATGTTTCAGTTTGTTGGCTGACATTGACATTCTCCCGGCATAGAATGGATGTTTTTTAGTCTTAAGTTCCACACCATCACACCACACATGGACAAATCGAGGGTTCAGGTCAGGTCTCGTCCACTCTATTGTCTGGTCAGATGCATCCTCGGCAGATTCCAGGTGGCAAGGCAACATGATGTCATCACCAAGTCTTGCCACAATTGGCTGTGATGGGCTGAGGACCCGGACCTGACCTGAAACCAAATGTAAGTCAGATTAAACCTCTAGAAAATGAGAGTAATGTGCCACCTTCAGAGGATTAAGGATCTCTTAAATTCATGTAGTATGAAATAAATTATATATTAAGTTCTGGGTATTGAGAACTGGGTGTACAGTGATTGCACCCAAAACGGACGAAAAACAAAACAGGTCCCAGAATTGTACCTTGTGGTATCCCACAGGCTTTTTTGAAGCCAAAGCCATCTTGGGCTCAACCCAATCACTAGAAGAAATGTTGGCATTGTATGTTTCTACAAACCATGGATATACCGAAATTTTACATTTCTTCACATTCAAAATTTAAATTTTGGACACCTCGACAGGGCCATGAATCCTCCAATCTGGTCAAAGGGAGGTAACAGAAACTCTGAGTCTAATCAGGGTCAAGCAGAGTTTTGGCATTTTACTTGAGATCTACTGGTCCCATAGAATGTCAAATAGGGGTTGGAGGCAGGTAGAGGGATTCAGGCAAGGCACAGGGATGGGCTAGGGTTAGGTAAGGGGGAGGGTTAATAGGGTTAGGTTTGGTTTGGGTAAAGGGTTAGGGTCAGGGTTAAGGTTAGGCGAGTAATTCAGCAGTTTCAGAATTTGACAGGTGCTACTGACGTCTATACCTCCACAAGAATGTGTTAGGAGAAGGAAGACAGCAGTGTGATGGAAAACCAAAGCATAGATGGTATCCAGATGAAATTTGGAGGACCACCCATCCTTCAGGCGAGGCATCCTAGAGTTTTACAGATTGAAATTAAGTAGCTGAAAAACGTTAATCCCTAGAAAAGACACATATGTTTTACTTGTATTTGTGCAAAATAACAAAATGAGTAATACTGAAACATTAAATATAAAGTAAATCTAAAATATGCATGTTAAGATTAATATGTTTTTTTTTTATCGTAACATATATATTCTATTTGATTTCTGGACAGCTGTCTTCACTTGGTGCTCTCCTTAAATTTCAATCCACAATGCACTCATATATTCACAGGATTTGGGTCAGTTAAATAAAGTTTATTGCAAAGCCAATAAATAATGACAAGTATCGACTTAGCATTTTTCTATCAAATATGCTCTTTAGGTAGTCAAACAATGATAAATTATTGCCGATGGTTGCTTTTTAGGGACAGAGAACAACATGTACAATTGGTCACCAGGAACAATCCTACATTATTTCTGGAGTTTAAACAAACTTAAACTGTAGTCAACCACCTTTGGGATTACAATTTCCTTGGTGTTTAGTCACATGATTATGATTTTTCCATTAATTACATAGAATTAAAATGTTGTTTCAGCCTACCTGTTTCCTGGTTCAGGTAATCATTGTAGACAGCGAATCTCTTCTGTCAAAGTCCAGTAAATGTCCCACCTTCTTTTAATCTTTAACAAGTAGCACACTGTATGCATTGATAACTGCAGCTGAGACTGAGACTAACTTTAATCTGTAACAGCCTGACCAACATGTAATATGATGAAATCCCCCATGAACAAAATGCATTAGACTGTACCTCAAAGCATGAAGTCTCACTTTCTGCTGGTATTTTTGACCCAAAGTTAAAAAAAAAAAAAAAAAAACTCTTTGAAACAGCCAAAATTTCATCATGATCTTATTGTATTGTAATATTTGCATAGAAAAGGAAAATTTCAAAATTGTATTTAATACTCTAAGTCCAGTACAAGGCCAATACTGTGGATGATACTGATGCTGTGGATGGTGTCCTGCAGGGGGCAGAGCAGGACTGTCAATCAAATGTGTGTGTTTGAGTGTATTTGTGAAAATGAAAGAAATAGCCGTTGTATTACTCTATATTCCACCAGACAAAAAAGAGGTCATGGAGCGAAGAGAACCACAGGTTTCTGTTTTAAAGAAGACGATGCTGAAAATCCAGTGAAACAGCTTTAGAGATACAGTATGTGTGGGATTACCCATAAATCCCTTCTCAGGGACAACACCTGACAAGTCGTACATCCCAAGATTTTAAGCTTTACTCTTAAATGTAGAGACAATGTCTGCCTCCCGGACAAAGACTGGAAGATGGTTCCACAGGAGAGGAGCTTGATAGCTAAATGCTCTGGCTTCTGTTCTGCTTTTGGAGACTTTAGGAACCATAAGTAAGCCTGCATTCTGGGAACGCAGTGTTCGAGTGGGGTATTAAGGTACTATGAGCTCTTTAAGAAAAGAAGGTGCCTGGCCATTTATGGCTTTGTAAGTAAATTCTATTCTAAACTTTACAGGGAGCCAGTGCAGAGTGGCTAATATTGGAGAAATATGATCTCTCTTCCTCGTTTTTGTCAGAACATGTGCTGCAGCGTTCTGTATCAACTAGAAAATATTCAGCAACGAATTTGGGCAGCCTGATTGTAAGAAAGTGCAATAATCCAGCCTGGAAGTTATGAATGCATGGACTAGTTTTTCTGCATCATTTTGAGACAAAATATGCCTGATTTTTGCAATATTACGCAGGTGAAAGAAGGCAGTCCTTGAAATTTGTTTTACATGGGAATGAAAGGACATGTCCTGATCAAAGACAACTCCCAGATTCTTTACAGTGGTGCTGGAGGCCAGGGCAATGCCATCCATAACTGCTATGTCATCAGAAAGTGAGTTTCTAAGGTGTTTAGGGCCGAGTACTATAACTTCAGTTTTGTCCGAGTTTAGCATCAGAAGATTGCAGGTCATCCAGGTCTTTATGTCCTGAAGACACGCTTGTAGTCTAGTTAACTGACTGGTTTCTTCTGGCTTCATTGATAAATATAGCTGGGTATCATCTGCGTAGCAATGAAAATTTATTGAGCGCTTCCTGATAATCTTATCAAAAGGAAGCATATATAAGGTGAAAAGAACTGGTCCGAGCACAGAACCCTGCAGAACTCCATAGCTGACTTTAGTGAGCACAGAGGAGTCATCATTAACGTGTACAAACTGAGAGCGATCTGACAAGTAGGATTTAAACCAGTTTAGTGCAGTTCCCTTCATGCCAATGAAGTGTTCCAGTCTCTGCAATAGGATACCATGGTCAATGGTGTCAAATGCAGCACTAAAATCTAATAAGACTAGTACAGAGACAAATCCTTTACCTGCTGCAATTAGAAGGTCATTTATAACTTTAACCAGTGCTGTCTCTGTGCTATGATGCACTCTAAATCCTGACTGGAAATCCTCAAATAAACTATTTTTGTGTAGAAAGTCACACAGCTGATTAGCAACTGCTTTCTCAGGAATTTTTGAGAGAAAGGGAAGGTTGGATATCGGTTTATAGTTGGCTAAAACCCCTGGATCAAGAGTAGGCTTTTTAAGTAGAGGTTTTATCACAGCTACTTTAAAGGACTGTGGTACGTAGCCTGTTGATAAGGACAGAGTGATCATGTCTAATACGGAAAAGTCAATTAAAGGTGATACTTCAATTTCCTTCAGACATTCATGGTTCCCAGAAAATGAATCTTAAAGGCCTTGATATGACTTCATGACTTGTCCTCTACAGCCACCATGTGGTTCATATTTTTGTTTTTAAAGCAAAGCTAAGAACAACAACTAATGATGTCATGCAAAACTGTCATCTTGGCTCATCTTTGGTTTAGTTCTAAATACCATGTATTAACATGCTAATATGCTAAGCCAAGATGCTGTACAAGGTAATCATTGCACCTGATGAACATCAGTATGTTAGCATAGTCATTGTGAGCATGTTAGCATGGCATTAGCATTTAGCTTGATGCCCTGCTGTGCCTCAGCACAGCCTCACAGAGCTGCTAGCATGGCTGTGGACTCTTAGTCTTGTTTAAACATCACTGACACCAAGAAAAACTCGCTCTGGTCATTTCAGTTTATATTTTTATCTTTATTTTCACCAGAGTTCTTCACATGTGTAAGTCTGCCATGTTCTCTGGCTCCACCCTCTGATATTTAGCTTAACCACTGAGGCCATTTCTACCATGACAGCTGCTCCATCTCTGAGAAAAGGTTTTCAGTCTAAAGCACAAAAGTAGTGTTGCACCAACAGCAGAAAGAAACCACACAGGAACAGACCCCTCCTCACCTTCAGTCCACTTCAGTCTGATGTTCAGACAGTCAGCAGCGAGACAGCATGGAGGTCACAGCTCTCTGCATCAGACTGTGTGAGTACTGACTCTTTTGCTTGTGTTGTCTTTTTCTGCATCAGTGATGGGATTGAACAGGCTGCACGCTGACCTTCAGCAGTCGCTCTCGTAGCTTCAACAACTGACAAAGCATCTGGATGTTATGAAGGAGTCTCTGTGATGTTCAGCTCTGTTCTTTTGTGCCTCCAGTGATGAATGTGTTGTTCCTGCTGCGTGCGCTCCATCACAAAGTGGGTAAGTAGCAGTTAGTTGTTCATTTATATTGATGTATTATTTTGAAGGATGCATTTCCTGCAGGGATGTGTTTGTGGTAGAGTATTGATATATTCATTGGTGTTGATTTGGTTCTGTGGTTTTGAATTGTTTTCCAGTATTTCATATGTGATTTGAGAACAAATCTTCTCTTGCTTTTTTTCAGATTCAGTGTCTCTTCATGTCATCCCAAACAAACTGCAGTTCTTTGAATACGAGTCTCTAATTTACTATTGTGAGGGGTTCAACTATTCAACTGGACTGAAAGTAGTGAATTTCAAAGGAGAACTACCGTCATGTAAAACTGCAAATAAGTCGACATCAACAGGTTTGTTCTGCACCCAATGGAGTCTTTACCCCGAGGACAGTGGAGTGTACTGGTGTGAGGATGGAGGGGGGAAGAGAAGCAACAGCATCAACATCACTGTCACTGGTATGTTTGCATTGAGAGAACAGAAATGTCTGAATTCATCCTGAGTTTGACGTGAAATAATATCAGATGAATGTTGTTCAGCTGGTCCTGTGATCCTGGAGAGTCCAGTCCTTCCTGTGATGGAGGGAGATGTTGTGACTCTGCGCTGTAGAAACAAGACGACTGCCTCCGTCCTCACAGCTGATTTCTATAAAGACGGCCTCCTCATCAGGAGCAGATCCACAGGATGGATGATCATCCCCAGTGTTTCTAGGTCTGATGAAGGACTCTACAGGTGCAGAATATTTGATGGTGGAGAATCACCACAGAGCCTGCTGAGTGTCAGAGGTGAGACCATGAAGAGTTCAACACATTAAAGTTTGTTACATTATAGTTTGATGCTCAGCAGAAAAAGGAAGTCTGCTTGTCCTGAAGGAGGTGTAACCTCATTAATTGTACTCATCTTTTTACAGATTTGTATCTTGTTCCTCATAGAAATAGCTGCAGTAGTGGTGAGTTCTTTTATCCGCTCAATGTCTAAAACAACCCTGTTTCCTGCAAGACATGTTTAAATGCTGTTCATTTGCTTTTGTATATATGCTTTATTACTTTATTATGGATGGATTATGTTCATTAACATTTTAAACCATAAATTGTCAAGTACAAGACCTTGAAAGAGACAGAAAGTTTCAAAATAAAATGTATACATACACGTGCCTGCTGCAAAGTCACTGAATGTGTTTGTTGAGTCCTCTGTTAAAGTACTGTCAGATATAATAGCTGATCTGAAGTGCATTGAGCTTTCAGGTGTTTTAGAGGCTCTTTATCTGAAATTTTGTAGCACTGTAACCATTACATGAACATGAAAGAGTTTGATTTCAGTTCTCACGAAGTTTCCACACAATACTTTCTGTTGTCATTGCAGAAGCTCACACAGAGTCTGGACCTACCCCATGGATCATTGTCACTGTTTTACTGGTGGTCCTGCTGTTGATGGTGGGACTGCTTCACATTGGCAAATGTCCTTGGCACAGAGGTACAGATTCGATCGACAGATTTTGCTTTTGTGAACTGCAACATGGCTCTACCTGTCCTGGATCAGGCTCAGCTGAGATTCGAACAGGTGAGAACACAAACATGTATTAATATATTACCCTGCCTTCGTTTAGGATGTTTCTATGGATAGTACTTTCAAAAACCCGGGCTACAAACTACGAGCAAAATCTTCCTGTCTGGTCTAATCACTGTTGGTTAAGTTCCATATTTGTGGTGGAAACAGGAAGACCTTTCTTATTATCCTTCTTGCACCAACATGTTAGAAATGAATTAAAGTTAAATTTTGAAAAAAAAAAAAAACATTTAATTTGATTTGACATTTTAACATCAAGCAACAAATAAGGCAATAAAATCTGAGTTTCTGCTGATGTTAATTGAAAGAGTGTGACAGATTGTCTACTTGTGTCAAGAAAACTAAAATCAGTTGTTAGGCTAAATGGTATAAATGCTTATAGTTTGTCCACAGTCTCTATTGAAATACCGTCTTTCTTTTAGTGCCTGCAGCGTCCTGTGCAGCAGAGAGTGCGACATATGCCGTCGTAACAAAAAGCAAGAAGAGGAAAGGTACTTCATGTGACATTGTTAAAATTCTACTTTCAGCACTTTATGACGTCACGTCGAGTACAGGCCAAAGCACCTCAGCTTTTTTGGAATTAATCATTTGGTTTAGAAACGCACAGTCACAGACATTAATGCTAACAACATAAGAGGAAAAATGTGCAGGCGCAGGTGAAGCTACATTCAAGCCACAGAAGAAAACCACAGAGAAAACGAGGCTGGGTGGAGGTCATGACGTGGTTTTATGCAGCACACCGGAGCTCTAATGTGAGGGCTATAATACATCTACAACTGCTTTCTACAAGTTTAGAAGAACACTAGTTTTCCTTGCAGACTAATTTCAAGGTTAGTTTTAGGTTTGAAAATATTTTACTTCATAGACCCAAGAATCAAAGCCATAACACACTCACAACTGATATCACAAAGACATGGAACATAGCCGAAATATGAGGTAATTGAGGTCGGGTGGTCCCTCTGAATGGTGGGAGCTTTTCGATGAGTACATTCAATTTGAGCCAAGATTAGCACAAAGATAATCTGATGCAACATAACTTAAAAACATGCTGAGTTACATCGAGCACTTTCTTGCCAAACCGGCCTAGTGACACCCTTGATCATTACCTTAAGGTTTCCAGGCAAAGAGTGGAAACTGCAGGAAGTTTTTTTTTTTTAATTTCTATAAAAACATTTGTTATTTATTACTAGTATGCATAATTTCGCCAGCTTTAGAGGTGTTGTAAGTGTATTAACTTTGGACAAAGCAAGGCGAGCTGCCTACCTACGTTAAATACGTGACGTAATAACGTGACGTGTTATACAAACACCATTTGGGTAAAACCAAGCTGGTAAGAGCTGGAACTCTTGGCAAGAAAGTGAATTGGCCCCCAAAGATCAAACCAGTCCTGACGGATACCATTAAATTCAAGGGAACAGATGTTCTGACTCGTCCGTCATATGTTGATATATTTAGCTAACACTTTCTCTCTCTGTCAGACGAAGTGATGTCTACACCCATTTACTCCACCATTGACGAGGCTGAAACTCAACAACTGGGTGAGACATTTAAAAGTCCTATGACTGATGTCAGGTTCAACCAGCACCACTGATTTTGTGATAAAAATTAAAGAAGTGTTGTAGTAAGTTCATATTTTGGCACACTGACATCATCCCATCTGTCTTCAAAGTAGAACTGGGACTGTTCACATCACAGTAACATGTGCTTCCTCAACAGGTACCAAACCACCTTTAACAGCGTGTGCCCTCTATTCGACAATCCATTCGGTAAGACTGAGGACGATACAGGCTTTTATATTGCATTCACATCACGGTATGGGTGGCAGAGATCGGAAAGATGCAGTTTTCACAACTTCCAGGCACTTACACCACTGGACGACTCAAAGATGATTTGATTTGAAGTATTTCACAAGCTGCCGGATACTGAGCTCATATTTCATGGCTTCATGAATCACTCGTGATATATTAATGTCCTGCAGCTGTTTTAACAGAGTCTTGAAGCAGGTCTTGTTAAAAAGCGTCAGTCTTATAAAAACTATTTTCAGGCAATTCGTAACTTATACACTTTCTTACTTAGATCCTTTACATTTTACATGATTTTCATTTGTTCTGTTCATCCTGTGTGTCGTACAGGTTGCTGAGTGACTGCCGACAGGAGGAGGAGTTTTAAAAGACGTGTTCATGGTTTGACTGGGCTCTCAATCAGTAACACCGTGATAGGAGTGAAAACAAGGAAAAAGCCCAGTTACTTTGAGTGTTGTAATAAGTTACACCAAGGAAGAAGGTTTGCACTCTTTCAGACTGATACCTGTTTACTGTGTAACAATTGTAAACTCACTTCTGTACAAATTATGTGGAAGAACACATTTCTAACTCGTATCTCAATGAGCTGGACTGACATGATGGTACGTGGAAAGTTCAGAGCATTTATAAATGGACCGGTGTGGTTACTCGTCGTCTGAGCTCTTCGGGTAATTAAAGCATCGGAGTCTATTACTTTTCGCACAGTTAACCCACTTGTTCCATCTGCCTCGTCTGCTCGTGTATCTGAGAGCTCAGTTCACAGGAACAGAACTGCTGCAGCTTTTAATACGCCCGCTGTGGTCAGCCGCTAACTTTAACGGTGCAGCGTCACTTTCCTCTGAAGCAGACGCGCTGAGTTTGTGGACAACAGCATAATAATCATGTCAACATGTTTGTGAGGTTTACTGACATCAAGACAAGAAATACATGTAACTGCTGTTAGATTATATAAAGGTCATGTTCTACATATCAAAGTGGGTTTTTGTGTTTGTTCTGTGATGCAAAATATTATTTTCTGTGGGTCCTTGTAACAGTTGAAGTCAAATTTAAGTGATGTTGGGTAAGACGAGAGGCTTGGCTGGGCTGCAGGCTCCTGCATTGGTCTCCTTATTCTGTCTGTCAAACTTCTCTTTAAACAAGCATAGAAACTCGTGTGGGTTTATCTTATGACCACCAGCTTTAATGACTTCCGCATCATTTCTTTGTTTGGTCCGTCATCTGTCATGACAAACAGCTCTTTGTATCTAAATACCCATGAGCCTTGGCTACTGTTGAAAACACAGCACTATAGTTGCTGAGTTCATCCAAAACTGACCCACAAGCTCAAAGAAAAGCCAGTGAAGCTGCAGATTGTATCCTCAGCTTCTTTAGCTGTAATCTTTAGCTTCCACCTGCTGTTAGCATTGCGCAGAACTTTAAGCTCTGTGACAGGATAGTTGACTTCAGGTTCAACTTCAACTTTTTAACGAAAGAGCCAGATATTTTCCAATACAAGTGTTTTTTATATCACTGGTGATTAAACCAGGACGGACTCGTGCTCATCAACTCGTAGACGTCCTCCAACTGTGAGTCGAAGGGAAAAGTAAACCTCACAACTCTGTAGCTTGCAAACTATTAATGGCTAACATGCTAGCAAGCTGGGAACATGCTGTCTGAGCTTCTGTCTGTTTTCACTAAGTGTCCGTCACACAGTTTATTAAACAGGGTTGGCTTCCTGTCACATAACTGTGAAAAAAGAGAGTTGATGGTCATACTGCAAAATACAAATAAAAAGCTTGTTAAAAGATCCCAAATTTGGCTTATTTTCGTATTTCAATGTAAAAACAGGCAATGATTGAATGATTACAAAACCCTCAAAATTCCAAAGACTATTCTTTAAAACACCAAAATGGTGCTCAAAGTGGAAGCATTTCTCATTCTGGAAAGTGAAACTCACTGGAGATGCTACACTGCTGTGTGACAAACACTGGAAATACGACACAGAGTGGATGACAAACATGTGGTCAGCCAGGAAAATCCAAGATGAATCAGAATCTGCTTTATTTCCTCCTGTCAGTTTCTTTTTGCAGGCTTCCCGTGACATGAGGACACACACAGCCTTGTTAATGATGACGATGAGTTACAGACCTAGACAGGTTGTTCTAGATCACCTGATTCTAAGGTGTCCGGGCCAAATCACGACTAAAAAAGGAAGAAGGAAAGAAATATAGATAAAGTGCCACTTACAGCTGAACCAGTCAGAGGAGAAAACTAATCCCAGAATGACATGAAAGAGCATGAGGCCACAACTTGCCTTCATCTAACAGCAGATTCTGACTTTTAAGCTCTTCAGGGGGTAAGAATCTGTCCTTTCACTTTAGATTTAGTCAGCCTGTTGTAGGTGGTAGCTTACTGGTTACCATTACCAAGCAAGCGCAGATGGTGAAACCACCCCTGGTTGTTGGGTGATACAGTATGATGTCTTTTTCTGTGAGGTAATAGAAGTATTCTCATACCATTTAAACCTTCTGACTTCAGCATCTCTGGGTGTACGAGGCCATTGTAGGCAAAGCTGCCAATCAATGAGCAGGAAGGAGGACTCAGCACAATACTGGATTTATCTAAGAGTTTTGGATTAGCGTGATGAAACACCGTGATCTTAATGTAGGATCCTGGGCGACCTTGACCTTGATAGGAGGCTAAAATTTGGTCATTTTGCTGATAAGGGGGGTGGTGTCTCCTCCTCATACCATTCAAACCCAGACTGGTCCTCACAGGAGTTGATGAAGAAACCTGCAAAATAAATTTGTTGTATGAACACCAAAATGCTCTGGAAGTATTTTTCCTGCTTCCTGAAAGCTAACCCAGCTTAAGATACCATGTGACACACTGAAAACATGACTGTGGGAATGACAAAGGTGTGGCTGGTAAATTAAACCTAAGGTGAGTGGCTCATTAAAAAATACCTGTCACATTTCATTTCATTGCAGTTGCATTTTTGGTAAAGTTCCAACAAGACAACATCTCCTTGCTGATGATGTTGAGTAATAGCACAGTTTCTTTTTTTTCATTTCTGATCACCAGATCAGGCCAGAGCGGTTTTTCTGGATCATGTGATTGCAAGAGCTGGTAGATTACAAAACTGAAAGCAAAACACACGGGAAGTCAAGCCCTGTGAGGTCAGACCAGTCAGGCGAGAAAAAAAAGTCAAGCATGGAGGCAAAGTATAAAAGAAAAGAAAGCTACGATTCAGATTCAGACGCTGTAACTGTCGCAAACGAGGGCAGAGCAACGGACCAGCAGGTCAGGTAAAAGCACAAGTCTTTCATGTTAAAGCAGCAGAGATGGTTGAGAGGTGGAGGTGGAGGTGGAGGTGGAGGGGGTTGGCTGGAGGCTGGTTGGCAGAGAGTATTCCAGGTATGTGAGCTGACTGGAAAGCTGGGCAAACTGGTTGTATGGGCTGACTGGCTGATTATCCTGAGACACAGAGAACAGGTGTCAGACTTTGGGCCGGGAAACAGGTAAAACTGGTAAAACTGGTCAAATGAGCGAGCATTAACTTGGCAGGTAGCACGGCTGGAACCGTGTCCCGTAGACAAACGGTACTGCACAACCATCTGGTGGAGAGCGGCTGTCAGCGCAGGGCTCGAGAAGTCAGGAGGGGACGGACAAAAGGCAAAACGGAGCACTCGTCCTGAAAAGACTGAAAATAAAAAAGGACCCAGCCGAACAGGTGTCACGAGGAGGGGCTGTGGTCGTCACATCAGATGTTGTTTGAGCTTCTCAAAAGGTCGAAATCTGTCATAACTATTCTCAAAATCTCACTATGAATATATCAGCGTAAGAAATCATCTGTTGATTTTTCCCATCTTCTTCTTATGTGATGAGTTAAGTTACAAAACATAGCCAATACAAGACTGATTGAAAGCAGAGTCACTGCAACAGCAACGTCTGAACTTACTGAGTAAAAAAGATTAAATGGTGCAAGATGAAATATAAGAAACACGTAAAAAGGTTTTTGGTGCTTTTCTTCCTGCAAAGAGTTTCAGCCGTGCCATCATGAAGATCACAAACTAAACCAAACTGTCCCAGCTGAAACTTCTGTCAGGAGTTTCCAGGATTTTAACATTTTTTCTGCTTTATGTTTCTGTTTCTCTTCCTCCTTCTGCCACCAAAGACGAAGAGGACGAGCTTGTGGTCTGAGATGGATCCACAGACATTATGTGAGTATCAGCACCGACAACGCAATCATTCATGATTCCAAAAAACCTGAAAAATAACCATTTTCCAGACTGCTGGAAGCAGTTTTGGTTTGAACTCTCTTGGAATCGGTCTGCGCTTTCAAACGTGTGCTGGACGTTTTGCTGTCGTCACTTTTTCCCTGTCTGCGGTTTTGAGTCATTGGACAGTAGTTCTGCTTTTCAGCACAAGGCTTTCATGGCTGCTTTGATCACTGCGTGATAAAATGAGGAGAGGGAGGACTTTCATGGGCTTTCTATGAAAATGTCTCTGACCGAGTAGAAGAAGTAAACCCTTTCGCTTTTGACTGGAGCTAAGTTTCAGAACTGAAAGTCTTTTAAAAGGAAAATGCATCAGCGTGAATGTGATGGGTTTAGTTTCAGTGGTAGCACTGATTTCTATTGAAGAAAGAATCATTTTTATTGAAAGTTAAGATACTATTGAAGATACTGAAAGTTTTATTTTTAGGTTTTGATATGACACAACAGTGAAAAAAAGATAATTTGGTCTTAATGACAGGAAAAACAGAAATTGCGTTTCATCCCTAAAAGAAAAAATTTACAGAGCAAATAAATAACATCAGTCTGCAAATACAACCTCATAAAACAGCATACAGTGTTTGTTTGAATGACGATGCTGATGGTCTTATATCATCATTTAATGTTTCATTAGAAATTGTGATTTTAGACATCGTTTGAGTTCCCTCTTGCAGTAGCTGCTGTGTTTTTCCTCTCTGTGTGTTTGCAGTCGCTGTCGGCGTGCTGCTGCTCACATTGTACTACAGCAACACTGCAGCTGTCAGCCTGAAGGAACGTCTGGAGAACTGTCTGGAGGACAAAGACTACGAGGAGCTGCTGCAGACTGTGCAGACCGGCCTCCCTCACATAAACACGTCTCATCACGTTGTTATCGTCGGAGCCGGTGCGGCAGGACTGACGGCCGCCAAGTTACTGCAAGACGCAGGACACAAGGTGTGCAACAGGTTCATCAGTTAAGTCTACTTTAACTATTGAAACAGGCTGGCAGAAATGCAGCCGCCACAAATCACCACAGGCTTACGATGCGGACGTTTCATGCCAAGTCGGTTTCTCATGAAAGTCATGAAACTGTTTAGAAAAACCCTGAAATAACGTGAATGAACCAGTTCGACGTCATGTTTTGGGGTTTATGTTATTTCCTGTTTTATTTTGAAAGTTCAACCTTCTCCCATCATGTTGTGTTTTACTTCCTGTCTTTGTGTGTTTTCCCGCCTGTTTTCTGCGTCACCTGTGTTTTATTTGTTAATTATGCTCTTGTGTGTTGAGTCCATGTGTTTTCCCTCTGTCAGACTTCTGGTGGTCTGCGTTGGTTGCATGTGTTCTTCATGTCCCAGTTTGTTCTTGGTTCAGTTCTTGGGTTTCCCTCAGTCTGCTTCTGGACTGGAATCAGCTTTATTTTATTAAAGCTCACTTTAGTTTCATCAACCTGCATGCTTACTGTTCAACATTTGGGTCCAGCCCCTTGTTTCTCTGTGACAGCTGAGAAGATTGTTCTCATGTCAGATCAGTCTGGTTCTTTCAATAAACCTCCAATGTGTTGTGATTTCTGAGCTCTACTGAATGAGGACATTTGTTAATGTGCATAGATAGTAGTAAAGAAGTATATTTAGTGTCAAAGAAATTATACTTTACATGATAACTTCTCCACTGAATATTTTTGTGCTTGCAAAAAATCTATTGATGAGTTCCAAATTTCCCACCATGACACACGAATACACCGTAATCCCCTTCATCCCCTTACATCCACAATCAAAAAGGTCACTTTGAAAGGAATCAGAGTCAGATGGCTAAGTACCTCATTGTTTTGACAAGGTAACCATACTAGAGGCCAGTGGTCGTGTTGGGGGGCGGGTGGAGACCTACAGGAATGAAAAGGAGGGCTGGTATGCTGAACTGGGAGCCATGAGGATCCCAAGTTTTCACCGGTGAGTGAAAATTTGCCTTGAATTTGCACATTTTGCTCTCAAAGGAATGTCTGCTTTGTTACATTACAGCAGTGTTTGAACCTTGAATTTGTCATAAATGTTCCTCACTGGGTAGTTAGCATGAGCAGCAATGCCTAACTACTTAGAGAAAGGCAAGCATCATTGGTTTAGCGATTAGCTCCTGTTAGCAATGGCTACATATTATTAAGTTATGTGTAGATAAACCCAGTACAGACAGTCTTCCAATCTACTCGCTAATCTATGATTCACATGGACAAGGACACAAGTTAGACTCACAAGCTTATCAACTGACCTCTTCGCAGCATTGTCCGCTGGTTTGCTGAGGAACTGGGGGTCAAGCTAAATAAATTCATCATGGAGAACATCAACACCTTTTACCTGGTTCATGGGCTGCGGAAGAGGACGTACGCAGTGAAAGCAAACCCTGACATCCTGAAGTATAAACTGCCGAAAAGCGAGAGGGGGAAGTTGCCCGACCAGCTGCTACAGCAAGCTTTGCAAAAGGTACTCCATGTAAGGGGGAAGTGGTCTGTTCTGATACCAGTTTGAGCTGAAGGATTATGTTCTGAACAGGCATTCATTTGTTGTGTTGGACATTAGTTTGTCTTCTCACATTGCTGCAACTTTTCATTCCTTATAGAATTTTGGGGGCTCACTTAAGGGGCTGAACACAAAATACGATACGATATGTTACATTAAGTTCGCAGTGAGCATCGATTTGATGGTTTGAGGATCAAAAGATGAAGTCATGTTGTCTCATAGCTAAATTTGGCAGAGTAGTTTTTAAGATGTTAAGATTACAGTACCTACAGTATGAACATTTACTTCAATGGCATTTGAAACGTTTATCCTAAATACACCTTAAAATGCTCTTCAAACAACAGTTACGTATGATCTAGATGTGTTAAAAACATGTATATTAAACCAGATTTAGTCTGGTTTTCACAGAGACATTTGGAAATCTTTTGAGCTGCAAATCACCAAATGAGTGATTGAAGAGTTATTTAACTTCCCGCATTGCCCCAAGGCGTCTAACTAAAGCATCAGACTCTAACTGAAACAGCTCTTTTAGTTAAGCTCTGGTGTTGGGTGTAGGTGGTGGACGATTGGGTGCCTGCAGAGGCGCCACTGTCAATAACACTGGATGTAAATGATGTTTTCTGTAGGTGAAAGACGAAGTGGAGGCACACGGCTGCAAAGCTGCACTACAGAAATACGACCACTATTCTGTGAAGGTAAATCATAATGTGATCTAACAGAATTCTACAAAATGAGCGCTAAGTCTGAAGCACAAGAGGGTGTGATGTGGAAGAAAAACTGGGTGAATTATGTTCCTTCATTTGGACTAGGGTATGGAATAACTACACTTTGAATATAAAATTGCAAGAACACCAAACGTAGAAAACATCTGCGTGTTGTTTCACAGGAGTATCTGAAAAAAGAAGGTGGTTTGAGTCCAGAAGCTCTAAGGATGATCGGAGATTTACTCAATGAGCAGAGCCTCATGCACCTGGCCCTGACTGAGATGATCTATATCCAGAGTGACGTTAACGACAACACCACGTAAGACTAGTTGATCTGACACATTTATATTTGTCTGGAAATATATGAGGAAGATTTTACGTTATAGTTCAAAGCCAGGGAATAGTGAGGAACAGCAAAGCAAGAAGCTGTAGTTTGGTGATAGATGACATGCTGTAGCTGTGTCAGGCTGAGCGAACATGATGATCATAGGTCACATCAGCTGTACTGACAACATATGATACAGAACAATTTGAGGTCAATTCAATGAGACTAAAAATGTGTCCCTTTGTTTTGAAGGTACGATGAAGTGACTGGTGGGTCAGATCTCCTAATCAAAGCTTTTCTCACTGTCCTCGATGTCCCCATCCTGCTCAACTCTGCCGTCAAACGCATCAGCCAATCTGACAAGGGTGTAATTGTGTCGTATCAGACAGGCCACCAGTCCCCCTTGACGGACCTTCCTGCTGATGTTGTCTTGGTAACAACCACGGCCAAAGCCGCCCTCTTCATCGACTTTGATCCACCTCTCTCCATCAGAAAGATGGAGGCTCTGAGGGGGGTCCACTATGAAAGTTCCACTAAAATCATCCTCACCTTCAGCGAAAGGTTCTGGGAGAAGGACGGCATCTGGGGAGGAAAGAGCATCACTGACAGGCCCTCTCGTTACATCTACTACCCCAGCCACAGTTTCCCAACAAATAAGACCATTGGTGTTCTCCTGGCTTCCTACACCTGGTCTGACGACTCCCTCCTCTTCCAGGGTGCGAGCGATGAAGACCTGAAGGAGCTGGCTCTGAGAGATTTGGCAAAGATCCACGGTGAGATCGTCTGGTCAAGCTGCACAGGGGTGGTGGTAAAGAGGTGGAGCATAGATCCTTACAGCTTGGGCGCCTTCGCTCTCTTCACGCCCTACCAACATTTAGAGTACTCTAAGGAGCTCTTCAGAAGTGAAGGCAGGGTGCACTTTGCGGGGGAACACACAGCTTTCCCTCATGCTTGGATTGAGACATCCATGAAATCTGCAATCAGGGCTGCTACGAACATCAACAAAGTGGCACGCAAAGAGTCGGCTAGAACTCAACACCACGACGAGCTCTAGAGTCTTAAATCTTGCACTTTTCATGGTGATCCCATTGTTTGCCTTAAGAACGGGGCCACCATGCTGTCACTGAGAACAATCAGTAGGACGTGAACCACTAATGTTGCTCTGAGTTTGATGTTTATGTCATTTCTGCCTGTGTGATCAAATGTGTGTCGAATAATAACCACTACTGACTTCCCCTCCACTTTGAACGGTTTTCAACTCATGGTGCTCAGAGTGCTCCTCCAATGTCACAAGACATGAAAAATTATAAGCAATGCACAAAATGCTTCCTTCTGCTGTTGAAAGCATATCCAGCACAACTGCCTCCTCACTAAGGAAAACTGTAAACTCTTGACCCTTTCTTGTCATAAATGATCTGTTTATGGACTCGTACCTTCAAGTGTCGCACATGCCAGGATCTTTAACCTTTTCAGAACTCGTTACAAACTGTGGCAAACATCCAATAAACATGATGTTCACAGCAAATGGCTCCAATTTACAAATCTTTTATTTTGGTAATAGTAATCATATATAAAGCAATAGGCAGTCCATAATACAACTACACTGACAACGCGGAAATACAGAAAGAAAGAACAGGGAAGTGACATCATGTTTAACAAGGAACGGTCAAATTTATTCATCCAAATTTGCAATTTGTGCTCTGGAATAAGTTCATCTGTGCTCCCATATTAGTTACTTTGGACACTCAAAAGTTGTGATCCCAGTTGGAAATTTGTAAGATCGTTTGTACCTGAAAATTAGTAGTCTATGCTCACCAATTACTTATTTCATGCACAGAAATACTAACTGATCCTTGTCTTCTTGGTAATCTTGTGTTGCACATTCTGCAATCATGACCAGTTTTGAGTGCTGTTATTTATAGACCATATATGCAAATATACAGTGAAAGTCATGATGCAACAGACAACCGATGGAAATTAACCACTTAGGTTTAATGTGGTTTTATGACATTACAGATACACATGGACGTACTAAAGATTGAGTTCTACAATCCGGTTTTATCTTTGACAACCTGCATTATGAAATTTTGCAATTGTGCACAAGTCAATAATTTGAGAAAACATATTTGCACACATGAAAATCAAATGTAACCTCTTTGTGCAACTTACATCACGATTTTTGAGAAAAACTGTGGTGTCCAGTCTTTACTCATGGCTTTGATGGCAGCAGAGCAGTTTTCCTGCTCTGTGTAGAAACAGCAAAGGTAAAACCAAACTGCTGGGCAGATTAAACCAGGATGCAGATATCAGCACCACACATTCATCATTGTAACCCAGCAGCCCTGAGCTTTCCAGAGCAAGACAAACAAGGACCCCTATAAACCACAACCCCTGTACTCCCATTATGGCCATGATGGTGTGGAAAGCCCTCTGCTTTGATAGATCAACCCGCTCCCTGTCCCCACCCACTCCCCCCGGACCCGGACGAATCAGAACACAGGCAGCACGAAAGCTGTAGAAAGAGACAACAATTAAAGAGAAGGCCATTGTGCAGAAAAGTGGGATAACATAAAGTTCATAGACCAGACTTACTGCACAACTCCATCCCAAGCACAGCAGCCAGACACATACAGTGGTGATATTTCGGATCTTGACCCCACCTGACTGTTTCAGCCTCAAGTAGGTGACGGGGTGAACAACAGCCAGGTATCGCTCCACACAGGTCAGGATGTTAAAGGCCAACTGGCCAATAACAACAACAGAAGACATAAAAAACCCCACAGACACCACCTCTGAGAGACCAGTGTGTCTAGCACAAATGAAGACTGTGTTCCCCAAAGCAGACATTATCTCCATGGCAGCCAGGTTGCAGGTGAAGATGTCGGAGTGGTTCGCTGTTGCAACGGAGCGCTGCTGCCGGCGTCGTTGGTGACCCAGGTAGAGGACAAGGATGGAGATAGGGAGGAGGAGGAAGGTCCTGGTGATAATGTAAGCACTGGAGATGAAGACTCCAACTCTGGAGTCAGCGCAGTGGAAAATATAATTGAAGGATGAGGAAGAGGAGTTGACTGACATGTTCCTGTGGTGTTTGTTTAATTGAGAAAAAGAGAAGAGGAAAACAAAAACAGATGAACTGAGACAATGAGACTGTTTTTGTTTTTTATTACACTTTTTTTTTCAGATGTCCTTTACATCTATAGTTTTTGTCTGTAGTAGCTGCAGATGCATTTGCTCCATTTTGTTATGGTGATATTGTGGTGGCAATATGCTGCTCTCTGAAAAGTGCTCATCTAGGCTTCATGCAAGAAATTTCATGGAAGTCCATTCCCACCAAAAAAATAGTGAAAAGGATTGAGATGTCAAAATAGAAATAGCCATGGTCGGTCAAAATGAGGAAATCCTAGCTTTGAATGTTGCAGCAAACAGCAAGTGAAATTCAGACTTACTATCTAATAATCTGACTTAAAAAGTCCAATTTCAACCCAGTAAACTGAACTTATCAAGTGTATTTTTAGTGCTGTCAAAAATATTGCATTATTAACGCATTGATGCAAATCAATTTTAACGGCGTCTTTTTTTTTTATTGTGAGATTAACGCTCTTTGAGACCTAGTGAACTTGTAGTTTTTTATAAGCTTGAAAAAGATTCTGAATGGAAAGTTTAGATTCAGAAAGTTGCCAGATGGGTCGACTGACAAGACCAAAGTTATTTATCACCGCAGCACATCCAGTCTGAAATACCACTTGATGGCCAAACACACGGCTAATGCAAATTCTCCGCCGCCTCCTTGTCAAAACCAGGCGACAATGGACGTCTTTCCACAGAGACATGTGGACACCACAATAAGAACAAGCTGACTGCAGCCACGGCCCAGTAATGTTCATTCTCTGTGGAGAGAAATAAGAGGCTGGCTGATCAGCCTCTGGTGAACAAACAGAAGAGCAGTACAGTCTGACTGCTCGTATGTTCAAAGGAAAGTTAAGAAAGGAAAGTTTAAGCCTGGTTTAACTGCACTATAGGCTGAGTCCTAGTTTACAATGATGTGCACTGTGTCACTTCATCTTGGATCACCCTGTTTTGATCCCTTAGAAAGGGTTGTTGAAGGGCTTTTTGTAACCAAGCATTTATTTTTTTGTCATCTGTTTATTGACAGTGTTAAATTGTGAGAGATTTTGCTTCTTTGAGACGCTCCCCTCTGGCAGGAGGCTGTGGTCCATCAGGACCAAAACTTCACGCCACAAGAACAGTTTCTTCCGTCTGCCGTCAGCCTTATCAACAAGGCCCGGACCCCCCGACACTCTTCACACTCCTCCTCTGCCTCATCTGTCACACTGACACGACCATAACTCTGTGTGTTACATTAACGCTCAGCCTGGACTTTCTGAAAAAACAGACTGTGCTTCCAGGAAAAAAAAAACAAACTTGTGTATATATATTTATATTGTTGTATTTTTACTTTTTTAAATTCCTCATATGTGTAAAATTGTACTTGGCAATAAAGCTTTTCTGATTCTGATTCTGAAATGTGAACGACTGCTCAAAGTGAGAATGTTAGTGTGGAATAAAACACTACATGTTGTTGTTGTCAATAAAAAACATTTGCACAACGCAAGCCTATCCACTTTTCCATGTTGATAAGAGTACTAAAATGATAATTAATGGGACATTTAGAATAGATAAAAATGTATGATTAATTTGCGATTAATCACGAGTTAACTATAACATTCATGAGGTTAATCGTGATTAAATTTTTTAATCAATTGAAAGCACTAGTATTTTTACTTTCATTGTTAATAACTTCTCATCAGTTTTTCCACTTTTCTCGCAGATATGGGCTTTCATAAAACTGGAATATTGTTATGGAAAATCAAATAAAAACATTTTTCCCGATGTGAGCCCCGTCTTGAGATCAAAGTTCATGGAATACACACTCAAGATTAATTAAAATTCAAAAAATCTAAATTCAGTAATCATGAAATGTAATTATTTTGAAGGTCGCAAGATATGCGTGAAATTAATTCAAACCAAAGACGAACATGGAAAAAAAGGAAAGCAGTGTAAAGCCTGGGAAAAAGGATTGAAGTTGGTCGAGTTTTAATCAAAACTGCAGCCAAGTGGTCATGTTTCTATCCCCAACTTGATCAATAACCAGTTAAAAATATATCCATGGAAAAGCAAGCATTTAAAAAAAATCACCTGAAAATTCATATGTAATTAAAGGACACTCACCTGGTCGGCAGTGTTTGTTCCTGTACGTCCAAACTCACTGACCTGACTGCTGTTCTGATCCCAACAAATGCAGTGTTAGTGCGCCTGTGTTAATGTCAGTGACAGGCAGCAGCAAGACTGTGGGCTTTTTTGCATGTTGTCAGACAAATGATTTGTGCCACTCTATGCTGTGGATCGCGGCAAGCAAATGTTCTTTTCATACTGTTCTTCCAGATGAGCGATGAGCGTCACTGGTCCTGGTCTGATGTCCTACTTCTCAGAATCTGAGATGGAATTATTTAACGTTTTATCTCTCGTGGACCACTTGCATTGTTGTGACAGATGTAAGAGAACAAGTTTTATTTGCACAGTGCAATGCATTTTTTTGAGTGAAAATCGTAAATGAAAAGCCACAGCATGCATGTTACAAGCAAGTCAAATCATGGCAGTCAGACATTACAGGTACCCTGTGGAGGTTCAATTCATTTCCTTCAACATAAACATTGTGCATTGTTCATGTCCATATTTGCTGGCCAACGGTCATTTTCCTCATAACCTTTGCTGTTGCATTGCTGCACTTGTTTATGCATTACTGCCAACAGCAGAATAGCATTAAACTGGTGAAAGAATGAGTAGTGCATCGACTGCATCCACCTGTCTTCAGAAAATGGAGACCCACTCACAAAATCATTGTCCAATAGAACTACTAGAGGTCAGAAACTCTATAGGGTACCTCTACGGACAACTCACTTCATCTCAGGCTCAGAGCAGGCACCCTAACAGCAAATCTTCTGTAGAAACAGGAGAAATATTTCATCACTCAGACACAAGCCTGATTTGATCTAAAAGCACTAATTCAAGAGATAATGTACACACAAACGTTGATTGCACAAATAGTTTTTACACAACTCATTTACACAACACGAACACACACAATGTAGTAAAAAGTGAATGGCATGATCTCATAAAAAGAACTGGGCCTTGAATTGATCCCTGCGGAACACCAAAAGTGCTACTAAAAAGCCAGATGAACATTTAGCTACAGGATAACAAAGAGACTTTGGTCCATTATTTATCAACACAGGTGACATCCACCAATCTGTCCACCATTTGGTTAAAGAATTTAAATAAAATACCAATGTCAAAGCTGTTCTATCCAAAACCACAGACACAGAAGACATGCAAATGTACATATTATAGATTACAACGATAAGTGCATTTTTTGATCCAGTCCCATCACATTAAATCCTAATCCTTCTGTATTTACAAACTAACAGTATTTGCCCCCACCCCCTCATATGTATGTATATATATATATATATATATATATATATATATATATATATATATATAGATAGATAGATAGATAGATAGATAGATAGNGCCTGAGAGAGGGAAGGACTTCATTTATAAGTGAATTGTGAGGCGAGTGTGCTTTTAGGGGAACTTGAGCGTGAGTTTGAACGGGATCGATGCACGTTTGGAAAAGCCAATTGTGATCAATGAGAATGGATTTAGTGAGAGGGTGGGAGCATTGCAGCACTACAGCGACTGAAGCTGCTGAAATAGACTTTATGAATATTAAACAGCAGGGGGTCGATACCAGGACAGGGCTGCTACAGTCAACACGGGGACACGCTATGGTGGGTTTGTGCATGTCTATCTATCTATCTATCTATCTATCTATCTATCTATCTATCTATCTATGTGTGTGTGTGTGTGTGTGTATATATACATATATATACACACACACACACACACACACACACACACACACACACACATATATATATATATAGATATAGATATAGATATATAGATATATATACGCTGATCCAGTCGTTGTCGTTATACTCGGTGTTTACAGAATCGTACTTTTCCAGCTCTGTGTAGGAGCAGCAGAGGTAACACCAGACTGCTGGGCATATTGAACCACCCTGTGGCTGCCTTTGCGATACACTTAACAGGGTCGCTCACTGTTGGTGAGAAGCTCAGAACACTGCAACACAGATTCCCTCCAAACCTAAACAACAGCACTACCATTATGATTATGATGGTCTGGATTGCCTTCTGCTTTGATTGGTCAACCCGCCCTCCGCTCCCACCTGTCTCTCCTGGCCGTGGGCGAGTCAGAACACAGAGAATAGAGAAGCTGGAGAAAGCCACAAAAATGAAAAAGAAGGCCATTATGGCAGAACTTGGAGCAAGACTGTACTCATTGTCGTTTTTGAACAGATAGTAAGTTAAAAACACCCCTCCAAAGCACTGCAGCCAAACAAGTCCAGCACTGATATTTCTGATGAGGATGCCTCGCACTTGTCTCAGTTGCAGGTATCTGATTGGGTGAACAACAGCCAGGTAGCGATCCACACAGGTCAGGATGGGGAAGTACATCTGTCCAGACCAAGGGAAAGCTGCAATCAAGTGCCCCAACAATATTACTTCAAGGCGACGGACTTGGCTGCTGTAAATGCGGATGGTGTACCCTAATATCCCAATCAGGTCCATGACAGCCATGTTGTAGGTGAAGAAGTCAGAGAAACTCATGGCTGCTTCCGAGGAAACAGAACGCTGTTGTATCCATCGCTGGAATCCAAGACTGAGAACAGAGATGGTGAGAGGGAAGAGGAGGATGGTGTTGGTAAAGGAGAGGGTAACAGATAAGTAATAACTTATGATGGATTCAGAGCAGGAAAAGAAATCGGGAAACTCAGAGGGAAGGGAGTCATTAGAGTAGTTGGCTGACATTTTTACACACAGGAGGCCTGTGGAGGAGGGAAACAGAGATGGAGAGAAAATTAGATTGACTGAGGAGGAAAGAAAGAAAAATAGAATTACAGAAATGAACAGTGTGATAACAAGATTAAGAATCTACAGCGCCAAGATGTTCACAATGACAATGAGCTGATGTTAAGCATGTATAATTTTTACCATGTTCACTGTCTTAGTTTAGCACCTCAGCACACTAACAGTTTTAAATTAACAAGTACAGCTGAGGCTGATGGCAGATGTCAGGACAACATTTTATGGAAATCCATGACGTATTGAGATATTCCAGTCTGGAGCACAGTTTTGCACCCACTGACTGACCAACGATCGACACTACCGTCTCGACAACAACGACCCACGTCAGCTTAAAGTCTACTGAAGTCTCCTCATTTCACTACACACAGGTGACACACATATCCTGTGTCTCAGCTTGTTGAATGAATCACCAAACACATGTTCACCTGGGAAAAGTGCACTGCTAATGTCAGTTTTTTAGGCTAGATGGCTAATTAGCTGCTCAGCTGCAGCACATTAAACAGCATGTAAACGTACTGCAAATGTCACTTGGGTCCATTTAGATTCTGCTGTCGCCAAAACTCTTAAAACCACTACACAACTAACAACTCAGTGCAAGTTTGTTTACTGTTTTGCACCAAATTGGCTGATTGATGTATTGTGAAAGTCCAATTAAAATATGAAGACTGTTAATAAGAATAATAATAACAACACTGATGAAAAACTTTTTATATTTTTGTAATCAATGAAAAGAACATCTTTAACATTTTTTTAGACCGTTGCAGCTCTTCTACAAATGTCTTAAGCCTTTTTTGTCAGTGTCCCCTTTTCCCCCACTTGACGTAACAACTGTTGTCAGTTTTAAGACTCAAAAACAGATAAAACATTAAATTCACAATAAGATGATTAAAAAATTTGCCCCTCACCGAGTGTGTTGGTTCTCGATTGTCCTTCTCCTGTGTCAAAGGCACCGACTGCTGCAGCGGGGGTTTGTGGTCCACATATACTATTTGTATGCACAAATAGTATATTTGTGTGTGTGTGTGTGTCTGTGTGTGTGTGTGTGTGTGTGTGTGTGTGTGTGTGTGTACATCTATGTAGTGTTTGTATATGTAAAGCATAGGTGAAGGCAGCAGTCACCAGTCATTTTACTTTGTTCTGGCAGCATGGAAACTGTTACTGTCACATGAATCTCCTACAGGCAGGTCAGAGCTCAGGGTCACTGCTAACGACCCAATGCCTGGCTCAAAGGCAGCAGGTTTGCTAGTTTACCACTAATACTGCTAATCCATTAAAACATGCACACCTCCCCAGAGAGGTTTACACAAGGCACTGTGTCATCTAGTCTTTTACATAAAGCAAGTAATGTCATCATTGTGCAACTGTTTCAGCACACAAACGAGCGAACAGAACTTCCAAACTGCCAGAAGTCCCACGTCGAGAAAAACCTTTTCAAATAAAACACGAAACTTTGATGAATGACACAATCGCTTTTTGCTAAATTTAATTTAAATATTGTAATTATAGTGAATCAAATTGCTTTGTCAGTGGAGCCCCTCAAATTCTTTTATTGACTAGATGGACGGGTACTAGTGAGGCTTCTGGTGCAGCACATGGATAATAAATCAGAACACTCACACTCATTAAAATAACAGCTCTGGGAAAATGCACATAAAACATCTGTGCATTTAAAGTCCATAATGCAGTGATCCGACCCTGTTTGCAGTTGGAAGCGTCCTGTAAAATGTTTTTCAGACATCTCTTTTATAATGGTGGTCTATGGGGAAAACGCATGTGGGTTGCAGGGGATTTTTTTGTTTTTGTTGTTACAATACTACCAGTGGCCATGTGGAGCAATTTGGCAGCAGTAGGTGGTTCTTTGTAAAAGCTCTATTAATACATCCTGCTAGCTTTTGATCAGATGTTTTTACTGTTTGATGGTAAATAAATGCAGCTACTACAGCATTAAATGTATAATCATATATCTGACGTAGCAGCGCTGGGCAGGAAAAGCAAAGCGTAATGATGAAGAAATGAGTTGATTTTGAGTATGTAAATTCAATGGATTGTTCTCTACTGAATTGGTCACAGTAGGTGGTGAAACAGATGTGGTCCTGCATAACTGGGGTTAGTGATACTCAATGAGCTCACACGATGAACATCTGTACAGTCCTCAGCAGAAAGATCATTTGAATTGTTCCCAGAAGCGGTGAGCTGCACAGGCATTAGTATGAAGTGCCTGAAGTTCGTGATTCATTTAGTTTCGGTGTTTGACAGGATTCAAATGACCTGTAAACAAACTGCTATTCAAATCAGAACACCTGTGTCTTCTCCGTGTGGCTGTGTGTGCATGCTGGTGTCACTTAGAAAGCTCAACGTCATCTTATGAATTACATAAATGTTCTGGGAAGTTAAATCAACTCTAAGAGCCGATTCAGCAAATATTTTGTTTATGTGGTTCAGTAAGATAAATCAATCTGAGATGACTGTTCATATTTTTTATCTTAACATACATATCATTGATTTGATGTGTCATTAATGTTCCTTCAGCCTCAAAGTCTCTGCATGGACGAGACAGTGGACATGTTTGATTGACAGCTGAGCAGGAGGGAACACATGATAGCCATGTTTCCTCAGTGTACTTTTATCCACATTGTGAAGTATCGCATTAGAAAACATTGATGGAAACGGCAAAATCTGAAAAAGGAGGCACAAAGGCGACTGAAGACATCAGTGGGATCGAGACATGCTCAAACCTCAGCTGCCGTCATGATGCCTGGGTTTCACGACAGGACGATTGAAGGCTGTAAATAAATAAAAAACGAATAAAGAAAACCTATGTGAAGATCCTCAGTCCTCCACGTCCTGGTGGACGAAAGGACGGTTGACTCAAGGGCAGCTGGATTCGGTGCTTCTTCATTTCTGACTGGTGGGGGGGTCCCAGGGGTTCATCCTCTGTAGGGTTGTTCATGTATCGAGGAAACTAAACAACCATTAAAAAATTGCATGGCTCAGCACAGGAAGTGCTCAGGTCAAGACTCAGCAGTTTACCTCCACCTGAAAGACAAGGGACACTCATCCAAGGACAACACATAGTGTGGACAGGGAGGACAGGTGCTTTGAAAGACGAGTAAAGGAGGCCAAACCATCTCTCAACAGAGGACGTCTGTGACACCACTTATTATCCACCTTCAGTTCTGTCCTTTCACCCCTTCCCAGGAGATTTAGCACCTGTTCACTACGTCATGTGACAAATAAAAGGAGTACGAACAGCCCGAGTGGTATCACTGACCTTGACCTTTGATTCAACCCTCCTTGGAGAAGAAAAACATCCAACACAGATTCCAGTTCCTTGAAATATTCCTAAAACAGCATAAGCTTCGTAGAATAAACAAGGCAGGACGAGCATTAATGGTCACCGTCTCATGAATATTAGAGTGCGGATGTCTCTAGGGTTGCCCTACATCCCCCCCTGAGTCAGTCAGTGGGTAAGGTAAAATGAGGAAATGCAAGATACTGTGGCTCAGGCAGGACAAACATAAAATACATTCACCAGGAATTTGGCTCATTGTTGAGTTATGATCAAATACTCACATTCAGCTTTTCTATGTTTCACTCGTGCTGTGAAATGTCTCAACATCGTCTTGAGAGGTTGAGACGTTCAGGGTTCCCACAGACGCAGCATCCTCATGACTTTGGTCATGGTCGCCGCAGTGAGGTTCACACTTGCAGTTTTGTGTTAAATGTCTCAACAAATATTGGACTAGTGGCTGCATTACTAAAGAAACTGGATTAATCCTAACACCTTTCCTGATCCCTCAGCATTTCATCACCATCATCAGGCCAAATTTTAATCACCACCAGTACTTCCTGTTGTACAAACCAACATGGTTAACACGCTCATCACACATTAAAGATGGCACTAGTCTACTAATAAATAAAACTGTTTGCATTGAGGATCATAATGATGCAAATGAAGGAGACGTGCTACCAAAGTGCACACAGTCTGCATGAGACTACTCATTTGAATAAACACCTGCCTGTGCTCGTAGGCCATATGAATCCTGTCAGGAGTAATGGATACCTAATGAAGCGTAACTACTGGTAGGGAAAAATGTCATTAAAAATCAATAAAAATACACTCAGTTATTCTTAAATGGTGCTAATGCAGGATGGAAAGTGTGTGAGCTGTACTTTACAGTGTTACGTCATGCGGAAAAAGACCACAGTCCTGCTGCTGTGACACATGAGCATCATCAACACACTCACACACACACACACACACACACACACACATTAGCATCGCTGTGGATTTGGCACCAGCAGTCACTGAGTTTGGACAACCAGAAGCAAACACTTTTGACGAGGTGGGTGTTCTTAAATAACTTGATTATCAGGTCATATTTCTAAAATTCATCCTTCTCCATGAATTTTTACGTAGTCTGTTTTTGTTTTTCTGCTGGTTTCATTGGTTCACTTCAGATGAAGTTTGTCACTTTCACTTTCATTAAAAAGTTTTATTGTCTTGTATTGTATGTATTGTGCTTTTGAAAGCACTCACACAGAATCCTAGTCTCTTGTTTAGATGGTTGATGCTGCTGAAACTTCGGTGACGCCTCTCTTCGGTGAGCGTGTAGAAAGTAGACACAGTAGTGAATACCTGTGCAATCTGATGCCACCAGCAGCTTATCATTTCAGAACATACTTAACTCTGTGTTTCATTCTGGAAAACCTTGAGTACCTTGTGATGTGTCCTTGAAGACGTAGTAATTTTTTTTTTTATAAGAAATCACAGATTGACGTGTTTTGACACAACGCCAGCACTCGATGGATTAGACTCTTCGATGATGTCCCTCCTGTTGTAATAACAATAATCCATTCTTTGAAAGCTTTTGATCAAAATTCATTGCAATGGTCAAAAATAGTCCTTTTATTTTATTTCAAGCATTTTGTGGGCATTAAAGGGTCGAGTTACCTATGAGGCAGTCTCTGCGCAGTAAGACCATCGTTGCATTATCTGGGAGTCTCCTGCTTTTCTATGTCGAAACACTTACCAAACCAGCGTGAAATCTAACTTAACTGTGTCTCCTTTCCCTTTCCCCTTGTCTACACCTCCTGTCTCTTTATTTGTCCATCTCGTTTCTTTTCTCCTCAGGCCAGCAGCTACATACAGTAGACATGTCAGTTAACTCCTCTTCTGCAGACGATTGCTTCATCCTTGGCTTTAAAATCATTGTTGCCATCTCTGTCATCAGATTCGTCCTCACCGTGCCTCTCTCCATCCTCATCCTCTACTTGGGTTACCAACAATGGCGGCAGCAGCGCTCCTTTAAAACCTCAAGTCACTCAGACATCTTCACCTACCACATGGCCGCCATTAATCTGATGTGGGTCTTGGCGAGTGCTGGCTACTTTTGGGGTGCTATTGCTCATTCAGCAGTGATGGCGATTATAGGATTATGTGCTATTTATATCTTTTTCAATGGAGAGATCTTATTTCACCTCCTGACCTGTGTGGAGCGATACCTGGCTGTTGTTCACCCCATCACCTACCTGGGGCTAAGAAAGGCCCGCGGGGTCCGGATCAGAAACGTCAGCACTGGGTGTGTCTGGCTGCTGTGCTTCGTATTAACGGCTGTAATGTTTCTGCAGTCCCCTAACCACTCCAGCATCCCAATGCTCTGCGTTCTGGTCGTCGCCTTAATAGTCGTGTCTTTTTGCAGCCTTTCTGTTCTGTATGTTCTGACTGGCCCAGGACCAGGGGAAGGAAGCAGGGGAAACGAGCAGGTCGACCAAGCCAAGCAAAGAGCTTTCCATGCCATTGCAGCCATAACAGCTGTGCTGTGGTTGTGGTTTGTAGGGTTCATTATTTCCATTGCCCTGATCAACTCACGACAGATGAGCCTGAGTGTCTCTTGTGTGCTTGTGGTGTGTACAGGCTGGTTTCAGCTGCCCAGCACTTTAGTGGTACCTCTGCTGTATCTGCACAGGGCAGGAAAACTATCATGTTGCTCTTACAGCGATGGGTAAAGACATGGATTGAACTGCAGTTGACCAAAGTAGATTGAGTATTTTAGACCGGCGTAGAGTATATTACTGTGGCACAGTTTCAGTGATTGTATTAATATAGATGCTGTATATCTGCTCGTATAACATCACACCAGGGTTTGGTTGTCGGCTGATGATCTGCAGTATGACCTCTCTGGGAAATAAGCTTAAAATAACAGGTTAACCTGAGTTTCACGTCCATGGGCAGAGATGGGAAAAATGCAAAACATAAGTAACGTGTGTTCTAGCTAGAAGCCACGCAAATGACAGAATGAATCATCTTTACCGCGTGAATAATGCATGATGTTTGTGTCCAGGACCTGGACAAAGCCTCTTTAAAATCCAAAAGCTGCGTCAATTTCTGGCTTCTGCCCACAGACTGTCAAACACAGGCGTCCTGTCAGAGCGTACGTTGTTGATTGTAGGTGTGTTCTTGTGTATCTGCATGTTGAAAGTAAACAGAACTTTGGGTTATTTGCATGCTCCACCCTGGATAAGCCCTGTCCTTTAGAAGCACTTAGAAGCACTATGACCTGGATGAATGAGAATCTTCACAGACACACCAGTGTGTGGGTTTAAATGTCAGCAAAGCATATTTAGATATTTCAATGAGCAAAATGTTCACAAAACCAACCCACAACAAACAGCTGCCATGTAGGAATCAATGCTTTATTTCAGTGTGAGTGTGTGTGGACAATAAAGAGACAGTCCATACCAGTGAACAGACAGGACACATAGTAAATACAGAGAGAGAAAGAGCAGGCAAGTGACACTGTAAGAAACTCGTCAGCACTTTAAGAGCTGAGCTCCAAACACTACATATCCATTTGAGGAAAAAAAAAAAAAAATGATGTCCAGTGTTGTTGGTGCAAGCGGACAATGATACACACCTGAGCTACATGTGCCATTAGCTGTAATGACACATGTAGTCTTTTTCTCTTGTTGATAAAGGAATTTCTTTTTCAAATGGATGTGTAGTCTACAAATGAGCTGTTTGTTTGAAATGGCTATTAGCTAATGCTTTCTCATATTTGCAGTAAATTTCAAATCAAGATTAGCGAGAAGGCATTTCCATCATATTGACTTTGAAACAACATTCATATGTTTTACTGACATTAAGGCTGAATCTCCCGCAAACAAGGCCCAGATTGTTTAAAGAAACACTTCCTGATTTTGTTGAAACAATCAATAGTGCCAACAAATCCCCAAATCTTGTTTCATCTCACTGCTGATGAGCAGAATATGGAGGTTTAGCAGCTCTACTGGGCGCTTAAACAAGGTCAGAGAATGTGCTTTTAACAGACTCTTGAACAGACTGACACAGTTAGGGAAACAACATGAACTCCTTTATGGGACTCGGCTTTCATTTTAATCTATTATTTTTACTGAATACACACTTAACACATTGCTTTTAAGAAAAGCTATTGCCTTAGCTATCTGTAAAAGAAATGGCATTGTTAGCATTCAGCTGTGAAACCGACGGCCACAAATAACTACTGAGTTAGTTTAGTTGAACCCTTCCTCACAAACTAGTTGAAATTAGCTTTTCATAGTAAACCTGGCCTGGACAGCTCATGTTTTATGTGCTGTACTGCCTTCTTTGCTACAGCTAATATATTAGCTTGTTGCTAAAAGTGTCTATTGGTTTTAATGTCAACAAGCTGTTTTTGCAAACTGGCTAGCTTGATTATCCCCCCCCCACAACAACTTTCATTTCACAAACAAATAATAGAATAAAACCTTAAATGCTGATTGGTCCACTCAGAACAGACAGTATGAAATGTATCAAATACCAACAATCATATTTTGATTCAACATAACAAACGAAATGTACAAAAAGAAGAAATATAATGGGCACTTAAGAATTTCAATGCACATGGTGTAACACAATCAAATGGCAACATGGAAAGATTCAAAATGACTAAATCAATAAATAAATAAAAGTAATAACTTACATAAAATTTTCTAAAAACATTTGATCAGTTGTAAACATAATATTTATGATATCGATTATTGTTTTTTTCTTCCCGCTTCAATGAATGGACATGGACAGACATCTTGTTAATAATTGATTGGACACCACTTCCTCTACCACAAGCATCTGTTAATTGACAGCAATGTTTTTTGTATATTAATAATAAAGCTAAATATTGTCCAACTGAATGCTGATGTGAGTAACTTAAAAAATGCTTTGCTTTTCTATTGAATCATTGATGTAAATGCTTTCTATTACTGTTACCACTATCGCATGGCACTCTTCCAAAAATAATTTGTAAATGCTTTGCAATGTCACATTTGTCTCATGTCCTTTATTGAACTTATTACTGTAAATCTTCTTAGGAGTGGGTGAACTGTTTGTATGATGGGAGCTTACAGCTGAAATCCGTAGTGAGACGGTATGTTTGATGTCAACAATCACGTAATACAGAGGCATGCTGCTAAAACACGGAGGCATCGTTTTATGGGTGATGACAGAACATGTGGAATTGTACAAGCCAGCGACAGCACTTCTTGGAATTCTTCAAGCATTCTAGAATCCTTGGCAATGTTGAGGAACGAATCGAAACATTCTTTTCATCACCGAGCAGAAACATGTGTGTAAAAATGTTACTGATTCCAAATATGTTAACGAATTTGAGCATCTTACATGATATTATTAAAGGTATTCTCACAAATATATAGGATAGATTTATAGACTTTTTTTCTCCTTGCAACAGATTTCTCAGGAAAAATATATTAACACTCAAACCAAGCATAGATAGACAATGCTGCTCGTCACAACTACTGAGTCAATCAACCAAATCAATCATTCAGACAATCAGAATAAGAATCAAGCAATCATTTCTACTAATGAATCTATTGCCTAAGACTCATAAGGAACACTAGCATATGGCAAGAAACAAAATAAACATTCCATATTCAGACAATCCTCATGTACAAACAATGGACAACAGGCTAAAAGTGGCCCATGTCTTAGTCTAATAATACGTTTTCATGACCATCACAGAGTGAATAGTCAACAGTATAGTCAATGGAAATTTGGTTAGGCAAGGATGCCTTTTAAGCAATTCCTTGCTTCATATTTACAGATTTACACGCTCACTGTTGGGAGTTTCCCAGCACAAACACAGGTCCCCACCGCTGGACCGGTTTGAAGGTAAGTGCTTTGCTCAAAGGCAACCTTGCAAGTTCTAACAGTTGGTGGCTAATGTTAGCTTCCAAATGTTAGAGGTGATGTTGGTGTACAATCGCAAAATATGGTACAGAAGCTGTAGGGGAAGTCAGTGGTGATGACCTGAAGTGACGAATGATGTCAAACCAAGACGCAGACCTCTTTTAGCTCACTGGCCATTATTTTGTCAACTACATACGATATGAGAAGGCAGACCATGAGAACTTTTAATCTTCCAATCCATTCTTTGCAAAACACCGTCCTTTGTGTATTCATTCATGCCTTTGATCCTTCTTCTTTTGCCATCATCCACTCCATTGTGGGTTTAGGAAGGAGTGGTTTTCAAATATGTTCTCTTCATCCCCTTTTGCAACCTTTATTTGATCTTCCTTTCTTTTTAAAGCCTTGTTTCGTCCATTCTTCCGTTTTTTCTACTGAGGCCAAACTCAGAGAAAGAGAGACTTCTACAATTTGACATCATGAATTAGTCATTGCATAATTTTTTTACTCCATCCTTGCGTCACTCCGTGTTCCATTCCACAATTTTTTGAATCCACCCTCTTTCCATTCCCCAATGTCCACTAAAATCCTCATCCCTCTTTAGACTTTAAGAAGTCATCATTCTAAGACCAGTGTTTCTCCACCTTTCTCTGCTATCCACTGTTTACTTTTTAGAAGACCTCACTTTATCAAAATCATGAACGATGTCAAAACTAGATCATATTTTCATTGTGGTCTAATGATGTAATGATAGCTAACCCTTCTGCTTTGCTTCCTCTCCTTTATCTGTATCTTCCATCCCACCTTTCATCCTTGCAGGCAGTGGTTCATGCAATTATTCCAAGAGTTTGACTTTGTGCATTATATCTTTTGAATCCAACAGCTGCTCCCCCCGTCGGTCTCTCCTGGCTCCACTTAATTTCTCCATCTAAGCCTCCATCATTGTAGGTAGCGGTAGACTTTGAAGCAGTGGTTACCAGAGTCGGCCACCACCACATGTCCATCTGAGGTCAGGGCCAGACCCTGGGGTCCATACAGAGGGTCTGCCGATGTGTTGATGTAGGACAGGAAGGAGCCGCTGCCATCAAACACCTGGAAATGTTTGAACAGAGAGAGAAAGGTGTTTTGACAATTGCAAAAACTCCCAAGAATTCTCAAGAAGCGGCGTCTTACTGGTTGACAAGCACTGCACAGCACTGCTGTACCTGGATTCTGCTGTTGCCCCAGTCAGCTACAATGATGTTCCCGTTAACGTCCACAGCTACGCCAGTGGGAGCATTGAACTGTCCGTTTCCCTCACCGTTAGAGCCAAATTTCAACACCAGCTCTCCCTCTGGAGTGAAAACCTGACCGTGACACAGAAAGAAAGATCAGGATCCACATAATGTGGCCTGTGTAACCTGCTCACCTGAATTTAAGCTGTCGTTTCATTCTAAAAGGAGCAGGGGAATAAATATAATAAGGCAATGTTCAGTCAGTCAGGCCTGACCTTGACAGAGTGGTTATGGAAGTCAGTCACGATGATCTCATTGTTCTTATTTACTGCTGCAAAGTGTGGACCTTCAGAACAGGAGCACAGAAACAACGAAAACAGGCTGTATTATCAGTGCTTCAGCTAACACTTCACCTGCTTTCACCGCTTACAGTTCACTTCAACTGACAGCTCAACTGCTTTCAGTGCATATAACTCAGCTGACACTTCAACACCTCTAAGTGCTTGCACTTTAACTAACCCTTTAACTGCTTTCAGTGATTACAGTTCAGCTATCACCTTGTGCTTTCAGTGATTCTTAAACTGGCATTTTAACTTGTTTCAGTGATGACAGCTACACTGACTCTTCAGCTTCTTTAAGTACTTTAAACTTCAGCTGTACATGCAGTTTTCAGTACAACCACACCCACATACCTTATTCTACTGAGAATAACTTGATTCAATTCTTTCAATACACCAGTTTTAGTCCAATGATAAAGTAACTAACATTTTGATTCATTTTAATATTACAATTTAGTCCATAAAACAGGACTGGCATGGTTGTCAGTCTCATTCTTGTGGCTTTTTATTAATTTCTGGACAGTCTGTCTCTTTGAACAAACGCTACCTGCAAATTGCTTGTCACCGTTGCCTCGACTACCAAACTTGGTGATGAGCTTGCCGGTCAGCTGGAAGATGAAGACAGTGCATGCCTTGTTGTCAACCACGATCACGTGACCGTTCTGGTCCACGGACACTCCCTTTGGCCCCATGAGTCTACCAGAGCCAAGCTTTGCCTGATGGATGCCAAGACCAACCAATAAGCGGGAAGAACCATTAAACAAACAGTAACCCTTCATCCCTTACACCCAAAGCCACAGTGATGCACCGACCTTGAACTTGCCCTCGCAGGAGAAGATGCTGACCCACTTATTATCATAGTCAGCAATGATGATGTCACCGCTGGGGTGCACAGCCACGCCTGTGGGACGCTGCAGTTGCCCTGGTGAACGTCCACGCACCCCAAAACGACTCTTGAATTCACCCTCGTTGGAGAAAATCTGAAATGGGGAGGCATTTGTGAGGTCCCTCAAAGACACCTGAGCTTCTAGACCTGAAACCTAAATTTAAAATTAGCCATAAAAGCAAGTCTGAAACCTAAAACAGCCTTTTGAAGAAGTGAGGACTGCACAAAATGTGCCAGACCTGGACACACTGATTATTGCTGTCGGCAATCAGAATCCTGCCACTGGAGGAAGCAGCCACTCCTTGAAGGTTGGTGAACTCTCCTTTATTCCTCCCCTTTGTTCCTGAAGAGAATAGGAAATACTAAAGAAATGAATTTCAACAGGTGTTTTTGGAACATTCCACAACATGAGGATGAAAGTCTCACCAATCCTGAAGATGAGGTCATCCTCAATTGGATTCTGGGTTTTGCGCCGTGGGGTACCCAGGGCACTGCTGGCTCTCTTGGATCCCTTCTTCTTCTGGCCGGGGGACTTCCCACGTCTCTTTGCCCCCTCAGAGGAGCCTGTGGATGGGGTGGCATAGGCTGCTGAGTTGTTTGCTGTGGTGGTGGAAGGGGACACCTGGGGACAACGATGGAGGAAAAATATATTACTTAAAAGTTAGAATTTTCAGATTTTTACCTTAATATCCATGTTAACTTTAAAATATTTAGCACATCTTTTCCAAGCTTGGATTGGGACGCCGCGTGGGGTATTTGCATGAAATCAAGGTAACAGTCAAAGCTAGAACTTTATTTTAAAAAGTTGAGTTTGTGTTTTAGAGCTGAAATTGTCCCCAGTCTAAAAGGGAATGGAAACATCTGGGATTATATGCGACTTTTACAGTAACATGTTAACTTTTTAGCATGCTAACATGCAGCGTCTCAATATCATGTGCTCATGTTAACTTGCTAGAGAGATCAATAAGCTTCAACCAACATGCTTGTTGTCGGCAGTCTGTCAATCAGACCCACATCACTGTGTCTTTTTTTGATTGTTCAAGCAACCACTTATGTTTTCATCATAGCACGCTTTTCACCCCACCTACCAGTGCGGGTACTTTGAACAGCCAAAAACACACTGACCACACTTTGGACAAACATGCGTACGACACATACTTAAATGTGCATCATACTTGAGGTTGACAGGAATTCAGCCAGTGGATGTTCAAGTACTGCCCAAGTGACAATGAACTTTCACTATTGATAAAAATTCAGACATGGCTCCAAAAGTGCCGACACACACCCTCCACCCACCTCTACTTCTGCTTCTAAGACCTTGCTGACGGTCAGTTTGAAGGGGCTTCCTTTGATGTGCTGGTCGTACAGACGGAGAGCCAACGAGAAGTCGCCCTCCTTCGGCACAATGTATACAAACTCATAAGTCCCATTCTTGTGGTCCACTATTTCACCGTCCACTATGCTGCCATCTGGAGTGAATACCTGGAATAACAAACATAAAATCATGTTTAATAGTGTTTTACATTTACATTTATTTGAGGGGGCGTAAAACAAACCTCAGCTGACAGGATTGCATTGCCACTCTTGCAGGCTCCTCCTGACTTGTCCCTCGTCACTATGGTAACTGAAGCAGGATGTCCCACAATGCACTGCTCCAGACCCGCGCCCATCGCCTCACTCTGGCTTGCCACCGCACTGAGGAAGACAAAGGTGGGTCAAATGGTGTTGTTACTTAGCACTGGGTTGAATATTTTGTGTCAGCACGGTCTCACCTGGTTGTGACGATGGTCCCCAGGTTGTGTATAGACTTCCTCAGCCCGTCCGTCTCCATCACCAGATCCAGCTGGTCGTTCTCCTCCGGCTGACATGGCAGGCCAAGACCAGCTAATTCCCCCAGCCTCTCATGGAGCTCGTGCTCCGCCTGCAGGGTCGCCACGCATGCCTCCCCAGCCAGAGCTTCCTCTGACTGGGTGCAGGAGGCCATGATGTCCCCCTCTCCCCGGATGAGGCTGTCCACCTGGGCCTGGAGGACCTGGATACATGGCAGATATGATGATTTGATGAGTTGTCTGATGTTTTCTATGCTTTAAAGTAGCCCAGTGGCAGGAGAGGCTGTACTTTCACAGCCATGACAGATTAAGAGCCCTCAAAATGAACAACCAATCAATTTTCTCATTCCTAAACCCCAGATGATCCGACTCTTGTTTTTGTAAAATCTTGCAGCTGACCCTCCGTGAAAGCATGTGTGCACCTTCTGTTTGAGTCCATATGTGACCTCCAGCTCCATGAGCAGAACGCTCTTCCGGACATCGAGCTGCTTGTGCAGATCTTCAAAGCTCGACTGGATGTCTTCTTCGATGGAAGCTCTCTGATTGGTCAGCTGTTGGAGGATCTCCTTAACAAAGGACAGGGCGTCTGAAATCTGAGGGAGTCTGGAGAGGAAGATAAAGAAGGTAGTGGGGATTTAAAGGTGAAATCTGTTAAATTTGTTTCAAAAGTACACTGCCATTCATTTACAAACCGCCATCAGCAGAGTGCACACCTAGGAATGCTTTGTGAATCCTTGTTTTCCACATTAAATATTCACGTGTGCAACCTGCTATGAATGTACGACCATTTAATCATTTTCTTTATTTAGATTTCCAAATGTCATGTTAATGTTTCCATCTAACTTCTGCATCTGTTAAATCACAGATGTCTTTGTCATTTTCCTGCCGTGTGCTTGCACTTGACTCAAGTATTTCCAATTCCTGCTAATTTATGATTCTTCTCCACTGAATGCAGGATTTATTTTTACACTGTTTTATTACTGCTTTTACTTAAATAATGGATCAGAACACTGGCACCAGCACTATCCTTAACTACTTAAGCTTCACCCTTTTTAGTAGCAGCTTATCAGTTCTCTCATATCACTATTTGAAGTGTCTCACTGGTTGATGTGTTGTGTAGAACCTTCCTCAACCAAAACCCACAACCCACAGGTCACACATGATGAAATACCAAGAGGCAAATATGGTATGAGAAGAATTCACAAAGTGGAAAAAAGTTCCTCAGGACATCACAGCAACATTGCAGTTATTGTAAATTTCATGCTGTCTAAATTCTACCTGTTCTGGACAGTCCCCAGCCTCTCCTGCAGGCTGCTGCGGTGCTGCTCCAGGGCCTGGCTGAGGGCCAGCTTAGGGTGGTCTTCATGGTCCAACACACAGTCCTCACACAGCACACTGTCGCAGGCCGAACAGTACAGGTCTGCTACCTGCAGGTGAAGCGAAATTCACCATGAGCGCTCAGGTGACAGTGTGGCTGTTACCCAACCCGTGTGCTGGACGGTCTCTGACTTCCTTGCACCCAGCCAAGAAATAATCTGGCACTTAAAGCACAGCTGGCTGCCTGCTGTAGCTTCATATATAGCATACAAGCATAAGAGTGGTGTGAATGTCAAATGTGAGCAATTTGTATGCAAATGTCATCGCAAACAGAGCTGCATGTGTGTAGCATTCCTACCTTCCCTGCATGTTGCGGGCAGGAGTTTTTGCCGGGCGGAGCCTCCAGGACGGTGCACTCCTCGCTGCTGCTATCTGGGGAGTGTTGGTGGGCCTCCATGTGTGAGGGTGAACCTCCGAACACACCCCTTATTCCACACTGCAGCCAGGGGAAGGAGCTGGATGTTCAGATACAAGGTTTCCTACTGTCTGGTTGTATGGTTTGGTCCTTGTAAATTCCTTTTCTCACACTTTATTCCATTGTGTGTCCGAAAAGGAAAGGACAAAACATTCAAATGATAAATTTCTATTGGATCTTTTGAGAGACATGCTTTAAATTATTGGCCTCTGCAGCCAAGAGGAGGGGTTAAACATTCAGACGCACCCCTTTGTGGAGCCTGCAGCCAAAACAAAGGGATTAATTGTCCATGCACACTCCTTCCTGCAGGACTTTTTCGCGCTGCATACAGAAAAGAGTGCTGGGAAATCGGGCACTGGTCTGGTTTTTCTATCATTTCATTGTACAATCATCCACTTCTGTGAGAGCTTCAGTTTCTTGATTTCAGAGTGAAAATTTCAGACATGGCCCTTATTTTAGCCTGTATCAGTGAAACCTGGTGTACGTTATTCCATTACATTCCCACTGGGTACAAAGCGCTCCACACGTCCAAAACTTCACAAATCCTCCATTTAAAATGTCCATCTGCTTCTGTGTGTCTGCTGAAACCCCAAGGAGTCAGTCAGTCCTCTTTGGCTCTGGTTTGTGGACAATCCGCAGACCTTGGTGCTGATTTAGGATTCAAACCTGTGAGAAAGGAGAGATGAGGATTAGGTGGAACATGCAGAAAAAATAAAGCTACTTCTGCTCTTTTTCTTCTCTACCACGTCGTGTGTGATCAGCTTTATGACCTCTGGATGTTCCTCATTAATGTCTCGTGTGAAAGTGAAATGAAACGTTCAAGCAGGTGGTTGAGCGTCACCTGTGGCATTTGGTGTTTAAAGCTGCAGTTCTTTTGGCCACCAATAGATGGTGTTTGAAGAGAAGTCTGACTGCATGGAGGTGAATGGGAACACACTGTTTTGCCATTGACTGACAGTTGTCTGATCAGATGTGGTGTTATGTTCGAGATTAGTTGATCATGAAGTCACAAATTCTTGGCTGAGACACACGAGAGACCAAACGTTGGAGCCCAAACATTCCCAGTCTGCCCTCCTCACTACAGCAAGCCATGTGCTCCCTCCAGGTGGTGCATCACATCGCTGCACACCCCTAATTAACCCCCAGATGGTCCACTCTGTAGAGTAGATCCTGTGCAACAAGACTCCATACAGATGGTACGATCCTCAGAAGGGGGGGTGGGGGGGCTGCGCTGCACTGCATGTCAGACCTACAGAGGGACGTGAATGAAGAGGAAGACACTAATAAAGAGCTTCCAGCAGCAGTAATGTAGGTCACCGAAATGTCTTCAAAGTGATGGAGAGAGCGAGGGATGGGAGTGAGGCTGTGGTTTCCATGGCAACAGACTCCATGGGGAGGGGCGAGGGAGAGATACAACAAAAAGTGAAGCAGTCGTGGTCCCTTTAATTCTAAAATCCTAAATTTAATAGTCTGTGCTCATGTTTTCATGCAACAGAAACAAAGATGGCGGCGTTCAGAGGTTCCCCAATGTAACAATGAAGGCGATGAAGACCACGGCACGGGGAACCAGCGCAGCTTCGGCCATGGTCTGCAGAGTCAGGCCTCGAGCCATGAGGAGAGAGTCTGTGTGTCGCTGACTCGAGGGAAAATAAAAAAGCATTTTTCAGTAGATTTCTCACAATTTTAACCTGGAGGACACCTGAAGTCAGGACAGCAGCGGTCTGAACGACTCTGTCACTGTTTTCAGTTCAAACCTCATTTTCTTCTGATTTTCTGGTTTTAATTTTACATTTTCTTTCTGTTCCGACGTCTGATGTCAGACGATCTTTGTCTTCCTTTGTTTGTTCCTGGTTCGCTGTTTCTTCCTCGTCAATGTGGAAAATATGAGCTGAAGATTTCCTCATGAATCATTTATAAAGGGGGCGGATTATGGATCTGAGTTTCCTGTGATCTCCTGGATAATCCTGTTTGACCCCCCACCCCCAAATTTTCTGTTCACAATACACAACTCTGACATGAAAGTGGCCTCACACACACACATACACACACACACACACACACACACACACACGCACACACACACACTCACCACTGCTTCACCCCCACACTTTCAGTCAAGAGTTCTCTGCAGCACAGCCCTGCAAAGGATTATGGGGTGACAGTGAGGCTCTATTTGCAGGGTGTGTGTGTGTGTGTGTGTGTGTGTGTGTGTGTGTGTGTGTGTGTGGACCTTGTGATACTGTGGTGACTGTTTGTGACTGTCACAGAGCAAGAGACAATTGAATTCTTTCTTTCTTTCTTTCTATCTTGTTTCTGTCTTTCTTTCTTCTTTCTTTCTTTCTTGTTTCTGTCTTTCTTTCTTTCTTTCTTTTTTCTTTCTTCTTTCTTGTGTCTTTCTTTCTTTAAACTTCTGTTGGCTGTCAGCATTTTGGTCTCTACACATGTAATGTTTTTTTGTGTTGATTTAGGGAAGGTCAGCTCTGTGTCCTCTGTGTCCTGTGTGTCCTCTGTGTCCTCTGTGTCCTCTGTGTCCATCCAGCCTCTGCTCTGCTCTGAGTGCAGTGATATGAATTTGTGTGCATTTGGGTCTATGGTCGAATTTAGGATTAGAGCTTTGAAGGTATTAAATGTATTGGTGTTGGTACAGATGGAAATTAGCTGGTGGCTAGCAGCTAAAATACATCTCTTCTTGTTGTGTGTCTTCTGTACACGGTCCATTAATAATAACTAATAATCCACAGGACGAATTGACATGAAAGTATAAAAACTTTCATGTTCCCTCAGATGATTTTAATCGTCCAGAACTTTGATTAATGATCAAACAGCTGCTGAACGAGTAACATCCCCTCTTTGTGTTTAGTTAGCATGCAGAAATACTATGGTAAACATTATGAATGCTAAGCAACATGTTAGCATTGTCATTGTGAGCATATAAGCATGCTGACGTTAGCATTTAGCTCCACGCAGCTGCTCACATGGCTGCATACGTTTTTTTCAGGAGGAATTTTTGGCCGTTGAATCTTGTTGTTACTATATATAGTGGTAAAGTGGTATATTGTAGGATTAGACGATGACACGTTTTCATGTTATTACTTGATTTGAGACGAGGAATCTTACAAACTGAAAGACACTTTGCTGACTGGAAACCGATTTACGTCATCTCGACTCAACAGACCAGACTGCATCAATGTATTGTGACATTTTTAAAAGAGTTGGTAAATCAACTGTGTGAGGACACGCGCACACACACACTGACACACACACCTGACACACACACACAGCTCTTTCTCGTCAGGCATTTATTCCTGTGGGAAAGCTCATGGTCAGCCTGTCTCTGCTTCTGTTTTTCTCTTGCTTTGAATCTCTTGGTCTCTGCAGGTCTCTCGCCCACTCTCTCTCCTCTGTTTTCACTTTATTTATGATGTAATTACTTCATCATTTGGTGATGTAACAAATAAAATACGTTGGTTTTAAAATGAGGTTTTACTCTCCAGATATTTGTGTCATGAGCTTAAGGAGAGAGAGCGGTGGACTCGGAGACACAAACATGACTCCCAATGACTGATCATGTTGCTGCGTAGCTCGACATGTCAGCAACTGTTGGCTAACACTTTCACTTTAACAACTTCATAGCGTTGAATGAAACGCCATTGTTGTGTATGTAGCTTAGTCTGCCGCCCCCTGGTGGCCAACACAAGTAAAAATCGATTAACGCAGTTGAGCGTTTTTAAACTGACTTAAAACACCATCTGAAGAGTTTTGTTTTAATCTTAATTTTCTTCTGCATCTCCCTCTTTTATACACGATCAGAGGCAGATTATGATTCAACGGGCCCCTGGACAGAGACTTCGAAGGGCCCCCTGCACATACTACATCAGATGGACTTTCAGTACAAACTTACAGGTGAACCAGAACTCTCAGAGACACAGACACGATGCAGGGGACACCCTTGACTTTGTAGCTGTTTTTGTCTCTTTATGGTCTTGTCTTGTCTGTCTGGTAGTTTGCTTCTGTGCTCATTTTCTGTCTCTTTGTGTTGCATCTCTTTCAGAGCAATTTGCACCTCTGTAGTCATTTTTGTGGTTGCCGTCCATCTTTTTGCAGTCATTTTCTGTCTCTTTGTGTTTTTTTTGTGAGCATTTTTAAAATCTTTTTGCATCTCTTTGTGGTCCTTTTGCGTCTCTTTTTTAAGTTTTGCTTTTTTTTTGTGATGTTGCATCTCTCTGTGGCTGTTTGCGTCACTTTGTGATCATTTTTTTGTCTCTCTGTCATTGTTTCTTGCATTTTTGTGGTCACTTTGTGTCGTTGTCGCCGTGTGGCTCATCACAGATTGACTCTCCAGCAGGAAACATGTTCACTTCATGCAGAGGACATGGCCTGAGGGACCCTTGACCCTTGTGGCCCCTGTAGAAATCAGAGCAGACCAGCCCAGTTTCTGTTCGCAGGAGTGACGTACCTCCTGTTACTGTTAGCCCTCAGGATGCTAATGTGCAGTACCAACAGGCCTGACAGTACACACACACACACACACACACACACACACACACACACACTCGTATTTGCTGTAAAGCTGAGGTGGATCAGTCTGTGCTGCGTTCATTCATTCGTCCTACACCCTCGTTCATCCTGCAGTCTGTCCATCCTCATTCCCTCCATCCCTCCTCAGGCTCTCCACTCTTTCCTCCCTCCCTCCTTCATCCCTCTCTCTCAGGGAAGCACACCATGCCACAGATGCTTCTGTCATCCCCAAACATTCCTCCATCCATCCATCCATCCATCCATCCATCCATCCATCCATCCTCTCACCTCCACCCAGAAACAGAGATGCAGCACTCACCATGTTTTCCTCAGACGCAGGCGATGACTGTGACTCCGGCCTGAAGCCATCGCGTCATGATAGCGTCTTGTTTGCTCCCTCTCCTCTCCTCTCTGCTGTGTGTGCGTTTGTGTGTGTGTGAGTGTGTGGGTGGGGGGGGGGGAGGATATCATCGTCACGGCAACACCAGCAGCTTGCAGCAGCAGCAGCACCAGACTGAGGAGGGGGAGGAGGGGAGAGGGGGAGAGAGGAGAGGGGGGTATCCATCGGGCCCTGAGTCAGCATCTACCAATGAGGAGCAAGAGGAGTGGGAAGAGGAGAGAGGGGATTGGCTCATCTGTCTGTCAGGTATATGGAGGCGGGGGTGCATGATCCTCTCTCTCTCTTTATTTATCTCAGTGTCTCTCTCCCCTCTGATCTCACTTGTATCATCATTTTCTTTTAATGCAACAACAGAAATATTTCTTAAACAAATCAAAGTGTGAGGTAAAGTCAAAAAACTCATTTTTATCATTACAATTCTCATCCAAGCATTATTGTCAGTATATTATTATTATTATTATTATTATTATTATTATTATTATTATTATTACATCATCTTTTTGTGTTTGTAAGTGTATTGTGCTGTATGATATGTAGAATTATACATATCATTTCAAAAGTGTTATTACCAATAATAAGAAAATAAAATTAAAAAACTCAATAGGTTGTTTGCAGTCTTGTGACATTAAATTCAGATAGCGGGCAGGAAGTGAAACTCGTAATGGACAAGATGGAGCGAAGGTCTGACTGGGTTAGGTTATATGAAATTACGAGACAAAGGTCTGCTGAAATGCCACTAAAGACGTGGATCGTCTGGAAACAAGACAGGCCTTATTTAGCTTGTTAATACATTTTAATCCATAAAACTAACTCCACTAAGGATAACAGAGAAGTAAGCAAACAAATAGTTAATTGTTAATGACTCTCAGCGTAAACAGCAATCGAAACTATTTATATTAATGATAAAATACTGTCTCTAATGTGTATTATGGTCTTGAAGAGCTGGAGGACGGCTGTTTGATGCTGACGGAGCTGCAGACCAGCCCATCACCTGCCCTTAGTGCTGCTACCACGTATACTTATAATACATTTATGTGTTATTACTCTGAAATGGGCCATTCTGTATAATTAGGACCTTTTTAAGTATAAGTAAGTAAGTAAGTAAGTATGTTTTTAAGTATATCAGATGCTCATCCTTCTCAGGGTGGTAGTAGTCAGTAGTAGTGAGTCATGAATTATTTGGGTTTGTCGGTTCACCTCCAGTCCAGCAGGGGGCGATGAGGCACCATGGAGGAGTTTATCAGCCGCCATGACGGAACAAAACGAAGCTGAGACTCAGGCAGAGTCATTTGAACCTTGCGGAGGGGGACGTGCAGGGTGTCGTCCGACTCTGAAGGTAAATATGGGTTTTAAGCTAATTTTATTCCACAAATACTAAGATTTGCGTGTTTATCACAATAAGTAGAAGTACGTGATGGCGGCATTGCCGCAGAAGAGGCGTTTATTCAGCGGATGGTCTCAGATTGTCCGAACGTTGAACGTCCTCCTAGGCTGCGTCTCAACGTTTAGCTAGCAGCCGCTGTAGCTCGTGAAGCCGCTTGCTAGAAAGTTACCGCGTGCAGCGCGTGTTTGGGGATTATCCTTGACTTTTAGACGCAGTTTCAAAACTTGCTCGTGTGGGAGAGATAAAACCCGTCAGTGTTCACTTCCTGGAGCGTCCATCAGGGGAGCACGTGGAGGTAAAGAGACGTTATGATCAGATGGACGTTTAACAGGAATTCAACGCATGATATGCAAAGTCTAAGAGGTTAGATATTCAGCAGCTGAGGACAAGCGCCTACACCTCTTAATGTGTAGAGAGATAAATGGTAGTTTTTGATAAGATACTTAAGAAATGTTGAGTAACTGAAGTTGAATGAATTGTTTTTTTTTTTTCTCTTTTCAGGTTTTAAATGCTGTTCTGATGACGTTGCCGACATCACCTGAGCTGTGACTATGAGGTGAGAGACCATTTAAAAATAATTTATCTCTGACCACACATGCCTCTGCGCTGTGATGACATTATTTCCTGCCATTCGTAGTTTCCACCAGAGGTCTGCGGACCAAAGATGGCCCAAACCTTCCTTGGATGTCTGAGCGTTTTCTAGCTGCTCATAGCTAGAGCAGCTAACAGTCGGCTGATCTGTTCAGTCACTGCTCCAGAGCTTTCCTTAAAAAAATTTTACTTCCTGTCAATGAGATAATTTCAGTTTCAAATAGTAGAAATGTCCTGACAGGGTTGCACCAGTAACCAGGGATAGTGGCCTTCAGGGACGCTGTACAGAGGCTGCACAGCAGTGTGAAGACGGATGATGTGATTAATTCCCTGAGATGAAGAAATGCATCAGCGCCAATGAACCTGGGGACAGGTGAGCAGATCAGTTTGTTCACTGACTTCATGTTGATCTGGCTACAAATCAAAATGAATGTACAGCAGAGTAACGTCATCTTTTGTCAAATTTGGAGCCTTTTGTCTGATTAAAGGTCTGTAAGAGTAAATCGAATGTTGTGCTGATTTCATTTTGTGAGATTTCCCGAACTGGCGCGGCTCTGATCTGTAGACATGCTCACGTGTTTTCGCTGTGATGACATTATTTCCTGCCATTCGTAGTTTCCACCAGAGGTCTGCGGACCAAAGACGGCCCAAACCTTCCTTGGATGTCTGAGCGATTTTAAAGAACAGAATATAACTGGTTTGTCTTTAGCTTCACAGCTAACTTTGTTACTTGTCACTTTCAGGGTAGAAGTGTCACCAGTCAGAGGGAGCGTCACCGCTGATGGCGGTCGTTGTCTGGTATGTTGTTCTCTTTGAAACAATAAATTTGAGTTTGTAAGTTCAGTCCAGCTGTAATGAACAGACTGACGGCCTACAGTTCGCAGTGATGATGCTTTTTCCTGCCATTCGTAGTTTCCACCAGAGGTCTGCGGACCAAAGACGGCCCAAACCTTCCTTGGATGTCTGAGCGACTGATGGAACAGTGTTAATTTTTGTCTTTTAGTATCATCATGACTAAATGAATTTAAAATCCTTTTTTCAGGCTGGATGTGGGAGAAATCTCTGGATCTCGGTCGAGGAGTTTTCAGTCTTGTGATAGCCATCACCCGTGCAATCCAGTAAGTGTGTATCTCTAATCATCTGGGGTCTAAAGGTCCTGAAATAGCCTTATTTTTTCTTCTTAACAGATATGAGATTAAAATCTCTGAACATGTTGAATCAGAATGTGAAACATTTTGGTCCCTACAAACATCTCAGCCCTCATGGCAGACTAGAACCAGCTGGGGTGGTTTATCCCAGATCGGTGTGCAAAATACATGAGACCAGGACCCCTCATCTCAAAACAGACGTTTGACATTTTTATCTACCAATTGGCTAAAATAATTAATCTAGAGCTGAAATGATGACTTGATCGGCAGTTATCCTGATAATTGATAAATCGTTTAAGTCACTTTTTGGAGTGAACAAAAGGTCAAACTCTCCTGGTTACAGCTTTAGTGTGTATCTTTATGAGCTATGGGAGATTACTCCCAATATTTGTCACCATTTTCTGATATTTTATGGACAGAACTAATGAAACAGTGATGGTAATGATTGTTAAATTTCAAGTGGACCGTTCATTTTTGACCATTTTATAAATCAACGAAGGTTTCAGCACAGCAGGAATATGGGCGGCTTTACCGTTTTTTAAACTGGTCTTCAGTCCAGTTAAGGTAACATTAAATCATTAGGAAAAGGTCTTGAAAGAATTCAGAATTAGACTTTTTGAAACCAGCAAATACTCTTGACTGGACTATGGTTTTGACTGTAAGTTCAGTCTGTGCTCTGTCTGAATCCAGGAATTCAACTCCACCTTGATCTATTTGCCTGCTTGCCATAAATCGCTGTGATGACATTATTTCCTGCCATTCGTAGTTTCCACCAGAGGTCTGCAGACCAAAGATGGTCCAAACCTTCCTTGGATGTCTGAGCGATTTTAAAGAAATAAATGTAATCTGTTTGTCTTCAGCTTCAAAGCTAACTTGTTACTACGTGTAACTTTCAGGGTGGAAGCATCATGAGTCAGAGGAGGCGTCGCTGCTGATGGTGGTCGTTGTCTGGTATGTTGTTGTCTCTGAAACAATATGTTTGAGTTTGCAAGTTCAGTCCAGCCGTAGTGAACAGACGGACGACCTACAGTTCGCAGTGATGATGCTTTTTCCTGCCATTCGTAGTTTCCACCAGAGGTCTGCGGACCAAAGACGGCCCAAACCTTCCTTGGATGTCTGAGCGAACATTAAACGTCCCTAACTTGTCTGGTCACATCTCTACTTGTGAGACTAACTTTATCTCCGTCTCACTTTCAGGGTGAACGTCTCTGTCATCGTCAGCGGTGGTGACCATCAAATCCTGTGAATCTGGTGTGTATGTTTTAGGATCACAGTGTTTGTTAAAGTTGTCGCTGTGATGACATTATTTCCTGCCATTTGTAGTTTCCACCAGAGGTCTGCGGACCAAAGATGGCCCAAACCTTCCTTGGATGTCTGAGCGAATACAGTTCTAGTTGTGACCATCAACTCAAAACATTTTCTCTGTTGACTGATGTTTTTCTTCCTGCAGGTCAACCACAAACGAGGACTGCATCAGTTTCTCTTCACTGATTCAGGAGGATTATTTTGTCTGCAGAGATTTTTATTCGAGGAATAAAGACTCAACTGTTGCTACCTTGAATCAAACACTTCCTTTTTCTCTACAGTAGATGTGTCACATCAGGTGTTTAATCGATCAACATTGAACGCAAATAGAAACAACTTTGTTTTCACAATGAAATAAAAGCATCCATGTGAATTTCCTTTTGTCTGATGTGTAAGTAAATGAGCGCATCGTCTGCATAGTGTAATCGGCTGTAAAGTAGATGAATTGATCTGCACTTTGTATGTGATCGTAAATCAGTGTGGGTCAGTGAAGCATCCACCAGCCCCCACCTTTGAAGACCTTTAACAATATGAAGAAATATCCAGCTATGTGTTGTTTTTGTGCATGAATTGTAGTGTGTTTGTGTGTCTAAACAATACACAGTGAAACAGACAGCTACGTTTGAAATTAGACAAATTTACGTTGTTGACATTATTCAGGAAACTGCTACGTGAACGCAACTGCAACAAGCCTGTAAACTGACGTGGCATGACAAAACCTCTAAAGACTTAAAATGTTGGACAGAACGTCAGAATACATCTTGGCATAAGTCGTTAACCGTTTGTAGACTTCAGTGTTCTATTCCGTGAGAATTCTGACCCTGTTGGCTTTCTGTACGGCGCCGCCTCCATGCAGCTGCTGTCAAAGCGGAGCTAAGCTAGCTGCCGTCTGCCGGCTAGCTCGTCCCGGGAGAGCCGGAAAAGCGAACAATGGCGGGTGTACAAGCCCAGGTGAGTAAACTGCAGTTAATAACGCAGCTGTTAACACACTGTAGACCATAAGAAACGATATTTTGTAACGTCTAAATGAGTAAAAACAGCGGTTAACGCTAGCTAACGTCAGCCCTGCTAGGTGCTAGTTCAGGTCAGTTGTGAAGGAGCTGTCGGTTGTCAGGCTGCTGCTGTCGGGACGTGGCAACAGACAAGAAAAGCCTGTAGTCAGTCTATATTATGTCGTGTTTTATTTGGTTTAACTTGTCGGAGCGTTAGTTGTCTGTAAGCTGTATTAACCTACATTAACGTGTCCGGTGAGACCCACAAACCCCCTGCTGCTATTTCTGTCGCCGCCTCTGTTACAGGACGACCTGCTGAAAATGACACACAGAGAAAACTGGAAGTGAGTATCTCCACTTTTCCTCCTCTCTCCTGCCGATTCCCATCCTAAATCCTGCACTTTCAGTCCACCTTTCGCGTTCTCCTTCCTCTCGCAGGGTGCAGCATGAGCGTCTGCATGTGAAGCACCGGGGCCATGAAGCCATGCATGCGGAGATGGTGCTGATCCTCATCGCCACGCTGGTGGTGGCTCAGATCGTCCTGGTGCAGTGGAAGCAGAGACACCACCGGTCCTACAATGTGAGTGCAGACAGTGTAAGACCGGGAGGACACTGTAGAGCCCGCAGAGGGACATTTGGAGACTCACATTTCATATGCCGGAGGCTCTGTTTTGGTCATTTAAGCAACACAAAACCACTGCAAGACAAACAAGAGTCACAGTTCTCATGAAGTATTACCTTAGGATGTTTGAACAAAGTGTTAGAGGTGTTTCAGTCCACAATGACAACAAATAATCTTGATCTCCAGATGGTAAATCAACTGACGACCAATCGAAGCATTTCTGCAACAAAAATGAATGAAAACGAGCAGAAATCAGGTTGTTCCGAACGTCCACGTTGGAAGGTGGGATGTTTCGATATGGACACTGCGGCACACATTTTCAGACGGTGTCTCCTGGAGACGGTTGCAGCTACGGTCCTGGTTTCATTCAAAGACATCCACGTTAATAATCTGTGAATATTGAGTGTGTTAACCTGTGCGTCTCCTCCTCAGCTGGTGACTCTCGTCCAGATGTGGGTGGTGCCTCTTTACTTCACCATCAAACTCTACTGGTGGAGGTTTCTGTCCATGTGGGGCATGTTCTCTGTCGTCACCAGCTACGTCATCTTCAGGGCGACCCGCAAGCCGCTGTCCTGCAGGACGCCGAGGTGAGAGGGGACCGACGGCGTATAAGAATGTTGAAATCCCTCAGGAAAAATGAAAATAGGGGCAAGTCGATGGTCGAGTGACAGCGAAGCAACTTCTGCTTGTCACAGGTTTCATGGTATTTGTTAACTCTAAAGACAGACAGCTGTCCAGTGTCTAAAGGAGGAACGTCAGGATGTTGACCATCAGGTAAAGAACGTGTTTTAATTTAATTGTGACCTAGAAACAGGAACCCACTGTAATCAAACGGTCCCTCGTGAGTCATATTTGACCTTTTACAAGCTAGTGAAATGGACCTGATTTTGCTTGAGTTTGACGTCCTGTACCAGCCGAGTCAGGGACATTTTAAGTGTGGACATGCAGAAAATGTCTCTTTATATTCTGTTTGCCGTTCTGTAAACCAGCGGCAGCTTGATTTACATTAAAACTTGCACATGATGTTTCACACACGTACTGCAGATGACTATTTAAATCCTAATAAATGTGACCACTTGTCGTCGAATGCTGCCCCTGTGTGGAGAGACATGGTTGGACAGAGCTGAACCCAGATCAGTACCGGCATCGTTTGTCTTTTCTGTTGGGTTTCGGCCTGTTGGTTTGAAACAGGCTCTGATATTTGGCATCGATCACTGGTTTATAAACTATTGGTAGATTAATCACCCAGTCGATCAACAGAAAATCACTTTGACCGATTCGTCGTGTCTTTCCGTGTCTCTCAGGATGGTGTACAAGTGGTTCCTGCTGATTTACAAGCTGAGCTACGCAGTGGGCATCCTGGGCTACCTGGCCATCATGTTCACCATGTTCGGCTTCAACGTCTTCTTCAGGTGAGTCGCTGCTGAGTCCAGTGTGAGATTTGTCATTGTCCAGAGCGTCTGTGCGTCACTTCAAGTCCTTTTCAAGGCGTTTTTAAAGTGTCCACTGGAGTACATGTACCTTAGTGATCACTGCTTGGTGCTCATTGTCTTATTCAGCTCATTTACACTTTAAACTACCTTACAGAATAGGAAATAAAAGTCAGCTGAGCTGTGAGCATGTCCTGGAGACGGGACATTATGTCCAGTTTCTAAGTGGCAGCTGATCTTTCTTTCTCTGCAGGATCAAGGCAGAGGACTCGATGGACGTTGGTGTAATCATGCTGTTTTATGGGCTTTACTACGGCGTCATGGGCAGAGACTTTGCTGAAATCTGCTCTGACTACATGGCTTCGACTATTGGGGTAAAAGACCTTTTTAAAAAACAGATTCATGGTGAAAAACGACAAAAAAAAAGACGCCCCTGCAGAACTTGCCTGAGAATCAAGATGTTTTTAAGTTTTCTTCAGTGTCAAAGTGATCCATTGATAGCTGTCCATGCATCCATGGTTACGTTACAAACAGGAAGCCTTAATAGCTAATTCAGGATATTTTTAATGCTCCTGTGCACATATATATCATCAGTATATACTGACCCCGCGTGTGTGTTATTGCAGTACTACAACCAGGGAGGCATGCCCAGCAGGAGCCTGACCAATGACATCTGTGCGGTGTGCGGTCAGAGGATCCTGGTGGACGTGGAGGAGGAAGGATTTATAGAGGACACCTACCAGCTCTCTTGTGGACACATGTATCCTAACGCTCAGTCGATGTCTTAGCCCTCAGTTGGGGGTCAGAGGTCGTAGTCACTGTGCAGCTGGTTGACAGCGGACATCAGTTTGTCCTTTGTCCAGGACTTCAGAGCAGCATCTGCAGCTGTAGCACCAAATTCTTTATATTACCTGACATGAGACTTCACATATTCAAGTTTGTGCCCTTATTCTGAAAATGACAATATTCCTACTAAGCTGTTCAATTGCAGCATGCTCTGCTTAATGTATTGACATTAATAATGACCCAACTTTGAGTCGTTCATCAACCTTCTTGAAAAGGTCACGGTTGCGATACTTGGCAAGAGGCCGTGTGTCACAAACTGGTTAAAAACCTCAAATGAGGCTCATATTCTGAATGTGCCGTATACATGTCCAAAGAAGGCTCCTAAAACTGGAATAATATCGGCATATCCCACATGTCTTAATTTGCAATAAGGCCTGATTCTGAAAGTCCAGCTGGAGGAGCCTCTGTCTCCCCCAGGAGGTGAATCCAGGTCTTGGTGTTTCTGCCTTAACTTGCCCCAACCCTTCAGATTTCACGAGTTCTGCATCCGCGGCTGGTGCATCGTGGGTAAGAAGCAGACGTGTCCGTACTGCAATGAGAAGGTGGACTTGAAGAGGATGATGAACAACCCGTATCCTTTTGTTGTCCCCGTGTGGACGACTGGATGATGAGGAAGTTCTCAGGATGTTTTTCAACAGGTGGGCTTACAAGGTCTCAGGATTTCCTGGTTTGACCTGCTGGTTCAGGCTAAAGCCTGATGGGATTCATCAATCAATTGATTATGCGTTTATGATAGTAGTACTGTGGGTCAGGGTTCAGTAATGAGTGAATCCACCTAAACTATGAATGCAGCTCAGACTATAGTGCAGTACAAAGCAGCATCATGTGTAGTCCTGCAGGACTTTACCCAGAAAACTCTCCTTAATTTCTTTGTCTCTCAGCTGGGAGAAGACACATGTCCTGTACGGACAGCTGCTTGATTGGCTCAGATACCTGGTTGCCTGGCAGCCAATCATCATCGGTATCGTCCACGGTATCAACTTCTCCCTGGGCCTCGAATAGAGCCCTGAGGAACGCCGCTGTAAGTATGTCCTGGAGGCGGGAAATGTGCGGAAACTTTCGGCCGCCTGCGCCACAAGGAACCGATTCAGGCTGCTTCTCAAGTCTTTTGTTTCCTCGGTACATGTTTGACAGAACGCTTGCAGAGTGGTCCCAGGTGTCCTGGGTCTCCGTGAGCAGAGGACACTGCGATGCTGGAACTGCTGCCAACAGCAAAAATATGGAAGCACAGATCCGGTGTTTGATCATTTTGAAGCGGAAAGATCTATCAAGTTTGGAAGTTACGGAAACGTCACCCTCATGCATGTTGTTTTCATGGCGAGAAATCATTGCTTTACTTTGTAATGTAGCACAGAAATGCCTTTTGAGCAGGTTTTATAGTTTAAACAGTCCTCACCGCTGATTCTGCTCAGTGTTCTTTTTAAAGACTTGACCCGCTGCAGATCAAACAGGACGATTCCGTCCGAGCTGTCGTGTTACGTAACCTGTTTACATTTCACCTGACTTTGTTTATTGCAGAAGTTTTATTGCGTCTGTTCTGTTCTGTTTTAGTCTGTATGAAGCTGAAGCTGATGGCGAACACTCAGCTTATCGTAGCAGTCGGAGTCGATATGACACCATTAGATATCCGAAGAAGACTCGGAATCACAGCTGCTGATCTATCATGTCGATTCCTTCAGGTATTGATTGAAGTGTCAGATTATAACACAGGTGATAACGAGTGGAGGGGAGGGTTCTTCCAACATGGCAGCAAACACGACTGACAGGTCTGTTCAGACCCTTTGCGGTCGTGCTCCAACAGGAAGGAAGCTTTCTTTTGCCAAATCAAACCAACATTGCTTTGTTACCCAGACTGCTGCTAATAATAACTTTGTATTTATTAAATATTTATAAAACCTCATCAGTGTGTCAGAAGATGTATACATTGTGCAGGTCATACTGGCTGTTTGGTTGCTGCTCTGTGGACTGAATGAGTGTTTTAAATCCATCATTCATTTATTTGGATTTATTTACATCCAATCTCATCCACACAAAAAATCTCCACATGAAAACACAAACGCCAAGCCATGTTAGCCAATCAGAAGCCTGAATAAAACCCACAACTGGTCGGCTGCCTGCAGCCAGAGGTCTGACCTCCACATGTCAGATCCTGCTGTGGTGAAGGTCCGTGTTGTCGTCACAGTAGGGTTTTGGAAAGTTGCGACCAATTTCAGAGTGATGTTCCATCACTGAGAGCAACATGAAATCTTCAGATGACTGCAGAGAAGTTACTGTTTCACAACAACTGAGGGGAAAGATTGCAGGTTTGAGTCAAAGCTAACATGAGATTTATGCTTTATTACTTAGTCCAGTGTTGAGAAAGCTGAGATGTTCAGATTTGTATTGTTTCGCAGTAAATGGTACACTGTAAGCCAAGTGCACTGTAGTTAGAAACGTGACTGTAATATTAGAGTCCGTACTTGCTTTGATGTTGTTATGCTCCAGTATGATGACGTATGCCGACAGATAAAACACAAGAAGACAGAACAGGAAGCTGTGAGCTTGTTTGTGAATGCAGGTCAGGTCTTTTACTTGAGTGAGAACCTTTGTGGAGATCCAGCAGAGAAGATCCAGTGATCCTGTGCCAGGAACCTCCTCGTTCGATCCCCTGGAGCCCAGAATCCGTTTGACCAGTGATGGAGCGTCTGCTTTGTGGTAAGATCCTCACCTGACTGGTACCAGCTTGAACACGAACACTTAAAAAGGTTCACGCCGACTCATCAGACCCTCGTCTGAACTGAGTCTAAACCAAGTCCACCCTGAACAGTGTGAGGTCATCAGACACTGACTTAAAAACAGGACAAATCCACACACTTCGGTGATCACCGAACCAAGTCTGAGCTTTAGCGAACCAATGATTTCTTTTGGTTTAATGGGCCCAGTGTTTAATTTTAATTCTGTAAATTCAATGGCAGTTGCATTGTTTCACTTTCCATAAGCAAAGTTTACAGATAACTGACTTGACTTGAGCTGCTCATGTTGTGTTCATGGTCGCTTCCCTCAGTATCTGTGTTTTGCTGAACTTAGCGTGAGGTATGGAAGAGAAGTTGCACAGATGCTAAGACTGTACAGAAGGATTGGGAGGGGGAGGAAGTGTGCTGATCATAAAGGTTAACATGTGGAGCCCCCTGCTGATATGTTACAGAAAGCACATTCTGCACTGGTGGAGATTTTTCAGGATAATTCAGAGGAACAGAGTTCAGGTTAAGTCAGGTCAGCGCCGCTGCAGCAAAATCTTACTCTTTCCAGAGCCTTCCACAGAGGAAAGGTATCGAACACACGCTCATACTAATAAACATGGCAGTAAATCGTGGAATCTGATGAGGTCAGGCAGCATCTCATATCTCAGGATGTTTAGTACAAATTGCATCAACTTAGTGAGGTCAGAAATGTAGCAAAGCAGTAAAATGTTCGTCTTTCGGGTGACTCGAACACATTTATACTTTGTTGAAACTGAATATCGACTTGTTTGGGAATACGCGTCATGGATTAGGGCTGGATGTGATTGTGAGTCTGAAGGGTTAACATCACAGAGAGGAACAATAATGGCCCGCCCACCGCCTCTCTTCCTGTTTGAGCTCAAACGCAGAGCGCCATTTTCCAGAGTCAGTCAACGAAAGTCAAGGTAGGACGCATTCTTCACACAGTGTGGTCTTATTCACATGGTTCGACTTTTCTGAATACATTTGGGGCGTATATGATAAATACACACAGAAAACATCAGAACTTTAGTTTGACTTGAACTGCTGTGACCTGAGAGATGAGTCTGTGCGACTAAAACATAAGATTCATTGTCTCCATGTAAACACACTAAAACTTTGACGATGAAATGGCGGGAAAAAGGGATCTAACGTGAAATGGATAAGAATAAAAAAAATTGAGAGGTGTGTGTGTGTGCGTGTGGATAGTAAAATATTTTGGTGTTTTTGATAGAATTCTATCTCCATATTAGCACAGATTTGACTTTGTTTCATGTCTGTTGTGGACAGTCGATATCTCAGCGCTGCGACTGCTTTCAACAGTTTGGCTGGAGGAAGCAGCAAAGCCTGTTTGTGTGGTCAGTAGTCAAGGTGAGTCATCGCAGGATCTCTGCGGACAGCTGCTGATATCTGATAATACAACTGAGCCTTCATGCTGCTACTCTACTGAAGAAACCTGTGTGTGTGTGTGTGTATACGTATATATGTATATATATACACACATATATATATATGTCTTCTAACATCATTCAGTTGTTTTTCTATTTAGATTTCAGGTGTAAGATTTGAGTTTGTAAATTTCAGTTCATTTCTAAAACGTGATTTTAACATAAGCCATTGTTTATTGTTTTTTTAGGTGACTATGCCTTCCAAAAAGCAAAAGATAAAGGACATCAGGTCCTTTTTCAAGAAAAGTGTAAGTAACAGCTCAGATAATAACAATGTTCTGTAATCAACGCTCCCAGAGTGGGGATCAGTTACAGGAGTGGAATATAATATTCAGACGTGTGTTTTCATTAGTTTATACTCACTTGGAAACAAGAATCGTTGTGTGTTTCGTTTCTACAGTAGCCCAGAACAGACAAGCCAAACTCAAGGGCTGTTCAGTTGTTTGCAATCTGAAACCTGGCCACTAGATGCCACTAAATCCTGCACACTGGCCCTTTAAGAAACACCTGTCATCTTCAGTAAATGTGTGTCCTCGATGTAAACCGGAGCGGATTTCTGTGCAGAATTAGCCACAGCTTGTCCAACAGGTCTCTTTGCTTGTGGATGTCATGCATTATTTTTTTTTTTAGGACAATCCTGACTGCTGCAGCTCAACCAACAAAGAGAACATTCAGCCGAGTGGAGCTGCAGCCTCTCAGGTGAGCTCTTGAGTCTTGTTCCTCCTGCCCCTCCTGCCAGCACTCGGGGATGTTTTTGCACATTACTGTCACCAAAGTGTTGGAATACCGTGACACCGTTGGACATCACCCTACCCTACCCTACGCTAACCCTAACAAACCTAACCCATAATGTATTTTCGTGCATTGATACAAAATTCAAGCACTCTTAGAAACTTTAGTCCATAGCTCCACGACCACCTAAAAATCAAATCTGTGCAGACAAACATTTCATGAATGGGGCCCATTCCCGTTTCTAGTGCAGTAACTCTTAATCCTTTTCTCATTTTGCAGAGTGGGACAAACATCCACGTGAAGAAGGAGTACAATGCCGAGTCCGCAGTGAGTTGACCAGTACACTGCATACACAAGAACTCTGCGTTTTTATTACACAAACAAGGACTTTTAACTTTTTTTCTCACTCACTCATTTCCTGCAGGACGGACATTTACATCATTTCACATTGAAATTCAGTCGTGTCAAGTCTGATGAATTCTCTATTGACTGTTATCAACCTCGGACAGTGCTGCAGGCAGTGAAGTCGACCGAATACTATAAGACGAACATGAAGGAGTGGTCTGATGAAAACATTGTCATTCAGCTGGGTAAAAAGCATAAGAAATATATTGTTGCAACACATTTCCCTTGTTGTTGTATCCCAGATAATGAAAGTATTATCGCATCATGTGAGTCGGAAAAGGTTGAACAGGCCCAAGACCAGTATGACAGAATAGTACATTCAAGGGACAAGTATTCTGTCTTCTACATTGCTACAGTTGGAGGGCTACACACCAAAAACAAGCAGCTTTTCAGAAACAAGGCTGTCAAACAGTTCGATTACCTGTGTGTTTATGGGGAGAAGGGGATTACCGTGGAAGAAGCTCTGAAAAGAGACGGTCGCTTCATTGACTACCTCGATGACTTCACTCTGTCTGACAATGACGATTCAAAGCGCATCACCGAACGTACACAAATGGTTGACAGCCTCGATCGGAAAGAATTCAAGATACGCCTTCCAAGGAACAAGAGAGCAAATGATGAAGAACAGCAGGAAATGAATAACTCACGCCGGCAGTCTAACACAGTCGTAGATGTGGTCCATCAGAAAGCAGTCAGTGTCAGAACAGCAATTGAAAAGAGTGGCAGCAGTCAAGAGATTTATGGCATACTGCGTCAGCAGTTTCCAGCTCTGAAAGAGTTGATGGAGAGAAGATTTGCAAATAATTCATATCAGGAAGTACTGAATCTGAGGAAGGAAGACTTTGGAAAGATCGAGCAGTCATTCAGTGAAGTTCACAGAGTCAGGAACCTGCTAAAACTGGGCGAGTCAGTTTGCAAAGTGATTGTTGAGAATGTTTGTCAGGGCACAGGCTTTGTGCTGTTTGACAACCTCATCTTGACTAACGCACATCTATTCCAAGATTGTGTTGAAGGAGAAAGGCTGAAAGAGGGCATAAATGTGTTTGCTCTCTTTAACTATGAAGATCCTGAGCCGCACATGAATTACTCCTGCTTCCAGCTAGCTCACCCTTACATCTGCTACAACAATGTTGAGCTCGATTATCTCATACTGGAGCTCAACCCTGAGGGTCAGAAACCCAACCAGACAACACAAACAAAGAAACCGAGGGTCCCACCAGGACTCCTGAAGCACTTTGGTCCAGTGCCTTCAAATGGTGAAGCCTGTATTATCGGTCATCCAGCAGGAGCCGTGAAAAAAATGGATCCTACATGTATCATTGAGAAAGAGAAGAGGCAGCGGGCTGTAGATGATCACCTCCATCAGTACACAGATGATCATTTCATTCTCTACTCAATCAAGAACATTCTCAAAGATCGAGGCATTGAAAACATAATGATGGGTGGAATCCATGCAGAGAAAGTGGTGACCTACAACACTTTCATGTATCACGGCTCCTCTGGCTCCCCGGTGTTTGATGCTAAAGGTCAAGTGTTTGGTTTGCATACTGCTGGGTATGTCTGTGAATTAAAAAATCCAAAAGGAAGTGTGATAGAGTTCGCTCAACCTCTGCTTACCATATTTGAGCACTTTGTGAATACGCTGAAGGAAAAGAGAGAAGTGGAGCTGTTAAAGAGAGTTAAGAAAGAAGCAAAGCGTAATCACTACTTAAAAAAAGTACTCAGTACCATGGCTACTGGCACTGATGAGCCAGGGGACCCTGATGATGGCTCCAACTCCGATGAGTCAATGGAGACTGATTAAGTGTTCAGAGTTGTCTGAACAACAAACCCTACACTGGCTGCACAGTTTGTCAAAAGGCCATTTCATTAATATTACTATCTTTAACTGGTCTACTTTGGTTAGGGTTGTTGAAAACTGGGTTCTCTGTATTATTTTATCTTTTGTATTATATCAAACGTTTGCTCTCATTGATTTTTCACTTAGAGTTATGTTATTGTTCCCGTTGTATTTCACTCAGTCTGAACGGAGTTGCAAAACTGCATTCAACAAATTACTTTATACCCATATGTGCTACTGTTGCGCTACACTACAATTACAATGGAGGGGCTGTATCTTGTTTTGTATCAGACACTTCTCCTTTGGTTTCTCACGGGACATGAACCCCAGGCTCCTGGGAGGAAGTCGTGTATCATCTATCCACCCCACCTTCCTGCATTTGTGAACTTTCCTGCTCTTTATACTACTTGTTATCTGTATGAGTTGATTTGGTTGCAAATGATTTTCAAGCAATAAAGCTTTCCAATCTAATCTCATGAAAGTATTGTTTGTTTTCTGAGGACTGCATGACAACCTTTTTTCTTGTACTGCCCCAATGCAACAAGAACATTCCTGCCATCCATACTTAACAGCATAATTACTGATTGGACAGTTGCAGCAGCACCTGTTCTTATCAAATCCATCCATTGACATGGGGACCCTGTTGATTGGCTTGGCGTGCTGCAGGACTATAACTTAAAGTTAGTCTGACTGACTGTGCTTGCATCTAAATGCAGTTAATGTCCATTACAGTGCGCATGAACGTGACACCAGCCCTGACAGAAGTAGGAGCTGATTAAACCTTTAGTATTGATTATTCATTTGTACAGCTCTCAATGGGACACTTCACGTGCTCTTCAGGACCTTCTGGTGGCCACAAGGGTTCTAAGCTGGAGATTAGTTCACTTATGCATCGCACTGGCTTGGATGCTAACATACCCTAATTTCAGACTGAACTGTTAGGTTGCAGTGATGATAATATGTGCACCAGGTTTTGACAAAGAGGAAGACAAATAAGTATTTCAAGTAAGATATCTCTGGTTCTGCTGAATCAGGCTTGATCCTTTGACTGATACTTTGAAGATGACTGTTGAGAGTCCGACAGTTTATAGGCATGCAATGGTAAATTGGAGGAGGTCACTTTTAAGACCCAGAAAACCACATCAAAAAGAGTTTCTGTAAGCCTCAATAAACAGTCAAACAGTTCTGCATTGTCATTGTGTGTTAAAATTGTGTTCAGCTGTATTAAAAAACAATGAAATTAAAATGTAGCAGCGAAAGCTTCACACCTTTAGGTTCAGGAACAAGAGATCCAAATGGCCACACATGAAGGAAGTGTGACATGCTGTCTGCTGCCATAGAGACAAGTTGTCATAAATCATAAAAGTATGTCAACGCGGCTTTTCGAAGGCATTTGTGTTGTCGCGCTCAGTTTTTCAAACATTTTGGAATAATGAAAAAAGTCACACCTTCACACATGTGTGTGTATGTCTTTCATAAAAGAGGCAAAGTAAGTTTCAGCAGAATAACTGGGATTTGACATAATTTGTCAGTCACCAGCTTGATTATTGCAAAGCTCTTTTCAGCAGGAAGTGGGTTCACACTGCCTGAGCATTCACTAAACCACTTGAGAGAAAACACATCGCTCCTCGCTGCCCTTACTTACATACTAAAGCTGTTTACTGTTGCCTGAATTAGTTTCACAATCACTGAGAATGTCTTCAGGTTGCAGCAGAAATGACAAACCAACAGCTCCCCCAAGTGGCCATTTTACCACACTACCAGCAAATGATCTGAGCAAAGGTACTGTGCATCTTTTTCACTCGTAATACAAGTTGAAAGTTTATCATAGCTTTTACATTTCTTAGTATCAGAATAAGAAAACATGATTAATATTATTACAAAGGATGTTATTAATTGTTGTGCTGTTGAAGTGGAGCTCTTCTCAGTCATGTAGATTTTCCGTTTTCTTATTTATGTATCATTTACACAAACACTTGCAAAAGATCCAAATTGATAAGAGTTGATCAAACTCCTGAATCAAGAAACTGGAATGACCTGATTAATGCAGATCATTCCAGTCTCTGGCAAAAACAAAGAAACAAAAGGGGTTCTTGTTTGCTGACCCTCTCTTCGTCGTGTTGTCTTTGCCCTCTTAGTCAGCCTCCTCTTCTTCTCCTCTCAAAGCGTTACGGAGACTCCTCCAGAACTCCCCAGTCCTCTCCTCCTCCTGAGGCCACTCCAGGTAGGTGGTGGAGTTCATAAGTCTGCGCAGTTTGCAGAAGCGTTTGGGGATATCGTCCTTGGACAGGGGTTCTAGCAGGATCAAAATGGCCGTGTCTCCACCAGCATTCCCATCAAAGAGCCAGAAGTGGGAGAATTCTAGCTCATAGCGGCACCAATCAGACTGGACAAAATTCTCAGAGAGGACAAAGACTGTCCGCCGACTGCGCTCCATGGCGTTCATGATGTTGTCCACAATCCAGTGTCCAGGAAGGAAGTCCCGCTTGTGCAGGCACAGGTTCAGAGGCCGGGGGTTTCTGGGATTCACTGAATCTTCATCATTGTCCCTGTTGGAATATAAACCAGAAAGCCGGTCAGGTTTCCCCCCAGGTTTAGACTCTATTTGTGGTAGGTGGGGTTCAGTGCATAGGGAGAGGCAAGTGGTTCAGCTGTGGAGGTGCATGCTTCTCATTTGGTAAGTAATTTTTCCAAATGGAACGACCACTCCTCCACGCTTTTAACAGGATTTCCACTTGAGGTTAAACAGCCACACATTTTTACTGGTCATCGCACTTGGCAAAATACTCAACGATTTTCATTTGCTAAAGTGGTGGCGCCACCAAATTTCACCAAAAGTTACAGTTAACAGACAGTTAAAATAAACAGCAACTACAAGAATCTAGCAACCAATTACTGGAAATTGTAGAAATTGTAATTGTAATTTCGAAAGCCAAATAAATGGTAAGAGCACATGCCTCATGGTCACATGGTCTGGTCTGACGTTGGTTTCATGTCATACCCTTCTCTCTCGCCGCTTCCAGTCTTTCTCTTTACCTCACACTATCATGTTTGCTGGGATAATAATCTTGGACCAAACTTAAATTGTGATTGTTGAAGATTTTTGCTAAATGTTTCTTGTTCCTTGGCCTGTGGTCTAACTCAACCAAATCTCACTGAAATCTGGCATGTAGCTTTGTGGCTTTTTAGATATTCTGCTACCCAACAAACAGAAACTTAATAATGTTATCAAGTATAGGACAAAAACAAAAATAGATAAATCTGATGTTACCTTGGCCCTTCCAGCTCTGGCACCAAGAAGTTTTCCACCCAGCTAGCATCTCTCTCGCTGTAGGACACAAAGGCATCAAAAGATAACAGTGCCTCTGAGCCCACTCTATCTCTGCTTCGCCGCCGCCGTCGCCGGGAGTTACGCTTGGCCCTCAGCCATGCCCACGTCATCTTGAAGTACCAGAACACATGGAGGCGCCACAGCAGAACACACACTAGAATAGCAACAAACAGTGCCACTCCACAGCTCACAGACACAAATATAACCTGGTAGCACTCCACAATGGAGAGCTGGACTTGACCCACTGGTTTCCCCTGCAGGTGGAGAGGAGAGTCACAGATGTAGCTCTCCTCTCTATCTGTTAAATGCACGTCTCCAACTCCTTTAATGCCTGACTTGAGGAAGTTGACAAAGTCACAGGAGCAGACGAATTTGTTCTGACCTGCCTGGAGGCTCTGGAGTCGTCTGTATAACTGGAGGTCTGAACGGCTGAACATGTTCAAGGTGTTTGACTGTGGAAGAACGAGGAGGGTTAAACTGGGAGATGCAAAGATGATCATAAGAAGACATATAAGATGTGATTAGCCTTTACCTGTATTATCAGTGTTTGCAGCTGAGGGAACAGCAAGCCAGGGGGCAGCCTCAGAAACTTGTTGCTGGAGAGGTTAAGCTCTCTCAGGGCAGGCAGGAGCACAGTGAATTGGCTGAGATCATTGTTGCTCAGATCCAACACCTTTACATGATATAGTACAAGGTAAAAATGTTTATTCAGTATTTTTGTTGTGATGGTGTCAGGTCTGTCAGGATTACTGCCACATGGTCCACTCTCAGTACCTCCAGAGTTGTAGGGAGACAGATGGTGATGGTTGTAAGTTTCGCCCCGGAGATGTTTAGGAATCGCAGGGTGGAGGGCCAGGAGCAACGCTGGGGCATGGAGCTGTATCCGTTCCTGCTGATGTCCAAGTGGGTCAGTTTGGATAGCTTTGTTACCAACTGGCTCACTGTAGACAAAGACTGGTAGGCAGAGGGACAGAGACAGACAAGTCTTCAGGAGCAGGTCATTTCTTCTTGAAACCTGGGGCTTCGTGTTTAAAGGTATTCTTGAATATTTATATGCTAATTTTATATGAGTTTAAATGACTCACTACTCAAACTGTGAGCACTGTGGTAAATTGCTCTGGAAACTGCTCTGCAAAAACCAAATGACAGGTTGCGTAATTGTGCTGTCAGAATTCAGCTGCAGCTCTCCACCTGTCCAGTAGATGGAGGCAGAGAGCCCAATCTTGACCTCTGCACACAGCACCTCTTTGCAGACTGCACCACTGCTGCTATGCACCCCACACACCAGTACACCTGATCCTGATTTTAATCAGTTCACAACCAGCAGTACAAAAGGCACAGCAATCCAGCAGTCTAGGATGGTCACAACAGAAGAAGAACCAGAGAGACACTGCTGGTAACTACCCTTTCATTTGTGATTTCACTGTTTGGTTGATGTTTGATTTCTTTAAGTTTATGTTAGTTATATGATGATACTTAGACATTTTCAGTTATGGTTTAGTAAATCTGATAACTGACTGAAATGTATTTATCTACATACCCTTTGTAGGTTTACAACCTGAATTTACCCCTAAATCCTGCTAAAAAATAAAAGGATAAAGATTTCTGAGTTGTCCTGAGCGTCATTCTAGGTTTCTTCTGGGCTTCCAAGTTCAGCCAAATGTTGTGAAAAATCAAAATCATAAAGAACTTGACAGTAATAGTGACAACAACCTGGGATTTCTTGTGTTCCTGCTGGCTGAACTTCTTTGTAGCTATTAAGTAAAATCTCATAACTGATGCAGGCACCTTCAGAGCATTTCCGCTGATGTTTAGAACTCGGAGGTCCTTCAGCGTGCCATGTCCGTGGCACAGTGTCTCCTCCAGAGTCAGATCAGTCAGTAGGTTGTCGGACAGGTCCAGGTACTGCAGGTTCTTAAGCAGGCCAGACGTGTCACAGGGCATCACAAAGGCCTAAGGGTGAAAATCAGCCTTGGCTGTTATCCATAAATTCACTCAGTGATTCATTAACTTAGTAAGTGCCTGGTCACACCAGAAAGCACCAAAGCAAGAGTCATTTTGCTAGTGAGGATTTATTCAAGAAAAAAAACACAGATTACAAGCTATTAAACCTTCCTTTACTTTGGACTCTGCAGCTCTCTGTCCCCTTGAATATCAACACAAGACAGTCTGATATTCGTCAATATTGCTTATCAAAGTTCTCCAAAGCTGAATGTGGAAGCTCAGTGCAGATTTATTTTGTAATCTTCTGATGATGGAGATTCCATTGAAACCGACTGAGAGTAGGCATCTAAGGTGAAAGTTCCAGCTAACACTGATATCTGAATTGAATTACCTTGTGATACTTTTCAGTTCATTTTACTTCACACATTTTAAATTCCTTTTCATTCTATCATTGCATGTATGGTCGTAGAGAAGTAACAGAAGTAACATTTTGTTCCTCACCTTGGCATTTATGACGGACACCTTCCTGGGGTACTGCAGCAGAAATCCCAGCTGTAGAAATGAGACAAACTTGAAGACTTCTAGCACCACGACGTTTTGTATGAAGAACTCATCCAAGCTTTGGTGATTGGTCAAGCTGGCTTTCTCCCACCTAACACCAACAGAAAAACAACAAACAAAGCGGTGAAGCTCGCTCCTCACTGCAGAAATTCGTTAGATTTGTAGCTACAGAGTTGTTAAAAGTCACCAGATCTAGCGACACAGTTGCTAAACTTAAAATACTGATCACATTGGTTTCCTACCTGCCTGTGCCGGACATTGTGACGTTGTCAAACAACACGAAGGTGAGCGGCACTTTGTCCAACACCATCAGGAAGGCAACAATGGCCTCATCGTTCACAGAAAGGTTGCGAAAGCTTATGTATCTGAAGAGTGACATTACAGAGGAGCGATTGGTTGTTTGCCAAACTGATTTATTTATTTATTGGTGTTAGTATTAAACATGCATGCTTACAATGTTATACCATTTAATTTCTCTTTAATTGTTATTTGCCCTTAATGCTTCATAAGGAATTCCGCATGAATACTAAAACAGAAGAAAAGGAGATTTTGGCCTAACCTGATTCTCCTCCTGGCTGCTGCTTTCAGGGGCTGAACAGACTGATTCCCAAACAGATGGAGGTCTTCTAGAACAATAGACGTCTCAGGGTAAGTCACGTCATAGAGCACAGCTGAGGCCATGGCTGCATTTGTTAAAAATGGACTGTGGAGGCTCAAAGTGACACGACCCAACGGCCAAATGTCCCCTAGAGCACCGGACTCGTACCTGCAAGCAGAGAAAGAGACAGAAGAAGGGAACAGCAACACACTCTGTGGTTTATTGTTGACTCACTCCCATATACACGCTTACCAAAATACTCGAGCACCAAATGTGGATTAATCCATTGTTGAAAATAGTCCCCAACAAATCCACTACTACTTCACACTTGAGTAAGATTTGCTAAAAACTACACTGAGCAGGTATTTTAAGAAATAATTAAGCCTTTTTAAAAACAAAAGTATATATTTGTGGCGGGTTTTCAAAGATTTGTGGCTTCATTAGGAACCATTTGGCTTGAAGCTGACAGCCGGGGAACTGAAATCAGAAAGTTTTTTTTTTTTTTTTTCAATTTGCTGAATCTCATGCAACAACACACACAAAAGAATGTCAAACCTCTTCAGGTTGTTGGCGTGGACAGTGAGCTCCTCCAGCTGAGTGACTCCACACAGATCTCCTCTCTTCAGCTCCTCCAGAGCAGGACCTCCAAACCTCAGCCTCCTCAGCCAGACCAGACTCTGAAACAGTGGAGCAGAGCCCAGGGAGCTGGAGGAGAAGTGGGCAGAGAAGACGTATGTGGACACCTGAGCATTAAATGAAGTGTGGAGGCTTCTGCTTGGTCTGTACTGTACCTGTATGGGTTGTTGAGCAGGTTGAGCTGCTGCAGAACTCCTAGCTTACGGAACCATTTGTGGCTGAGAGCAGCCAGCTGATTGTCAGACAGATCTAGCTCCTCCAGGCTCCACAGAGAGTCAAATGCCGATGGGTGAATCACAGCGAGTCTGTTACCTGAAGGACAGCAAGAACTACATAAAAACACATCCTGTATCCTGACAAAAATCTTATCAGGGCTTCCACAGGGGTCAGTCCTCGGACCACTGATCATCATTCATTCTAATTTACAATGTTAATATTATTTTTGTTATTATTGTGGTTATTGGCATTGATGTAATTGTTGCTGTCATTATGGTTCATTTTTATTATTGCTGTCTGAGCAATTTAAGGCCTTCTTGTCCACACTGGCATCAAAGCTGAGCTTCTGAAGTTCATTTTTTGACCTTAGACACAGCAAAACAGGAACGAGGAGCCCTGAAAGTGCCGACTGGGCAAACTCCATCTGCTAATGAAGAGCATGTGATGTGATCAAAAGCTCTGGAACAGCTGCTGATGGAGCTTGGAGGTGAAAAAAAGGTCACACACTCTAATATTTTGTTGGACCGCCTCTAGCTTTGATCACGGCACGCATTGTTTCGATAAGCTTCTGCAATGTCACATGATTTATTTCCATCCAGTGTTGCTTTAATTTTTCACCAAGATCTTGTGTCGATGACGGGAGAGTCGGACCACTGCGCAAAGCCTTCTCCAGCACATCCCAAAGATTCTCAATGGGGTTAAGGTCTGGACTCTGTGGTGGCCAATCCATGTGTGAAAATGAGGTCATGCTCCCCGAACCACTCTTTCACAACATGAGCCCCATGAATCCTGGCATTGTCATCTTGGAATATGCCTGTACCATCAGGGAAGAAACAAATCCATTGATGGAATAACCTGGTCATTCAGGTAGTCAGCTGACCTCATTCTTCGGGCACATAATGTTGCTGAACCTAGACCTGACCGACTGCAGCAACCCCAGATCATAGCACTGCCCCCACGGGCTTGTACAGTAGGCACTAGGCATGATGGGTGCATCACTTCATCTGTTAAGTCCAGGTGGCGACTTTTTTTTGGCCAGGCAGTGTATCAAATTACCTTTTTGTACATATATCTGTAATTTCTATTATATTATTCAAAGTAACCTTTTTGTCTTTGCACTCTTTCAGAGCTCTGAGAGCCTGTTTGTCTTTGCTGAAATGACATCCACAGTACTAAATATCAACCTGAGCACACATATGGACAGAAAACCCCAGCACATGTATAACGTCTTTTTTTTCTTTTTTTTTTTTACAGACAGTCTTCTATCTCTACCCAATAAAATCCCATAATCCCGTTACCGTGGAGACTCAGAGCTCTCAGTTGTCTGTGGCCTTTCAGATCATCAACGGTTACCATGGTGATGTTGTTGAAGGAGAGGTCAAGACTCAAGGCACGGTCTGTTACCGTGGGGATGCGGGTGAATCCACCGTAGGAGCAGTTACAGGACAGTTGACGGTCACAGCGCTCGCAGGATGACCTCTCGCCGTCTGGGTTTGACCTCTGACCCCAGCAGAGGCAGAGGAGGAAGAGGAAGTTGAAGTTAAGGTTGATGGGCTGTCTCATACTGTAGGGGAAAAGGGACAAAACTTGAGGTGATGGAAACAAGGAAGTAAAAGAGTGACCGAGTTGCCGGATTAATGAGGCAGTGAGGCGAGGAAGACGGTAAAAAAAAAAGTGAAGAAGTGGAATCATTAAGCAGCAGAGAGACACAGAGACCAGTCTCACAAGCGAAAAAGAGCCAGGGAGAAAGTGGTTTTGATAAAAGAGGAAGTCTTCAATATTTTATTTTATGACTTTACAACAGCTTTTATGTACATCACAGTTCAGTCATGTGTCCTGCACTGAGGGCATTCAGCGTATTCCTCTCAGACTAAAGAGCATTAAGTCGCCGTCGCAGCAGGAAGTGGATCAGCAGAGTTCATCCTCGCATCTTCTCTTAGCATAGGCTTCCAGAAGTTTGACTCGCCAGCTGCAGACACGTCAGTTAGCACGGTTCACACAGTTCACACAGTTCACAGATTTGTAGCACTGACTCCTGTTTCACAGCTGTCGAAAAACCACGTATGTGGTGCTCTGATGGTGACTCACAGCTAATAACCTTGTCATCCTAGTATCCGTGTATGCTAATTTAACTTAAAACAATTTTAAGAAGGATATAATTGGAATTTTAACCAATATTCATCTGTGGGGCTGCTTAAAAATGTTTGTGCATTGATCAAATATATGTTTAATTCTTTCTGTTCATCCAAATCAAAGTCTGGAATCAACCTAAAAATACTTGAATTTTGGCCTCTCAGACCAAGATTTGATGCACACCTGCTCAAACCGAAGCCAAGGCTCGGAGCCACAGTATAGTCTGAAGTGTATCATGTTAGATCTCCCTTCGGTGGGACTCAGGAAACACAGACCCAGCCTAAACGTACGCTGACGTGCTTTTGGCCATTGAATGATTTACATGCACTCAACACTTTGATAATTCAGGACACAGATTTGACTGTACAGGGAAAATACAACAGACTGTTTCCTATTTGAATTGTGGCTTTGATGACTGTTTTAGCCATCCAGTGAGGAGAAAAGTTATGGCCTTTAATTAGACTGAAAGTCAAATTCACAGCTTCTAAAAGTCATTAAAAGAAATCACAAGACCCCATCTGAACCATCAGAGACCCCATAAAAACTGATGCAACATGCAACTGCACCCTCTTGGCCTCATTTGTTCCAGCGCTTCCTTTATTCTGTCATTTATCTGTTTGTCAGAATCGATGTCGTAAAATAGAAGAATGAAAATCTGAAGCGGCGCTGTGGCCATCAGCCCAACTCCAGCTGTGAAAGAGGAAAAAGCACGTTTCAGGTTTTGATTTCTTTCATCTTAAATCTCTTACCTGATCTGCTGCCGAGCTGATTCCAGATAACCAAATGAAAACAGATTCAAACTGATAAAGATGAGAGGTTGTGATGAAGAGCGTCTTTATGGCCGAATGGAGAGGAAGTAAAAACTGAGTTGGCAGCTGGAGCCAAGTGTGAAAAGAGGTAGTGAGCATGAAAATTAGCTCTCAGGAGGAAATGTGCGCCAGTGTGACTGCAAAAATGTAAAAGTGCAGGACAGCATTTTAAAATAAGGTAAATGCATCTTTTGTTGATTTTTGGGCTTGTTGGAAAAATGGTCAAAGTGTTTTTTTTAACACAATAACATGAGAATCAGTTGAACTATGAGCTGTTTTCACTTGTTTGCCTTGTTGAGTTTGAGCAGCTCCTCCGTTGATTAAGACTCTGAAGCTGAAGTGAAGCAGTCAGATATCATCTTGTATGTGGTTTCTGTAACATAATACAGTGTCACCGCTGTACACTGCACAACACCATGACCACAACGACTTCCGCTCTGTCTTTGGCTTTGGCTTTCTGCCTCGAACCATCACTTCCCCTTTGTTGCCACTCAGGAGACTCAAAAGGCAAATGTGTTTTTCAGTTTTGCTTTTGGAAACTCTGCAATGATTCACTGAAAACTCGTCTTCTCCTGATGATAGAAGCTCAACCGAACTCTTGATGAAATCATTTAATATGAGCTGAGCGCTGTCACTGTCATGCTTATATGCAAAATATTTCCATGAAAATAAAAAATACATGATCCACTGTCACGGATAACAATTCAGTGTTGGAGTTATCAGCTAACTTCACAATATCTGACCACTATCATCGTGAATCATTCATAAATTATCATTCATTAACAGTGACAATGTTTTCATGCACAAAACACTGAAAATAAAATAAAATATACACATAAAAAGTATAAAATACAGGCCCTTATTGTGAAAAAGACAATATTCCTACTAAACTTCTTGCATTGCTGATGAATAATCCCTGAATATTCCAGTTTATATGCAGCCATGTTTACTTTGATTAACGCCCTTGGCTTTGTAATATTTGTTTGTGGAAATTGAAGTTTTTCACAATTTTTGAGAGCAGTGTTGCTCCTTCCGTCCAGAAATGTGGCCTTTTCTTTTTAAAATGCGTCTTCACCCTTATTTATTCATCTAGAACCCAGAGTCACAGTGGAGACTGGTTTCTAGTGATTTTAATTTACCAGAAAGACAAAAACAAAAACAAAAAAAAGATCTTTTATTGTGACCTGAAAATGTTTTTGTGTAATTCAGATTGTTTTGAAACGAGCTGACTTCAGTTACTCACTGATAATCATACCAATGCGTTTAGTAACCAGTGGGCAGTGCCAGAAGCTCTGTGTAGCCACTTAGAGACAACAAGACAGAAACAATAGTGCTTCATAGGATTTGTGCGTATTGGATAATATGAGAGAATCCAGCCAGTCTCAAGTGTTTTCTGCAAAAATGCTCTGTGACCCAGATTTGTACAATACGAGGTCTTCAATAAGAGCAGCTTTAGAGGGTCCGAACAGACAAGACGGTCTGGGAAGCAGAGACGCAGCGAGACACTTAACAATGAAGTGAAAGGCTGATATAAAAGTGATGTAACCCAAAACTCATCCTGATTACAATAGCCTGAAAAAGAATACGTGTATCCGCCAGGGCTCGTCTGCTGCTATCCAACAAATAAATAAGCTCATTGTTCGAGTAACATTTGAGGTCAAAGTTGCGGCGCAGTCGTGGGAAATGAAACAAAGACACCAGAGAGGCGTCAGCGACCTGCAGGATAAAAGGCCGAGAGGCAGCAGAGGCCAACATGTCAAGACAGTGACTGATCCTGAATCAGGTGAGTCTGCTTTGGATTGTTCAAGGAAATTCTACTTTAATTGACTGAGTGAGATTCAGGCTGTTTACATGGAAGAAGCTTTGTGTTAACTCAGATTTCTTTGCGAGCACATAGATCATATTCACAAAGTATACTCTCTGTTCAGGACATTTATCTGAATGTTTGCCATTATGAGTGCACTATAACAACCTCTCTCGCTTCTGTACTAATTATGTACTTGTGTATATACGTGTAAAAACTTTTTCTATCATATATATTTGTTTAATATTAATGCTGAATAAAATACAGATGAAAAAGAAGAAAGTATATATTTTTCCTGGAACTAGAAGGACTTGAGGAGCTTTTTGCTGTTTAAGTCCGTTTTCTCATTTCTTACTTTACGTTTCTCCCTTTTGAAAAAAGATCAAATGAAAATTAAATGACATGAAAGTCACAGAATAATGTTTCCTTCTGAAAGAGACATGACTGAATCCCTCTAATGAGGCTGCTGGAGCCTTTATTTCAGCCTTTGGATCATGACTTAGAACAACATTGTAGCATAATTCTGTATCTTTCATACCTAAACGTCATAATGTATCTACAGCGTTGAAGGGCCCCTCTCATCGTCATCACCATGAAGCTGCTGGGTGCGTCTCTCGTGGTCTGCGCCCTGCTGACCCTAAGCCGGGCCTTCCCGTTCAACTCCACCCTCTCACTCTCCAGACGCCCGGGCCTCTGCCTGTACGTGACGCAGCGGAGCCCCGTCGCCAGCGGAGCCTTCGTCCCGCTGTGCGACATCGACGGTAACTTCCACCCGCAGCAGTGCTCGCCGTCGACCGGGTACTGCTGGTGCGTCGACGTCTTCACCGGAGAGGAGATACCGAACACGAGGACGCCGCCGGGGGCCACACATGTTCACTGTGGTGAGTCAGGACGTCTTTATATACTTATACTTGCTACACAGTAAGGACCAGCAATTTTTCACCAGCATAGTGAGGACATTTTTGGAAAGTGAGGACATTTGACCTGTCCTCACAACTTCAGAGGGCTGTTTGAAGGTTGAGACTTGGTTTTAAGGGTTAGATTAGAATTAAGCTTAGGTTAGGGTAATGGGCCAGGACATGCAAGAGTACACTAACTCAAATACTGTACTTAAGTGTAATTTTGAAGTACATGAGAGCTTCCATTTTCTACTGCGTTGGTAGATACTTTGAAAATCAAGCTTTTACAAACAAACTACTTTTGGTACTTAAAGTACTTTTAAGTCAAACTATGAATGTAAGACTTGTAATTGAGTATTTTTATAGTATGTAAAACGTCTCAATACACCAAACTATTTCCTTTAGATAGGTTTGTTTTGTGTTGAAGTATATTTCTCAGTTATTAAATTAATGTTTTGCACAGGTCTGGCTGCACATCGTCAGTCATTTATTTTGCCAGTCGTGACATCATTGTTTTTTCAAGGTTATTTCTACATGAGGTCATCAACGCTTAAGCAAATTTTAAATGGAGTTTGGCACCATCTAGAGGCAGCATCAGGAATGAGACTGTACTCAACAACAATGCAAATATAACAGCAATTTCAAAGGGATTGTTTCGTTTTTCCACAAAGAATCATCGTCGATGCCGTGATCACATAAATAAGGTTACAGTTCAAAAGTGCAAACTGAAATCTACTAAAACAATAAAATGATGAGAGCCGTGCTTCATGACGTGCTGCTGAGTCAAAATGACGACTGAAGTTACTGAACTTTTGATTTTGCCGCCCAACATGAAGGTCAGTGAAATATTTAAAGTATATTTTTTGTAGACAGGGAATTCTACTGCCCCTACGGCTGGTCCCGCTTCGGAAAGCAATGTTACATCTTCATCGACAGCCCGAAGTCATGGGTCAAAGCTGAGGTGAGGACTGATGGAGGTGGCGCCACCTGGAGGCTGCAGTGTTCATCTCACAATGTGTTGTGACAGACCAATGGGATACTGATGACTTAGCTGCTCATACATCTAGAACTTCCCTTTTCACCTACAGGGTTACTGTCTGTTTGAAGGGGCAAACCTGGTGTCCATCCACAGTTATGAGGAGAGTCACTACGTCCAGTCCTTGACCAGAGGCCACACCTACGACTTCCCCGAAACCTGGATCGGTGGCCATGATGCCGTACATGTACTGAAATCTTTTGTTTTAGCTGGTATTATTAGCTCACCCTGAACGCTTGTAGATACTGTTTTTCTATTTTCAAACTACTCAAATTCCAGCATTTTCTTAGTCTGATATCAATATTGAAATTTTAGAATTACTATTACCAAAATATATATATATATATATATAAAACATAAACATGGAATGTGTTTATGTTTATGAATTTGAAACTAAATAAAAAACAAACAGCAGTAAAAATAATTAAAAACAGCAAATTTACCAGAATTACATAGAAACAAACAAACAAAAACATAAAACCTCACTGCACATCTAAATGCGTCAACATAATTAATTTGCAAAATTATTCTAATTATTCGTCTTTTCCTTTAAAGTATTTTTGGATGAATATTTGTGTTTTTTCTATCCATAGCACTGTTTTTGGATGTGGAGTGACGGCTCCAAGTTTAACTACGAAAACTGGTACAAGGACTATGAAATGGAGAGAACTGAGCACTGTCTGAAGATGAATTATGGATGTAATAAGCTGCACACACACACACACACACACACACACACACACACACACACACACACACACACACACACGTGTACACGCTCAATATTTAACATAGTTCAATATTTCAACTCTGGAAAATCTCATCCTCACCTCAGTTTGAAGTGTTGAAAAATAAGTTTGTATTGGGTTTCACACTATTGTGTACTAATACTTTTAACTGTTTAAGAATACACCAACAAAGTTTTCCTTCATTTTATGATGACATGTATTCTGTCACATAAGGAAACATTAGAAACACAGAAAATAACTCAAACTGGAAGCAAGATTCGTTATTACTAATGGTTCTCTCTGCACAAATGCAAAAAGTGAACAATGGACTGGAGGTTGCAGATTTCGACCCACCACACCGTCCCTTTCCTAGCAAGCAGGAGAGCCTACAGTGGCTAGCAAGCAAACACACTAAGAAATATCTTCTTAATTGCCTGAAATATTTGGATTTGAGGATTAATTAAAGAGTGACTACACCCAGGATAAAACCCCAACATCCTTGCTGCATCATTTGTCCCTGCTGTGTGAAGCACAGCAGATCTGTGCAGCGCTACGTCACCTGAAACCCACGCCTGCGTAGAAAGAGGTGCAGCAGAACTGACTTTGACACTGATGTTTAAAAAACAAAAGGATAAAGAATAAAAAAATCAACTTTGTAAATATAAATGATGTGCAGTTTCTAACAATAATGTTGCCAAAAGCGCAGCAGTCCTCAAAGTCAAACGCTTCTGTCTTCCGTCCTCATTGCAGACGAGTGGAAGTGGAACTACGCCTCTTGCGATGATATTCTCCCTTTCGTTTGTGCAAAGAGGATCTGACGTCAGACCTGATGGATCAGAGGCTTCATGGTTCTGGATCCAGCAGCTGGATGAATGTTTCCTCTTCAGAATCACTGCTTTGTTCCTTCTTCTTCTTCTTCTTGCACATGACTGATGGACATTTTACACACAGAGCTTTAGATCTTAGTTTTGCTTGATGTGGTTTGAATCCGGCCCGCTTGAACTCACTCCAGGCCTCTGCTTCTGAACCAGCCGGCCACTCAGACCACGTGTCTCATGTCTCCTGCAATAATTGTTATTCTAATATAATTAAATCTGTCAGCAACCACATAAGATTTTTTATAAATTCAATCTGCACAGAACTGAAGTGTCAAATGATGAAGGTCTGTGTTCTAAAATAGATAAATTCTTTAGATCTATATATGCTTTAATAAACAAAAACCAAAAGAGCCTTTTTTTTTAAATGAATCCGTGTGTTCAGTCCCTACATTAATTCAATAAAATCCAAATTTCCACCTGGCTTTACAGCAAGAATTTCAAGGCATATGGAATATGTTACTGATCGAACATTTGTGCCAAAGTGCAAACGTCTAATAAAACAGGTTTTGTCACTCAACAGACAAACAAATGAGAAAAACATGAGAAAATAAGAGATAACCAATTTGGGCGAGATGCACAAGTGAGTCAATAATGTTTGACCTGCGAAGACTCAACAGAAATGATGAGTCGTGTTTGTGGATTGTGGGATGAAAGTTTGACTTCTTGCCTAAAGACTTCTGGTTATGCAGCTGAAGTTTTTTTATTTACGATAAACCACAGAAATATTCAGTTCTACACAGAAAATAAATAGAATGAACAGACTGACACATTTGTGCAACTCTGTGTTTGCTTCAGGCCTTTGGCTTGGTAACGCAGCACCACTGACCCTTCTGGACTCAAACAAACGTCAGTTGCTCAATCGTTGTTATTTCCCGACAGTGATGGACTCTCTGCAGCGTCTTCACAAAAAAAAAAATAAAATGAAATAAAAAATTATATCTTAACAGAGGAAATGTTTATCTGATCGTATACTGAAGGGGAAATAATGACAAATCAAGCAAAATCTAGTGTTCAAAATTGTAAATCATTCTGTGGACTTTGATAAACTTTGATGACCAGAGTAACTGATAACAGTCTGCATTCGTGGCCCCCACCTGACTGAAACCAACTGTAACTCTGCCTGACTGCGGTGGCTTGAAAACAAAAATGGTCAAACTGGAAGCTGCTTACGCACAAAGTTGACTAATCAGTCGACTCCTCGGTCCTTTTGCCCTTTTGTTCCTTCATAAACTCCAGATCGAGCGTACGCAGCAGTGAGTCAGGTTGGGTAAACTGTCCCAGCAGCTGTTGACCGATCTTAGACGATCAATAGAAGTGTGGGGGAGGACACAGAGGATAAATATCTGGTCAAATCAGATTTCAGGGACAGAAAAGGGAGCGAAGGCACACTGAGGACGTTGGAGTGACTGACGAGAATTTGAGAAGAGTGACTTTACTGACGGTGGACGATGAAGACGCTGCTGCTGCTGTACCTGTGTGTGTTCGCAGCCTGGGCTGACGATCTGGAGTATGACGACTATGACACGGTGGGTGTTTGTGAGTCCACTTAAAGAGAATCACAGTCAAGTCACAAAGATTTCTGAGGATACCACTTAAGACTGAAACTCCAAAATATGTGAATACAGAATTAGTAACAAAGATCTATAATATGTACTCATGTATGTATGCATATTAACTGTACAGTACATATCATTTGACTTCAAATATCACAGTTTATTTCATTGTTTTTACACCCAAAGTTAGACTGTGAACTTAGTGTCCGTTCAGCGGTTAGAAACAGCATCCTTGATCTCTTCTATGGAAAATAAATGTGGACAAAAAGTGAAATATTACTGAAAATCGACTTTAAATGGAACCACAACATGACACTGTGATCAAAACGTGACATTGTTTAGCAGAGAAAGTTTTGATTTCCAAATGATCATTATTAGGTTTTTTTTTTTAAATACATAACACCGGAGTTCTTGTTTTCTTCCACAGGACGCCAAGACCTCATCAACAAAGAATGGGACAGTACGTCAAATACGCTTCAACTGTTTGACATATATCAGCAATTTCACTCATTTTGCTGTGTTGTTTTTTATTTCCTTCATCATGTCTTGTTTCCTTTTTTCCCGCTGGTCCAGACATCTGTAGATGCTCGTGGTCACCGTCCCCTATCGAGGGGCAGGGAGACCTACAATGCTAACCGCTATGCCCCGCCCCCCATCAGTGGCGGCAACAGGTACATACATCCTCCATCCATACATCGATGTCTGACAAACAAACAAACACAGCAGTAGACCCACCGTGTCTCTAGTATGGGTATAAATCACATGTTAGCTAAGTCCCTGCTGCTTTCCGTTCAGGTATCGCGGCCGCCCCACCACAGGTGCAGTTGCAAAACCACAGGTGCAGGAGAAGGAGGAGCAGCCGGATGCTGGAGGATGCACACACGCCTCAGAGGAGATGGTAGGAGGATGCCAAATGGCCACCGACGGAAACAACCACTGATTTTATTTTACTGATTTCGTTTGAGCTCAGCGACAAACTGTGCAGATGTTCTGGTGCCCATTTCCACCAGAAGCAGGCCACTGGTTTCAGCTAATGTCGGTTCGGTTCGGGTGCCCAGAAGGGACACCTCCTTCTCTGGAAACTGATCAGTGCTAATGTAACAGTTTACAATATTTTGCTCAAATATTAAAACCACCAGTGAGTAAACACAGAGGAACAAAAGGAAGCTTGTTTTTTTGGATGGTGACTGAAAGTAGAATCACTGAAACAGAGATTGTCCCGTCCATCAGGGTGTCCTGTGTCCCACTGGCTGCGAGCTGAAGACCACACTGCTGAAGCAGGAGAGGAACGTCAGGATGGTAAAGGAAACTGATTCATTTTCTATTCATTTCACCATTTTTCTTCAATTACCAGAAGCCTTTTCTGAGGGCTGGCATCACAGACCAGGCTGGAAAATAGTTTGAAAGCAACAGTTTTGTCTGAAAATTCCTGTGAATCCAAATACATTCAGTTTATTGTTCGTAATGTTGCAACGCTGGAATTTATCGATCTACTTATTGATGACTGCAAACATTTCTCACAGAGCGTCAATGAACTGAAGCCTCAGGTGGACGATTTGTCCAGATCCTCCAACAACATCTTCAACTACGTCAACAGCATTTCCACTTCGCTGAGGGAGAGGCAGAGAGTCATCAATGGTGAGAAAGACCTGATGAGTTGTTTCATTAATCCTGAGCATGGTCTAATGCCACATTGGCCATATAGTGTTGGTAAATTGTGTTTTTTGAAATGCAAAATGGTCTGCTACCCCAAATAAACGTGCTAAATACCGCCTCTGATGACCTACTCCTGATTTATCGTAGTCGTCAATCCTCTTTTTAACTCTTAAGAGTTGATTCATGAAAAGCGTGCAGCTGTTGAAGGATTGCATCGAGGAGTAGAATATGTAGTATTGTCTGATAACCCATTCAAAGCACGGCCCCTTAAACTGCTTTGTATAATGTGAACATTGGTAAGAGTTAAAATCTTCAGCGCCTCTCTACGTTTTTCATCTGTTGCTTCTCAGACAACAGCAGAGTGGTCAGTCAGTACACCGATCGAGTGGAGGAACAGCATGCCTACATCAAGGAGACGGTGGACACTGTCTTCCCGTCCAACATCAGAGTGCTACAGGTAAACAAGAGCTGGAGTGTTAAGGTGGCAGTCATCCCGAATCACAGCCATATCAAACCTGCTAACTGAATTATTATCACATCACATCATAAAACATCACTTGAAAGAGATCTCCAGGTCCTAGAATCTAGTGCATGCAGCCCTCAAGACTACTAGTACCCCTGATGTAATGAAGAATTCTCTGTGACTGCAGGGGGTCCTGGACAAGATCAGGTTGAAGATCCAGAAGCTGGAGAAGGCCATCCAGGCCCAGAGGGAGGAGTGCAAGGAACCATGCAAGACCAAATGTCCCATACCAGTGGTGTCTGGTAAGTGCAGTGCCCCCCAAGAGGCTGCGATGTTATACAATACAAATGTGTGCCACATTATGAAAGTGTTGGAGGAAATGAACAACATATTGAGGATTTAGTTATTCTTGGACTCAACGTGTGTGGTAGGCAGGACAATTTGACCTGATGGTGGTGCTAAAGGAACTGTCAGGGTTACTGAACAGGTTAGGGTTCATTGTGCGGATCATGAATATTTATTCCAATCAGACGGAGGTCTGGTGGGTGGTTAGCTGGTTTTGGACCAAACTGCTGGATGCACACACAACAACAAAACCATCTGATATAGATATCTTTCAAATCAACGAACGAATCAGTGGAGCAGATCGTGTATTTTTTCACCACAAAGGCTAAAACACAAAAGAAGCTTTTGTGCTCTTTGATGGAAGACAACAAAACAAGAACTTAAACACATCTGGGATAAATCCGACGAATGACAAATACTCAATTCCAGTACGTTGATGATGATGATGATGATGATGATGATGATGATGTGGATTCATCTACATGTACAGAAGTTTTCAACTGCTCTCCTGTGTGATTCAGGTAAGGAGTGTGAGGACATCTTCCGTCGTGGAGGAAAAGACTCCCAGATGTACCTGATCCAGCCTGATGCCTTTTACCCTCCATACAAGGTCTTCTGTGATCAGACCACCCAGAATGGAGGTGAGAGTGAAACCCAGTTAGGCCATTTACACCATTAAACATCTAATTTGCTTAATTGTTTTTTACTGTTAATAACAGAGGTTTTGGTAGAGGTCTGACTGTTTTTAAGAGAACCTTTTGTTTTCCCAGGATGGCTCCTCATCCAGAACAGACTTGATGGCAGCGTTGACTTCGGCCGACGCTGGGACGAATATCGTCGCGGTTTCGGAAACATTGCCTTCGATGCTGGAAAGGGTCACTGTGAGACTCCTGGTAAGACTTTCAAAACATGAAACGAGGCTGTGTTGAAGGGAGCTTACCATTGATGCGATGGGTGGAAACCATTTAGCTATAATTTTGGCAGTTACTGTCCTCATATCCACCATTATTCTTATAATTTGTAGTTGACTGACTTACCTTTCTCCTTTGTCATGTGACAGGTGAATACTGGCTGGGTAATGATCGCATTAGTCAGTTGACCAAGATGGGCCCCACTGAGCTTCTCATTGAGATGCAGGACTGGACAGGAGCCAAGGTGAGGCTTCTGTTTACAGCAAAAACAAGATCAACATAAAATTAATCTGCAACCATTCCACTAATTGATCGGGGTTTCAGGGTTCCAAAAATTAAGGATAATTTTTAGGAAAACTTTTTCACCAATTGCTCCTCAACAAACGAGCACAAATACTCTAAGCAACAAACAGAATTGTGTCTTCAAGCACGGTTGAATGATGTTACTCCTCTGTTTTGTTTATTCTCACTTTAATCTGTTCCTTATTTATTTAAAATACATTTTAAAAAATTCGAATTGCTAATTTAGTCAAATAATTAGTGGAGAATTTAATTCCAACTCTTAAACTTTGAAAAGTATGTTCATTAGTCAGGAAAAACCATCAGTAATCAATCAATTTTGAGATTTAATATTCACCAGAGAAAATTGTCAAACCACCAATATCTCAGTTTGAATGAAACTCAAATGGTTTCGTCATTCATTCAGGTACACGCCCAGTATCGCCAGTTCACCATCCAATCAGAGACGTCCAACTTTGTTCTGGCGGTCGATGGTTACTCTGGTAACGCTGGCAACTCTTTCCTGGAAGGATCCTCAGAACTCTTCGGTGAAAACCGCACCATGACCATTCACAATGGCATGATGTTCAGCACGTACGACAGAGACAATGACAACTGGTAGGTGTCCTGTAGATGTTCAGAGCATTACAGTGACGTCAAGTGACAAAACCCAAAATATCTTTCAATTAGAGTCAACCAACAAGTGCACTGACCATTTTTTCAAGGTTGATTTTAAATGCTGGTGTGGCTGGACCTTCAGATTGTGTCTAAAAATGCTTCAGAATATCACTGTCAGGTTTTTCTCGTCTTAACTCGTCCCTGTTTCCCTGAACCAGGAACCCGGGCGATCCCTCCAAACAGTGCTCCAGAGAGGACGGAGGCGGTTGGTGGTACAACCGCTGCCATTCAGCCAATCCCAATGGCCGATACTACATGGGCGGAGCCTACACAAGCAAAATGGCCAAGCACGGCACAGATGACGGCGTGGTGTGGATGAACTGGAAGGGGAGCTGGTATTCACTGAAGGCCATTGGCATGAAGATCAGGCCTTTCTTTCCCTCCAGATAATCACGCCAGAGAGAGTCAACACACACACACACACACACATAACACATACAGGAAACCGCCAAAATAAAAGGCACCAGAGTGTCCCAACAGAGCAGCTCTATGAACTAATTAGCTAACATTCAAGTGTTTCTTTATTTTAGTGGCGACCTTTATGTTGATGGACAAACAATTCACACTGACTCTGGACAAAAACAACTGAAGATGTCGAATTAAGAAAACATGCAGCATTAAGCTCATTAAGCTTCAAACAGGTCAACTAAAGAGAAATAAGAAAGTGTTCACTGTCAGATAAACTTGACATGTCCATAGATGACTGTTGTGAGTGAATGTGATCTGTCCTTTCTTGTTGTGTGTGATGTCTTCAGTGTGCTCTAATAGGATCAGTTGATGCCAACTGTCCTCCGCTACTCAATAAACACATTGAGGAACATAATTTCTGTCTGGTCTGGTTGTTTTTTCACTGCACTACAGCAACTATAGAAAAGACTACGTGTCCATGACAGTATTCTTTACACTCCTGATGAAGAAGGAGCTTTTGAACAAGAAACTAAAACTCTCCTGATCCATCTTATAAAAGTTAAACAAAAAATTGATCTTCACAGCACTGAAATGTAACTGAAATGATCAAGTTAAAGGTTTTCTCAAAGAAAATGTGGATTGAATTTTTGTTTATTAACAGATCTTAATGAGTTACATGAGTTAGATGTATACAGAAATACACAGAAATACATACATACATACTGTACATACATACATTTGCATGTGTACGTGAACATAAACACATACACAGATACAAATGTATATATGTGCATACACACACATATCTATGTATGCGTATGTGTATGTATGTTTGGATGTATGCATGTATGAGTGTGTGTGTGTACACACACACACATACATACACACACACATACATACATCCAAACATACACATGTAGTGTACGAACGTGTATATATACGCATACTTGCATACACACAAACATAGACATGTGCATAGACACATATATGCGTGTATGTGTGTGGATACACACAAAGATTTGTATGTATGTATATATGTATGTATGTATGTATGCGTGTATGTATGTGTGTGTGTATGCATGTATGTATGCATGTATGTTTATATGTGTGTGTATGCATGTATGTATGCATGTGTGTATGTATGTGTGTGTATGCATGTATGTATGTGTTTATGTATATGTGTATGTATGTATGTATGTATGTATATGTGTGTGTATACATGTATACATGTATGTATATGTGTGTGTGCATATGCGTATGTATTTGTCTATACACACACTTATATATATATACATACATACATACATACATATGTATGCGTGTTTGTGTTTATGTACACATAGATATGTATTTGTGTACATACACATACATATATCTCTATCTATATATAAACACACATACATATGTATAAATGTATGTATCTACATGTGTGCATATACACACACTCACACATACATACATGCATACACACATACATACGTAGATACATACACACATCCATACATACACACATACATACACGCATAAACACACACACACACTCACACACACACACACACATATATTCACATGCATACAAACATACATACATACATACATACATACATACATACATACATACACACATTCGTACAGGATGTGTGTGTTTGGATGTATGTATGTATGTATGCATAGACACATATATGGATGCGTGCATGTGTATGTATACACACAAAGATGTATATGTATGCGTGTATGTATGTGTGTATGTATGTGTGTGTGTGTGTGTGTGTGTGCATATGCATATGTATGTGTCTATACACACACTTATACATACATTTATACATATGTATGTGTGTTTGTGTTTATGTACACATAGATATGTATTTGTGCACATACACATACATATATTTGTATCTATGTATAAACACACATACATATGTATAGATTTATTTATCTACATGTGTGCATATACACGCATTCACACATACATACATGCATACATACACACATACATACACATACATACAAATGTATAAATGTATCTACGTGTGTATGTATATATGTATGTGTGTATGTATGAGTGTGTGTATAAACACATACATATGTATATGCATACATAGATACACACACGCATAAACACATGTGCGTAGATACATACATACACACACATACAAACATACATGCATACATACAGGATGTGTGTGTTTGGACGTATGTATGAATGTGTGCATAGACACATATTTGTGTGCGTGTGTGTGTGTGTATACACACACAAAGATGTGTATGTATGTATATATGTATGTATGTGTGCGTATGTATGTATGTGTGTGTGTGTGTGTATGCGTGTGTGTATCTATGAATGTATGTGTGCATGCATGTATGTATATGTGTGTGCGTGTGTGTATGTGTGTGTATGTATGTGTGCATTTACATATGTATGTGTCTATACACACTCACACATACATACACACATACATACATACATACATACATACATACATAAATATATACATGCATACACATACATACATACATGCATGCACACATACATACATATACACATACATGCATGCATACATACATACACACACATACACACACGCACACACATATACATACATGCATGCACACATACACACATGCATGCATGCATACATACATACATACATACATACATACATACATACATACATACACACACACATATATACACTTTTACATACATACACACATATATACATGCATGAATACACACACATATTTATACATATGTATGTGTGTATGCATGCATATGCACACATAGGCAGATACATACATTTATACATATGTATGTGTGTTTATACATGGATAAAAATATATGCATGTGTATGCACACAAATACATATCTATGTGTACATAAACACAAACACACATACATATGTATGTATGTATACGTGTGTGTATAGACACATACATATGCATATGCATAGACACACTTACATACACACACATACATACACACACATACATACATATTTATATATGTATGTGTGCATGCATGTGTGTATGTGTGCGTATATGTATGTGTGTGTATGCATGTATATATGTACATATATGTGTCTATGCACACATTCATACATACATCCAAACACACACATCATGTATGCATGTATGTATGTTTGTATGTATGTATGCGCGTGTGTGTATGTATGTTTGTATGTGTGTGTATTTATGTATCTACGCAGGTGTGTGAGTGTATGCATGTATGTATGTATGTATGTGTGTGTGTGTGTGTGTATGTATGTATGTGTGTGTGTATGTATGTATGCATGTATGTGTGTATGCATGTGTGTGTATGCGTGTGTGTATGTATGTATGCATTTACATATGTATGTGTCTATACACACACTCACACACACACACATACATACATACATGCATGCATACATGCATACATATATACATGCATACATACATACATGCATGCATGCATACATACATACGTATACACATACATGCATGCATACGCACATGCATACACACATACACACACATAGACACACACACACACATATACATACATGCATGCACACATACACACATACATACACTTTTACATACACACATATATACATGTATGAATACACACATATTTATACATATGTATGTGTGTATGCATGCATATACACACATAGGTAGATACATACATTTATACATATGTATGTGTGTTTATACATGGATAAAAATATATGCATGTGTATACACACAAATACATATCTATGTGTACATAAACACAAACACACATACAGATGTATGTATACGTGTGTGTATAGACACATACATATGCATAGACACACCTACACACACACACATACATACACACACATACTTACATATACATTTATATATATGTATGTGTGTATGCATGTATGTATGTGTGCGTTTATGTATGTGTGTGTGTGTATGCATGTATATATGTACATATATGTGTCTATGCACACATTCATACATACATCCAAACACACATCTTGTATGTATGCAGGTATGTATGTTTGTATGTATGTATGTATGTATGTATGTATGTATGTATGTATGTATGTATGTATGTATGTATGTATGCGCGTGTGTATGTATGTTTGTATGTGTGTGTATTTATGTATCTACGCAGGTGTGTGAGTGTATGCATGTATGTATGTATATATGTATGTGTATATGTATGTATGTGTGTGTGTGTGTGTATGTATGTGTGTATGTGTGTATGCATGTGTGTGTATGCGTGTGTGTATGTATGTATGCATATACATATGTATGTGTTAATACACACACTCATACACACACACATACATACATGCATACACACACACACACACACATACACACAAATACATACATAGATACACACATGCATACATACAGGATGTGTGTGTTTGGATGTATGTATGAATGTGTGCATAGACACATATGTATGCGTGTATGTGTGTGTGTGTACACACACAAAGATGTGTATGTATGTATCTACGTATGTATGTGTATGCATGTATGTATGCATATACATATGGATGTATACATGTATACATGTATGCATACATGTATACATACATACACACATGCATACATACATATATGTGTATGTGTGTTTTTGGTTATGTACACATAGATATGTATTTGTGTACATACGCATACATATATTTGTATCTATGTATAAACACATACATATGTATAAATGTATGTATCTATGTATGTGTGCATATACACAAACATACATACATACATGCATATATTCATACATACATACATACACACATACATACATATGTATGCGTGTGTGTGTATAGAAACATACATATGTATATGCATACACGCATACACACACATGCATACACACACACACATACACATGCATACGCACACACACTCATACATACATACACACATACACACATAGATACACACGCACACACACATGCATGCATACATACAAACACACACATACATATATACATACATACACATCTTTGTGTACACACGCACGCATACATATATGTGTCTATGCACACACTCATACATATATCCAAACACACACATGCTGTCTGTATGTATGTATGTATGTATGTATGTATGTATGTATGTATGTATGTATGTATGTATGTGTGTATGTAAACACTTGTATATGCACACAAATATACACAAATGTGTGTTTACACATACATTCCATGTGTATGTAAACACTTGTATATACACACAAATATACACAAATGTGTTCACACACATACATTCCTACACATACATACATTTGTATGTGTGCATTTACACACATACATTTGTATATTCACATTCATTCATAGATACATACATACATACATACATACTTGTATATTCACACAAACATACAAATATAGACAAATGTCTGTATGTGTGTTTACACATAGACATACATACATTTGTATGTGTGCATATACACATATGTACGTTTGTACACATACATACATACATACATACATACATATGAAATTCAACATTCAATAAATATATTGAGGAACATAATGTGTGTTTGGTCTGGTCTTTTTTTATGTATATGCACATCCACATACACATTTGTATACACACATAAACATATGCAAATCTACATATGTATGTGTGTACACGCATATATACATACATTGTGCACAATCTGAGAGCGTGGTGTTATTCATTTACAAACATAAAAACTGATATAATGTTTAATTGAATGTGTCCTTTCAAAACTTACAAGTGCTGTCAACAGAGAAACGCTCATTCTTCTCTTCATTTGAAAAACTCCTCAGTTGAACCCTTTCATTCTAGCTCTTCAGGACCAAGAGAGTCTACATCTGCAGAGTCCTCCAGAACTAACATGTTCTGTCCAATGTCTTCAAACTGGGTCAGCAGCTCTCTCTGGACCGTCGGGATGGTCTTATAGTCTGCAGACGGTGCCAGGCCTTCATTCACAGGCTGCAGCTTGATATGTGGGACGTCTTGAGGAGGCGCAGCTGTCTTCTTTCTCCAGCTAACAGTCTTGTCCATCTGGTCCAAGTCAGTGTGAAGTGTTTGGTAGCTGGGGTGATCAACACTGAATGGTGGCACTGACCAGCAGGACCCATAGCAGGCTCGCAGCTTCATGTCAACATCCACCTGTCGACATCAGCAACAAGCAGAAAACACAACTTTGACATCTTACTTTTCTCTTATGATCAATGCTCTGTAACATTCACCAGCCCGACTCTGTGTCTTTCTGCTGTTTGCTGCTGAGACGGTAGCGTACACTTGCTTCTTTAAAGAAATGTTTTGACAACAACAGCTGTCTCACTGAAGAAAGACAGTAACGAAGCGGGCTGTGAAATCAGAACCGGCTCTGTAGGGGCGGCAGATCTGACTGTGGTTGTACTGTGTGAACGTTCTTGGGGCCTCTCAGTGGATCCCCCCTGAAAAAAAACCACGTCTCACCTCTGTCCGATACAAGTCCTCCATTTGTTTCTGGATGTTGTGGCGCAGCTCGTCGAGTTGCAGTGACAGCCTGGACGATCGTTTCCGTAGCAATGTGAGGTTCCTGGTCAGTCCTTCGGCGTGCTCCACAAACTTCAGCTCTGATGCTGGAGACGAACACAGCATTCATTGATTTGCGTTAATTTAATCGTTGAGTACATTTCACCCAGAACAAACAGTCATTCTTACCGTATCTGCTGATTATGACTCTGCGGTTGTTGTTGTAGACTTGTGTCATCGTCTTCATGGACGTCTCAGTCATGTCTTCGTACACCTGCACTGTCTTACACACCTTCCACATTTTTGTCTCCAACTCGTTCTCCATCTGCGAGATCAAACCCTGGAGTCTGCAGCCAGATGGGCATTTAGAAACCTTTGAAGAACATAATTGCGTTTAAAAGTATATCTGAGAGTGTATCAGGCTTGGAAACCCATATCTACAGTAACAATGAGGTGGCATGTGTTAAAAAAATACGTATGCACACATACATATGTATATGTTTACATATACATATGTATGTGTGCATATATGGATGTATATACATATATGTATATCAACATTCACCTGTATGTATATAGGTATATAAACACACAGTTATGTTTGTGTACATATCAACATACGAATATATGTGTATGTATGTATGCATGTGCACATATATTTGTATGTGTATATACATACACATAGATATGCATGTATGCATTCATACATGCATATCTATGTGTGTACACATATGTATGCACATAGGTATGTATGTCTATATGCATACCCATGTATGCATATACACACATACAGTACCTATGTATGCGCATACATACGCACATATGTCTATATACATGTGTATGTGCACATATGTGTACACATATGTATTTATGTATATGTATATATGCGTGTACACATACATACATACATACATACATACATACATACATACATACATTAGAACTGATGTATATGTATGTATATATACACACACACATGTATACCTATACATATATATTTAGTAATCTACGAGGTAAACTTGATGAGTTCATGTCTGTAGCTCCACCTTCAGCTTTCCTTCATTGTTTTGTCTTGAAAATGTCTCACATGCTGTTCAAACAGGGTTATAATAAACTGAATTTTCTTTATCGGTAAAGATTGTGAAGTGCTGCACAGAGGGTTTCGTCTCTCAGTGGAATATGAAGTGCAGCCGTGTGTCTTTGCATGTTTCATGTTTCTTACCCAGTCGTCATCTGAACACAGAGCGCTGTCCGCTTTCGCTCGACAGTGTTGCTTCCTGTTCGCCTGGCTGTGACCGGGGGGCCGTCGGCCATCTTGATTCTGCTGCTTCAGCCTCTTGCACACTGCAGACAAAACAAACAAAAGCAAACAGGTCTGAGGTCAGTTCACCTCACATAGACAAACTGTGATTGGCACAGTGTTCAGAAAGTTGCAACAGGATTGAGATGTGTCCTTTTTTTCAGTTTACGTAGAGGCAGCTTTAAAAACACTGAACTTTGATCCAACATGAGCGTAGATTTTATGTTCTGGACTAAAAATTCACCGACCTCTTCACCTCCAGCTGCTGTTAATGGTTTATTCTCTTGAAAATAGAATGACTTTTTCTTCTGCTTATGATTTTTGTTTAATTTCAATGCTGTCTATGACAAACATTAGAGTTCAGTGTCAGATTTGCATCACATCCTCAAAAACACTCAACCAGACAACAAACTATTACTGCAAACATTTGGACTGCAGTCAGATATTACAATCACGCAGCAGTGTGGTCAGTTTCACCGCTTGCCTCTAAACATAGTGTCTCACCTGCACAGGTACACATGTAGTAAAACACTGGAGCTGAGAGTATTACATCAAACCTTTTCTTTTGATTTCTATTTTAATTAATGACGATTTCAGGCACTTTAAATGCAAACTGATCAGGTGAAACAAATTATGCCACCTAAAAACAGAGATCATATATAAATGAAGTAATCAAATTTGGTAAATATGTGAAAATGATGAAGGTGCACATTTGCTGATATCATAATGCTAAGTTGAACCATAGCATAAGGATGTGAAGGGTTAAATTTCTCAGCTTTTGCATGTTTGAAGCGTCATTTTCAGGCAAATTCTGTGACTATGACATATTTGAAAGTTGTATTCATGCACATTAATTTAAATGGCGCCGTTTTAGAGCAGATGCCACAAAGTGCTTCAGGTTAAACTTTGTTAAATTAAATATTTGACGAGGAACATCTCCATAAAACACTGATCTCAAGCAAGAGAAAACCAGCGCTGGGGCGCAGATTTAGCTACATGCTTCGTTCCATCTGCATTCGAAGCACCAGCAGGACTTTCTAGTGATCCGGTGAATAAAGTTGAACTTAAAACGCAAAAATATAAAACATATTTGCACTAGAAGAAGTCAGACAACACACTCGATTTGAATTTAGATCACTTTATAGAGATCTGTTTTCCCTGTCTCCTGTTAATCAGCGTCAAAAAGCCACATTAATTATTCTTGTTTACACTTGTTTTATAGGCACTGGAAATGTTTCCAGTATTTTTAATATTTCAGAGTTTTTTTTACTTTGTAACAATATGGGTATTTTTTTTTTCCAATGGCACTTTGTTAAAGAAATAATTTGTCTTTTATTAAAAAAAACATGATCTTTTGAGTGATCTGTTCCTCAGACTGAAATAACAGCACAAACCACAGCAGCTGAAGTGAACATTGAATCTTTATTGATTGAGCAGAGTTCAGTCATTGAGCAACAGAGAGAACACTGTGGAAACATCCTGAGGTCAGATCATCCTAAAAATCAGGCCGATGACATTTACACAAGTGCTGACAAGAGAGGAAGAATCAACACCAACAGCCTTGAGTCTGTTTGACATGATTCTGAAATCTCAGAATGATTAACGAACAGATCGACAGCCACCTTTGATTTTTGGCCTCAAATATTTATCTGCAGCTTCTGTTTGCTTCATGTCTTTTTTTGTGCCTGTTGTGGCCTGAATCTCTTGAGGGCTCAGTACATAAATGAGTATAAAAGTGTATATTTAAAGTTATTTGATGGTTTTGTCTTAAAAAGCAGCCGGTCGGATAAACATCCTCACAATTTTTAGGCTGTAATGGGCCGTTTTATATGTCACCCACACGACTCCATTTTCAATCTCATACGGCGTGTTTTTCTCGGGGTCGTATGTGCCTTTATAATAAATCCCATTCAAGTTAGCTGACTGGCAGTTGTTGTACCACCACCCGCCCCCGTACATCTCTGCACAGTTCTCCTCCCACTTGTCGTTGTCTTTGTCAAAGGTACTGAATTTCATCCCGTTGTGGGACAGGTAAGACGCCATGCTGGAGTGCGGCATCACCAGAGCATCCCCGGCATCCCCGGTGTACCCTGACACATGCAGTGGGTACTCCTCCTCCTCAGAGCCCACCCTGATTGTGTACTCAGCTGTGGCTATGCCCCCTTCCCAGTCCTCCAGCTCCACCTTTAGCATGCTCTCACCCTGATTAGTCAGCAGGTGGAGGTTCTGGTTGCCTAGCCAAAACTCCCCCTTGCCCCTCTCGTCAACCGAACCGAACCCATTGCGATATTCTGCCCAGGAACGGTTGAAGCTGAGCGCGCCACTCTCTCTTTGCTGGACTAACAACCATCCACCCATTAGCCCCTCTTGCTGGCAGTAAACCTCAACTACCTGCGTGGAATCCTTGCCGCCGGGTTTGATCTTAAACAGGCCATTTGTTTCCCCTTTCAGATGGTTCTGGTGGGCTTCGACACAATCTGCGAACAGAAAGGGGCAAACCGCAGGCCGCGAGTTAGCTTGGACCTGCTGTGGCTCAGGTAGCTGAAATTTACTGCAGTGATAAAAGTGTTAACGGGTACTTCCCCTAACAAACCCTCTTTCTCCCATTTTGTCGGTCTGCATCTGGAGAATCAGCATGATTTTATGGTACGACAAAAAACAGGGCCGGAGCTAGCATAGAGGACACTGAGGCCATGTCTTCTGGGATATTTCTGGGAGGGTTTAACAATTTTTGTTTTTGGTGGGTGGGGTTCTATTTGGGGAACTTGGACACATTTAAATCTTAACTTTATTATATTAAGTTTTTGTGAGGGAAAACGTACAAAAAACTTTGATCGCAAACAAGAAAACAGAAGAACTTTGTCGCAACTTTAGCTGCTAGCTACTTTCCATCTGCAGTCCAGATACGCAACCCTGAGACCTCAACAGTCTAATACATCATAATGTGAAAATCTTTAAACTCTAGTAAGAAACAGTTACAATTACTGTGTTCACTTCGTTGTTTTGGTACATAAGGCTAGCTAGCAAGCTAGCTGATGCTACAGCACGCTGCCTAGCTGAATGCTCCGTTCTGGCCCTTGCGGATTTTACTCCACGTCTGATGTTTTGGTACCTTTTCCTATATAATCGGCCTGCCGCTCGACACGCATGCTCTTCATACTCCGAGCGTGGACATCGGGATGGTCATCCTCTGCATTGTCCGTCATGAACATGCCGAGGTCGTCCCCGTGTTCAGCGCCAAATGGATTCCCAAATCCGGTTTTGGTGTCTCCTAAGAGGCTACCCTTGGCACCACCGACGTGGATGGAGGAGGAGGAGGAAGACGATGTATGGGTGAGGGTAGGGAAGAGGGAGCTCATCCCTCCCTTGGTGAGGTCTGTCATGGCATGGCACTCAGGGCCTCCCCCGATCACCTCCTCCACCCTTTCCACCGGCCCGTCCTTCGTGTGGACAACGGTCCTCCTGAGGGTCTTGGTGCAGCCGACGCTCTTGGTGGACACGTGGCTTGTACTAGGCTGGCCGAGGGCTTCAAACCCTCCACCCAGACCAAACAAATCGCCGCCGCCATGTCCTCCGAGCTCAGTGATGGATTTAGATGGCGAAGAGGAGGAGGTACCAGTGGAGGAAGCTGAGAAGGACGATGATGAGGATGTAGACGGAGAGTAGGAAGTACCTGGGACTTTGGAGATGGTTGCTGGGGATGTGCTGGAGCCTTCCTCCTCTAGGATCAACTCAACTGTGGCCACCTGAGAGAGAAAAAGAAGAAAAACTTTATCATGACGGTGATCAGCTTTACAATTATTTCAAACTCCAGATGTCTTGTGGAAATCATGGGCAGGACTGGCGGGAACCAGCGAGTGTCATACTTTAAGTGGATAATGTGATCATACCTTTGCCTTCTACCACCCAGGGATGGAAGGGTGGCCTGAATTTTAATACCAGGTGTAAATGGAGTGCACTTAAGATACATAGGAATAAGGGCTATGATAAGAGCAACATATTAGCATATGAAATGCTCTTTAAGGTGCAAAGTGAATGCATCCATGCAAGCTGAAAAAATTCAAGCCAAATCAAACTTTAAGACAAATCTGTGCAACTCCAATTCCAGGATGTACAGAGATTAGAGGACAAAGGGGTCAAACAACAGCGGTCGAACCAAAATAACACGTCCTCACCTCAGGGAACATGTCTTCTTTCTGCTGTCCTGCCAATTTGCTGTCGACATCCTTGGACTTGTAGATGCTGTCCACAACGACGTCCTGCAGAGGCCTGCTCTTCATCACGAAGAGCGTACCCACAGACTCAATGTTCTGAGCTGAGTGGGAATCCAGCTGGTTGACCTGGGAAACACAAAGAAAGAGAAAGCGGCTTCTAAGCAAACAAAATAATGCAAAACCTGATTTTGGGACCTGCACCATCAAAACTGAGTGACCATGAAGCGTCCACAGAAACCAGGGAAGATTTATCATGATGTTTCTTTTTATATGGAATTTTTATAAATGGCTGATGAACCAAAATAGATGAAAATAAGCTGATAAAATGTGCAACGAGTCGATTTAAGATTACACAAAAAGCTTTATCACATCTCTTCATTTATTTTTCTCAGGTTTGTGCAGAAAATGTCGTCACCTAAAGAAAATGTATTATTTTAATTTCAAAGTCAGTGAAATACCATCATTACTTCCTTAATGTGACATCTCTTCTGTTGAAAGGAGACAGAAAAGGATCAGTCTTAAGTGTAAACCTGCGGGATACGTGATGTGAGATCACACAAAATGCTGAACTATTCCTTTAAATACTTTGATTGTACATAACTGGACTGAAACATTTTCAGTCCATTTGGCAAATCTGAAGGTAACGTCCATTCGTTCCTTCAGTGGTCCTGGTTGTGGGTTAGCTCCTCACCTGTTTGTCCAGCATCACGTAGCTCTCCTGGTCCAGCTGGTACTCGGCGAAGCCTTCACAGGATCCTTTGCAGGAACGGAGCTTGATATCGATGTCCACCTGATGAAGGAGACAAAGAGCCGGAAATGAGCTTCCTGATTGATACAACAGAGTTAAATACCTGTGAACACATGGTGAACAAATTAAAGCTGAGACATCATCACAGTACCAACATATTTAGTGAAAATGGACCTGAGAGTGAAAGCTAGCCGGTGAGAGAGCCATGGCTAACCTTAGCTGAAGCAAAGCTAACTTTACGTATACTATATTTTGATGGGTGATGTCTCTGAATTTCAGTTTTACCCAGTTGCAGTTAGTCCACATAACTAAATGAGGCAGCTGCTAAATCTAACAATTACGGAGGAAAAAAAAGGCTAAACACCTGCTAAAGCTAACTTGCTTAGCAGATCTCACTTGCAACCTAAGCTAATCTAAGCTTTTGATCCAGTGATCATATGCTGAGGTCAAGACACCTTTAAATTACATATCAAAGTGTATCACGGTGTTAATTAATTAACTGGTTGACACTGAATGTCTATAAACGATGGTCTGTAAATAATAGGCCGGAAATTGTTATGCTTATTGTTACTGTCCTCAGGCAGAGAGCAGCAGCTGTATTTATTAGGTAATGTAGCTTCATGACTGATGTTTTGGGGTAAAATAACAGCCTGAAAAGACTAAAATGAAGGTATTCTCATTTTTTTATACGTTAAGCAGTTTGCATGATAAGTTGAAACCTTCTCCGTTTCTGTGACGTACACTACAGCTGCAGGCTTCGCTCTGCCCTCAGTGTAAATAAATAAACGCATTTGTCCCTCCTGTGTGTCCGTACCTCCAGCCTCTGCATCTCCACGACCTGGTCTTTGACTCTATCCTTCAGGGCGGCCAGGATCCTCAGCTGTCTGTCAATCTTGATCTTCATGTCCGTGATTCTCTGACGAAGACTCTGGGCCAAGTCATAGTAGCTGTTGTCATTACCTGGAGGAAGAAGAGAGGACGCGTTTGGACGAACTGATGGACTGACTGATATTTAGCAAACTTTGACACTTTGACCAGTATTTCTAATGACATTCTACGTCGCTTTTATGTCGCTGTTTTGTTTGTGTTGTGCAGAAATCGACTTTGCAAATGTTTTATGAGGAAGGAAGGAAGGAAGTGAGAAACACTGAATGTCAACATTTGTTTACAGAAAACTTCACAGAGCACCTTCAAGCTGCTGGTCAACAAGACAAGTCTTCACAAGCAGATTCCCACAGCAGGACTTGTCCCTTTCCCACACACACACACACGCACACACACACAAACACACGCACACTTACCAGAATCGATGGTGAGTTTCTCCTTCAGGTATTCGTAGGTCTGTTTGGACGCCTGGTCGGCAGTGCGGTGCTTGACCTTGTTCTGATCCAGGAGGCTGCGGATCTTCTCGATCCTCTTCAGCACACTGTGGTCATACTTATCCATCAGACCCTGGATCCTGCAGCCCGACGGGCATTTAGAGCCCTGATGGAGGCCGGGGGAGACGGAGAGGGGAAGAGATGTTTTAAGCTCATCGACTTTAACTCTCAATGTCTCACAGAGGATAAGCTTTGAGCCGGCGAACGTGTGATTACATCAAACACCTGCATCTGAACGTGCAGCTCAGAAGAAAAAACATCAAAGTTTGAATTCTAAAGTTCAAGTTTTTGGCCGCAGAAGATAAAATCTGAGGATGGAGGAAAGCGAGGAGCGAGCTGTACCCAATCATCGGTGGTGCAGAAAGGCCACTCCTTCTGGGTGGCACATTTTTCGGATCTGGTGCCGTGTTCCACTGGACGAGCTCCTCTGGGGTCGACCACCGTGGCCTGGAGACACACATGAGAATACACACATTAAACCATTATTTTTTGATGGAGTCCATCATTCAAAGCTGCATTGAATAACTGGGTCAATGTCATGAGTCAGTGCTTTTCACGAAGCTTTCAGGTGTTTTTGGGAGTGTAACCACACGACGACTATAAGTTAGCTACGAGCTTCACACTGTTAGCACATGCTAATAACTGAGGAGGACTCCAATGAGTCCATGAACATGCTTTAGCTTAGCTTAGCAGAGATTTCAGTAAATCAACCTGAGACTCTGAAAGTTCGGGGGTTACTTGCTTGAGTGACATAACGTCCCATATATACAGTAAATTCAGCATTATTTGTGTATATAAATAGCGATTTAACAGTATTATGTAGAATATGTATATTGATAAAGTTCACTCAAGTTTTCCTCTTTTTGGTGGCTGAATCTGTTTGCTTCTGTTGAAAAGATTAAATGAAGTAAAACAAAGTAGATAAAATGATAAGACATAAGTCATTAAAAGAACCCGCTATAAAAATGTTTTACAAGCGTCTCTGTGACCTGATGTGAGACTCACCACAGCCGAAGCCACACAAACCAAACCGAGACACACGAGTGAAGAGAGTCGAGCCATCGTCGCTGCTGTCGTTCCTCCTCTGTGGAGACTTGTTGCTGAATGCTGCTCGAACGCCGCCGTCGATCATTTGAAGCCTCCGGGTTTGGTTTGACAAACGCGTGAGTCATCAGAAACGCCTGTCAGGTCAGATCACGGTCGAGTGACCTCGGCCGTTCGACGTGGAGGCGGTCTGTCGAACTGTGTGTCTTCGCTGTGAACACACACTCAGCAGGACTTACCGGCATCTGGTCCAGTTTGTTTTCTCAAAGCAAACAGTGACAAACAGCAGCGACAGCAACAACTGTGAGCCAGAGGTCAGTCGAGCGATGACGAAGCAGCGAGACGAGACGAAAACGAACACAAACATTACGTCCTTCGTCTTTCTGCTCCCCTACTTTCACATTTCACCTGTTTTCTTTTCAACGGCCTCTTGGCTGCAGCTTTTCCATCAAATTAAAACTCTGTGGGACAAATATGAAGAAGAGCCGGAGCGCAGTTAGCTTAGCATCTTTACGTTGGGACGTCTATCCTGGCTCTGTCCACCGTAACAAAACGTGCCACCTCACAAAAACAGAAGCATAGAAACTATTAAAGCTAAATGTTAAAGCTTAAATTAAGTCGGTGTCAGAGAAGGAAACCGTTCAACGCTTCAGGAACACACTCTGGTTCACTTCTTCTTCTGAGTTAGTTGAGAAGATTGAAGTTAATTTCATGTTTGTCTGTAAAATATGAGTCGAGAGCCAGCAGCCAGTTAGCTTAGCTTACACCAAGACTAAAAACAGAGGGAAACAGCCAGTTTAATGTGTGCAAAATGAAGTGTAAAAATGACTTGTTGTGGTTTTATGGGTGTTGTGTGCTGGACTGCTGGCTTCAGTTTCATGTTAAACACTCAGATATTTGAACTATATGATCATCTGACTCTCTAACACGAGTGTATTTCCCAAAATGTAAGTGGAGAATTTGCAAAATGAAGTTGTTTTTGTGTACACGTCTATACAGCACCTTCAAATAAAAGTGCGAGAAATGGTGTCATTTGAAATGTGGATTATTATTGCAAAATTAGCCGGAATAGAAACATCAGTAACAACAAACACAGAAAACACACAGAGGAAGAAACAGACTGAACAATCTGAATGCTGACTCAGACAGCAGGCGGAGCCGCTGCAGTCTGCAGCTCATCACATGTAAACCGTGGACACGTCCACAGTCCAGAAACCCTCATGGTCAGTATGGTCACCTGGAAATGACTCACAGGGACGTTTTTGTTGTGTGAGACAATAAGATTACTTAATATCATGACTGTCGTGAAAAGGTTGTAAATAAGTTAAAAGGTTAATGGAGAATAAGCTGCACTGAGGCGTCTCACTGTCTCATTTTGGGGTTTACTTTGTGACTGCAGGAACCTACAAAATGACCAAATCTGTCCAAACTGTCAGATGCGAGGACAGAAAAGGCGTCGTTGTAATTTTAAAAACCTAAAACAATACACAAACACACACACACACACACACGTTTATACAGAGCGTGGGGGGGGGGGGGGGACTGATTGAACGAACCTATTCTCATTCACACACACAGTGATGGGGTTCACTGTCCACCCCGAGGACACTTTCACGTGAGGGCAGAAGGAGCTGGAGATAAAACAGACATCAACTCGAGCTCCTGAGTCTCAACTGCTTCCACAAAACGGGTCCAAAATGTCAGATACAAAGTCTTGCATCAGTCTTGTCGTGTGTCAGCCGGTGGTTCACGAGGTGCTGCAGGAGCCTGAAGCCCCTCTGACAGTGTTCACACTCAAAGGGCTTCTCGCCCGTGTGGATGCGCATGTGTTTGGTGAGGTTACTCTTGTGGTTGAATTGCTTCCCGCACTCTTTACAGCTGTAGGGTTTCTCCCCCGTGTGGATCAGCTGGTGTGTCTTCAGGTTTGACATCTGGGAGAAGCGCTTGCCGCACCGGGAGCAACCGTGCGGTTTCTCCGCCGTCTCGCCACACTCGTGACCGTTCAGCTCCACCAGCTCCGTGAAGTCCTGTCCACACAGGGAGCAACGTGGCGGTTTCTCCTCATGAGTGGACTGGTGCGTTTTCAGACCCGATGGATGTGCGTAACCTTTCCCACACTTGTCACACCTGTATGGTTTCTCCCCGGTGTGGCCGCGCTCATGGATGACGAGGTGCTGCAGGAGCCGGAAGTCCTTGCCGCACTGTGAGCAGTGGTGCGGTTTCTCTCCAGTGTGGATCCTCTGGTGCTTCTTCAGGTTGTTCCTGATGCTGAAGGCTTTAGAGCACAGGTCACACTTGAAGGGTTTCTCTCCGGAGTGGGTGTACTGGTGAACCGTCAGCGACATGTGGGTTCTAAACTGCTTCGGACAAAACTTGCACAGGTACGGTTTCTCGCCCGTGTGGACTCTTTCATGCTGCTTCAGCTTCGCCTGATACTTGAAGCTTTTCCGACAGTAGGTGCAGCTGTGTGGTTTCTCATCAGAGTGACTGAGCATGTGTATTTTCAGGTCTCCCCTCCTGGCGCAGGCCTTGCCACACTGTTCACATTTAAACGGTTTCTCCCCCGTATGTATCACCTGATGCTCCTTCAGAGTGCCCTCTCGTCCGAACTGCTTCCCACACACCTTGCAGCTGTAAGATTTCTCACCCGTGTGGGTGAGGAGGTGCTGACGGAGGGTGTGCAACATGTAGAAACTCTTACTGCACTGCTTGCATGCGTGGCGTCTCTCTCGCGGAGCCTCCTCACACTTTTCTTTTCCGCTGTTCTTTGCGTGGATGTGCACATGCAGTCTGAAGTGTCGCGGAGTCGCGGACGGCGCGCTGCATTCGTCGCACGAATCCATCTGTTCTGAGTCCGGCTGGCTCAGCAGACCTCTCGTCATGCCGCAGTGATGCCGCTGGTGTCTGATGACATTGCTCCTCCTTGCGAAGGATTTCCCACAATGCTCACACTCGTAATGTCGGACGCCTTCCTGCTGCTGCTTCTCTGCTTCGTTTTTATCCGCCGAGGACACAGAGGAAGGGGTGGCAGACAGAAAGAGAACAGAGAAATACACAAATATCATTATTCACACTTAATATCGCTTGATAACACTGAGCTGGGATGAACCTTTTCTCTCATGACGGCCTGTGACATTGATCTGTGAGAATCTCTTTGGGTTTTGGACTGTATCTGCTCCTGATGACATGAAAAAAGTCCTGACAGAAAAATATCTGACTTCTCTCCCTGCATGCAGTTCAAAACACTAAAATAAATCTGACTGTTTTCTTATTGTAGAAGACATTAAAGCCAGTGCACATTTTCAGTCTTACAGAAACATTTACCTCCTCGTTCAGACTCCGCGTCTCCACGTTGCTTCGGTGTGGTGATGTTGTCTGAGGGCCCGTTCTGTGATTTTACGTCTGCTTCCTCCCGACGTTCCTCTGAGCTACTGAGCGTGGCTGTTTTAAGGGACTCTGACGGCCTGTGGTCCTGTTTGGGACACGCCGTCCTGTCCTCCTCGATCACTAACTGTGTCCCACCGGCCGCCGTGTGACTCGGTTGCAGTTCTTCGCTCTTAGTTTCCTCATGGTCGAGGTCTTTGTCGTCACACTCCGGCGCTCCTGCTCCTTCTCTGTTTGTGTCACACCGGTCGGGCTTCTGGTCCAGTTCTGTGTCCACATGCTGTGGACTCTCATGGACGTCCAGTTGCTCCTCGTCCTCCTTCAACTCCACCTTGATGCTAATGTGACCCTGCTCTGCTGCCAGATCGACCGTCTGCCCGTCCACCAAGAAGACAGACGGCTCCTTCAGATCCAGGACTGAGTCTGAGGACGAGACAGGTTGATTCAAAAAGGACAATTCGTACACCGAGGAAGTCTCAAAGAGCTTCACCTGCAAACCACTGTGTCAGATGATACAGTATGTGGCCAAAGGTCTGTGGACATTTGATTGTTACAGCAATAAGCAACAGCTGAACAAACAACAAACAGTAACATGCTTCTACAGTCATCTGGTCCAAGTCTGTCCACCAGATCCTGGATCCTGGGGACGCAGGACTCCTGTTAACCCCTTGAATCGATCATGACACTGAAGAGGAAACAGTCCAGAGTAACATTCAGCCGTATGCTGAACCATCTTCCTACACAACGTGGGCTTCACCATCACAAACACAGGCGGCGCAAGCGGACGCTTTCTTTGACTATGAAAACCTCAGTGAAAAGAAGACTTCTCTCGTTTCATGTTCATGTCACTGTTGCTACAGCTGGAACTGCACTTTTTGTCACTTCCGGGTCGGCTTCATCTTTCAGGCCCGGATGTTGCCGCTCGGTGAAAACCTGTCCGACCCTGCCACCTACAGGACCTGAACACGTTTCGCTGTTCTCATCGGCTGCTCACCTTCTGGCTCCACTTTTATAGCTGGTCTCGGGTCTGCCGGTGTCTTCAAACAGTCCACCAGGTGGACCGACAGCTGCTTGAAGCCCAGCAGAGCCAGACTGCTGGCGGACGCCATGTTGGGCTCTGCGGTCAGTCACGGGACCGATGAGAGCGAAACTGCTGCTGCGGACATAAAAAACATAAACATACATTAATTAATCCCTCCGGCGTCTTTTGGCTTTTAGCTGAAAGTAAAAAGAAAACTTTCATATCTGGTCAGAAGACAAACAAAACGTACGGCAGAGAATCAGTTCATGTATCTCAGGAAGGAGACCGCGCTTGTTTGCTTCCGGGTTTAGCTGAAAGGCGGGTTTGTCGACCAATGGGACATCAGAGAGTGAAGAGGAGGCGGGCTGTTTTGGTGCCAATCGGTGACGTCGCTTGGTAGCAGGAAAACAGCAACTGCGTTAGGACAAAAATATCAAAACGCGTTTTCCTTTATTCCCTAAAGGTTCGTTTTACAGCCTGTTCGTTAAATACCTTAAAAATATGTTATTTATAGATTTTTTTTTGTTTTTTGATTGTTTGTTTGTTTACTCATTTACTCAAGTACAGCTCTGAGCCGCCTGTACTTTATGCGTGTACCTCACTACATTAGGGATGGAGGTATTGATGGTTTGGTTGCCATGACTTCAGACTTCAGACTGCTTCTTTATTGATCCCGATTTGGGAAATTATTTTGTTGCAGTAGCAATTGAACATACAGACAAACACAGAATGTAAACAAGACTTGTTTAAAAAGAAGTGATAAAACAAGAAAGTGACCAAAAAAAATATATACAGGATTAACAGCAGTGAATTTAACTAAATATATAGTTACATAATATGTATTATAATGTAGAACACATATGATATAATATTATAATAATTCAATAAAAATACAACATAACTAATTATATGAACAAGTATTACAGTAAAATTTGTGCAGTTTCAGATGATGAATAAATGTAAACCGTAGACTGTCTGTGCAGTACTGCATAGTGCAGTTAATATGTACACACTGGCTTTGTGAGGTTGGTGGATGAACTGTTTAAGCTGCTCTTGTACAGCGTGATGGCTCGTGGCAGGAATGACTTCCTGAAGCCATAGTTACTCTTCAGTCACATCAGTGCATGTATGAAGTCATTCTGATGCTATTTTAAGATGCTATTAAACGTTATTAATGGTATAAAAATTGTTATTTTTTAAGTTTGCTTCTGTTTGGTTTTATTCTGTAATAAAACAAGATGCACAGGACAAACTTGTCCAAATGTGGGACATGAACATGCAAAGACAAGAACATCATTAACACACACTCACACCAGAAAACTGCAGCTCACCTTTAATCACCACTAGATGGAGCCCATGAGCAGGTTTTTCCTCACAGCTGCATCATGGGACACCCTCTGTCAGCCAGTCCGATTCAAACGAATTATTTGTAATCACTGAGGAAATGAAGAGCTCAGCTCGATGAGACACGAGTTCAACAGGAGAGATCGAAGGGTTAGTTAATGTGCAGGAATTAGACACACACACACGTCTCTGCTCACGGTTCAGAGAAGCGTCTGTCCAATGTGGACAGGACTCACTGAGACACTCATGTTAAAGAAGACGGCTGGCACAGATTCTCAGAGAGAAGAGACGTCCTGCGGCGCCTCGAACACTTGATTTGATATATGGACAAACTGAAGTCAGCTCAGCTAATGCTGCAAGACTGAACACACACACACACACACACACACACGCACGCAGGCAGGCTGAGTCCTTTGATAATTTGCTCTTTTGAAGACGACCGTGTCTGAAGTTCCTCAGAAGACGAACAACTAATGTTGTTCATTTGTGAGTGAAATTAATTGACTCAATCATTTGAATTCAAAGGCTCGTCTCTCCGGCATAATGGACTCCGTCTTGCTGTAGAATAGCTGGTATGAGCTGAGCAGAGGAGGCGAGGGGGCACAAGAATATGTCTTTTATCCTCCAGGCTGCTGGAGCAGAGCCTGAAAGACAGCATTTTATGCTCATTTGATGTTCTTTTCTGGATGGTTTATGCATAAAAACATGTAGAATGACTCTGGTTAAATGAGTGTGTGGGCGCAGGAAAGCTCCTAAAACCTGTTAAGACGAGCAGCGGTTTCCAATCTCAGGGTCAGGTTCGCTACAAGGGAGCCACAAGATCATTTCCCACAATACTGGAAGAAAAAGTTCACTTTGTCTGCTCTTGGCTTCGTGTGAAAAACTGGTTCTACTCTTTCAAAACCTCGAAAAATCCCACAAATGAAACAAATGTTATCGTTCTTCAGCTGCTTGAACCTTACAGACGTGCCAGCGACGACGGCTGAATTACACCCTGCAGGTCCAGAGAGGAAGGTGTAAGCGTCAAAAAAATTATGAAAAGTGTTCAAGAAAATAAGTCTCCAGCACACAAAGTCCTCTTTTGTCTAAAATAACATCCCAAAACCAGAAATATTCAGTTTACAGTGATGTAAGAGAGAGAAAAGGAGCCACAGAGACGTTTAAGTCAGAATCCACGGAGAAGAAAACGCCACATTTAATCAGAACTGATGAAAAAGTTTTTAGGTCTAAGAAATTCTGATGGAGATGTCACTGAACACAACATTTCCCATGAGCCTCCTCAGCAGCTGCGGGGACGGCAGAGCTTCCTGTCCTCAAACAACCCCAGAGTTGGTCCTGTGAGGACCAAAACTTGGGCTTAATTATCGAATGTTGGAGGTTGCCTGATGCGAGACGTCGACATTTCTTTTTCCTATCAGGCACTTTGAGAAAAATGTGAGTCCGCCGTCATTATCGCACCTCGAATGTTGATGTGGATGGTATTTACACGTCAGAAGCTGGTAATTAGAACAACTCAGACACAAGGAAGCTGCAGTTTCACCTCGTCTGGGAAAACATCCTTTAATCCTGCTCTTCGTGGAGGATCGTCAGCCTCAGTCAGTTACAGCAAACGGGAAGCCTTCATGTGGTTGTGCTGAGTTTCTGAGTCACTGACGGCAGCAGAGCCAAACCAACGCAGCAGCGCAGGATATTTCACTCTGAATGTCTGTGCTGGAGTTCAGTGCATCCAATAATAAGTGTTTTCACTCCTGAGATTGACCTTCTTGGTCCGCTGGAACCAGCAGAATTAATCCTCTTGAGCCAGAAAGGTTTGTACCAAAGTCTGAGCAGCTGCTGGGGGCAGATGGTGAACTCAAAGTGCAAAAGTGCATCCTCTGGAGATCACCAACGCCTGCAGCGAATGTCAAGACGGTGAAGATTTCACTCTGAGCCGCAAACGTCACAACATCACCAAACTCTGACTGCAGCTGACCTCATGACAGCCCGTCCGCTGCTGCTGGTGCGGCCGCTTGTTGGTCTGCAGCAGGACGTCTATCCTGGAGGTCTGTCCTGGACGTCTGTCCTGGACGTCTATCCTGGACGTCTGTCCTGGACGTCTGTCCTGGACGTCTATCCTGGACGTCTGTCCTGGACGTCCGTCCTGTGCTTCACTCTGTGGGATCTCACCACTGCTCGTCTGCATTAATCACTTCCTGTGTGGAGAACTTCCAGCAGCCTGAGCACAGACACTGAAACCTGGCTTTGGCAAACCGAGCAGATCTCTGGTGTCTCAATTAGAGAGGGTGGTGTCTTAGTTCATTTTTTGCATGAATTCAGACACAAAGACGCTCAGTTCGCCTCCTTTTTACATTTTAAACAAACTGATAACATACAGTCTCAGCCAGCTGGCTGCTGTGGAACACCACTGAATTCTGTCCTCGTCTGTTTCTTTATTACAGAGAACAAGTTCATCATTATCAGAGCCGACAGCCTCGGTTTGTTTTCAGAGTCACAGGGTGGGGGGGGGGGGGGCGTGGAGGCGGCGGGTAAATCAAAGGGTTGTGTTGATTCTGTAGCTGAACAGTGTGAACATCCAGACGTGCATGATGGTTTCTCACCTGCAGGGAAAACGTCGACGTGCAGGTCGAAACTGCAAACGTCGAAGTGGAACTGCTGCCAATTAAAGGCGTGTTTCTAAATTAAGATTTAAGAACGTGGATGGAAGCTGACGGTGAGGACATGAAGGCGCGGCGCCGTGGAGCAGCAGCGGCTCGGGACGTGACGTTTGCGCTTCGACACGAGATGAATGTTAGGTTTGTTTGACCCAGAGGCAGATTTGTTTCCGCAGCCAGCGCGACGCAGAAACATGCAGATGAGCTGATAACGACGCGGCGCCGAGCTGTTTTCTGCCCTGATACACGTCCTGATAAGCTAACTGATTGCGCTCCATCAGACCCCTCACAGCTCTGCTTCACGGCTGCTTCTTTCTTTTTTTTGATGTGTGTTTGAGTGTATTTTTGTCCTGTGAGCTCTTTGTTGAATCACTTTAACTGTTCTTTTAGCTCCGAGCTCTTTGCTGCTGTGCTGTTTCTCTGCGGCGCCGAGGGACCACGGATGCAAATTAGCTTGAAGCTCTGATTTGGTGCATCACATGGTTACCTCCATGTTTGAAAATGAAATAAATCAGTGACTAACATGACGACACGTTGTTTCTTTGAATTGTGTTGTTGTAGAGCTCGCTCCGCTCGTCCTGTTCAAAAAGACTCCACTCTTCTTCTTCTTCTTCTTCTTCTTCTTCTTCTTCTCCTCTGTACTGAATCCATTCATTTCTTCTGTGTGAACATCAGCACTGAGTCTGAGCTGTTCCACCAAACTCAAACTGTCCAGATCCGCCTGGAAAACTCTGAATAACCGTGAACATTTGCTCGAACCCTCTGACGTGTCCCGAACCCGACCAGACCACCTTCACGCCGTCAGCCTCGTGACCCTGGACTGAACACGTGCTGTGGATCTGATCCCTCACTCTGTTTCTGTCTCTCCGCTCGTCTCCTTCTTCTCCTCCTCTCTCTCTTCACTCCTCACAGCTCTTCACGCTGACACTAATTGGCTTTTGATTAATTTTTGATTTTTACAGTCTGCCTGCCACCGTGCGTGTTCGTACTGCTGTTTGTGAGTAAATGAGCCGTGTTACTGCGTGTGTGTGCATGTTTTCTTGTGTAATCTTGTGACAGGAAATCAATTTGTACTCATCGTTTCTTGCGTCAGTCCCCAGCGGATGTCTCAACGGCAGACTGTGAGATCAGGAACAGGAAGTCAGGAAGTTCACAGCTTCTCCACAAACGATCTGACGGCAGCTTCGCTTCATTTAATGAACTCAGATTCCAACATGCTGCCGGGAAACCGAGTCACCAGTGTGAGTGTTTGTCTCATGCTCAGTTGTCCAGACAGGCTTCTGTCATGCATGCAGCGGCACGTCAACCTGTACTTACCCTTTACGTGGGAGTCAGGTTGTGATTAAAGAAAATACAGAGCATGATGAGGGTCAAAACACCCACATGTGCTCTTGTCTTTGCATAGATTTCCTTGTTTACCCACACATCAGTGGTGTTAGGACATACGACTGTCAGACGTCCAGACGCACAGCAGCTTGATCACATCCACGTCAGCTCCTGCACGACGACGACTCGTCTCGTACGATGCATCACGTAAAACACAACTGAAGTCTTCATCATGCACCATGTGAGCACTGTCAGAGAAAACCTCGAAAATCCAGCTCCTATGCGAATCTCCTCAGAGGACGCTAATTAGTGTGCAAACAGCGTGTGTTTGTGTGTCAGACAGATGATGAACGAGCCCAGATGAGAGCTCCATTAATCACTCCTGAATATGCTTCACATATCGCTGAATTCAGCGTGTGAGGATGAGGAGGAAGGAGGAAGACGCTCGGCTGAATGAGTCTTCAGACACTGAACTGTGCTTGGATTCGCTTTGATTGTTCTTGTTCTCGGGTGTGACAGGATGCGTTCATCGATCGTTTCCAGTGTTGCGCTCAGAAAAGACATCGAGCCGCCAGCTGAAGCTTCACGGGAGCCTGCGTGGTGTCCATCCTGTCATAACACGAGAGCAGAGAGCAAATTCTGTAAACTGTTCCTCTAAAGGTTTTGTTGTCCGCTGCAGTTAAGAATCAAATCTGGGTTTTATCTCATTCTCTTATCAGCTCTGACTTTTGGCCAACTAATAATTGCAGCTCATATTTTTGGTTTTCAGGTCACACTGACAAATTATTTGTCAGTTTTTTTTTTGCTCTGAATGAAATAAAAGTAAATAAACGAACATCGACATAACGGATGAAGGAGAATGAGGAGAAAACAGGAAACACTCCATCATCACAGTAACCACCGACATCATCACACACATCAGGTATGAACACGAATCCAACTTCTTCACAGGCACCTGGACTGTGTGTGTGTGTGTGTGTGTGCGCGCGCGTGTGTGTAATGAGATAAAGGATTTCTGAGATAGTAATGTGAGATAGATCTAGTAATGTTCGCTGACTTCACACACACTTCTACGTCTGTGCACTAATGAGGACCCTGACTCTTCACCTCTGAAAGTGTCCTCTCTTTCCAAAATGTCCTCACTCCCCAGGCCTGAAAGCGTAATTGAGCCTAAAATATACAAACTGTGAGCGCACACATGAACACACACATCAGGGTACGCTGTTCCAAAGACTGTCTCACCTTGATACCTGAAACGTTTCTCTGTGAAAATTCAAACTATTTTAAACAACATGTTCACACAAATTACAAAAACCCTTTGTGCGATACGATGTCGCCTTCATCTGGTTGATGTTTGTCCAGCACTCGTCCAGATCACGCTGTACTCAGCGAGGTTTGTGGATCGTCCCGAGCAGGGCTCACCGACCGGAGCGACTGCACGTGGAGGAAGGCGGAGTGGGCTTTCACCCAGGAGAGCGCCGTTCACGCCCGTGCGACTCGTTTAACTTACCCCGTGTACGTTACGTCAGTTAACGTTTCTTATTATTGGCATGGCGATGAAGGTCACCTGACAGTGATGACAAAGGACAAAGCTCTGCAGATTTCATCCTTTCCTGCACATCCACAACTCCTAAAATGCGAATGCTGTTAAATGACACATGAGAGGTCGAAAGTTGTCACATGTTCATAAAAGTGACGCGCTGCATCCTCACCATAATATGAAGCACAGCGGCGCTGAGAAAGAAAGGTGGAGCTCTGTATCTTCTGAGGTGAAGAAAAAACCATCATAAACAAACATCTTCTTGAACTTTGAACTATGACCTTTCTGAAACTAATCCTGAATAATCTTTGTTTCTTCTTTTCTTTTCGATCTGAGCCAGAACATCCATCCCGTGAGAAGAGTTAATTCCCCTTTAGAGCAGCGCTGAGGTTGAAAGTTCAGTGCAAAACAAAAACACTGCCTCTTGTAATGTTACGATACTGGAGGGGTTACAGTCTGTGGAAGCTTTAATTAACACAGAAGGCATTGTGGGATTGGGATACTGACTCACAGAGTCTGAGCTGATCAATTATGTATGTCTGAAGCAGAGGGAGCAATCTTCTGACATCATATCTTTTCTGTTCTCGGCACATTGACTCAAAACACTGCATTTAAAATTAACTCATGTTCAGAAATCAGAATCTTAAATCGGACTGGAAGAGATCCCAAAAGCTTTGTCCAAACACATTCAGTCCCTGTTCTGCTTGTCGAGAACATCTTCAGCCAGAACAGCCGAGAAAACTCCACTCGAGTCCTCCATCGGCACTGTCATGTGATTTTTTGTCATTTTCCACGGTGCATCAATCCACAGGCCAGCATTGCCTTCATAAAACAATGTGTGCAGGAAGAGAACAAGATGCTTTCACTAATGTAAAAGGCTATAGAAATGTACTTATGCACCTCAGGACATTACAACATGAAAAATGCATTTTTCTTGTCGTGGCGCCAGATGATTTCTCAGCATCGTGGCTCAGTTGTTCTGATGGAGTGTGTTTAATAAGTACAACAGCTTCCCTGAGGAGCACACAGCCTGTCTCTTAACATTATCCCAGTGTTGTGAGGTTTTATTCGACCATGGCCTCGGCTCCATCTTTATCTTCCCTCTGTCCTCCGCAGCTTACATTCTGCCTTGTCAAGCCTCAGTCTCAGGACTGTGGTCTGTGGAAATGTGCTACTGCTCAACCTGCTAAGCCTTAAATGCAAACCACTGTTCAGTATTTAAAGACACATCTTTGGCCATAAGGCAGCACTGACATACTGCCTCACAGACTTATCATGACAGATCCAGCAGATAAGGAGCAACGCGATCTCCACTGTTTGCATCCTTCTGATGAGCGTAAGAACAGTTTTAGTTCTGGTTTGGTCTCCACCAGGATTGTCAAAAAGGACGAGATGGAACCAAAACTGTGAATGTGACTCAAAACCCAAACTATGAGCTTAAATATGGCTAAAAAGCGGTCATGAGGTCTGTCATTCAAACACCAGGAACGCTTCACCTTACAGTGATGTGAGGTCCTGGAGTACACCTCTACAACACTGCAGCAAGGTGATAAGTCAGTCCACTAGAGGTCAGCAAAAACAAGACTTTCAGGGTGTGTTAAGGTACCTTTTAAAGGCACCATGAAACAGGAACTTTTCAAAAAGTCCTTACCTCCTGGAAGAGTTCATCCTCAATGGAAACCTCCTGCTAGCTTTGTTTCATACCTCTGAACCACTGCCCACACCTGCATGCATCCACCTGGGCTGACCATTCTTAGCTTAGAACTGAAACACAGGGACGGACGTGGAAAGTCAAAGTTTCCCAAACACTTTCCTAAGATCACAGAAGTGACAGTAGACGCCCACAGTTAGGTCCCTAAATTTTTGGGCTTTGGCATGATTTCTCTTATTTTGTCCCTGTACTCCAGTCCAGAATCTGAAACTAAATAATCAGTCTGGACCTCAACAGCAAGCTGGCCTGAGAAGCTGCTCTGAGAGTGAGTCCACATGCATCGGTTGTTTCCAGTAGGTTTTCTCTCCCGAGACCTGGTCACAGTGTTAGAAACAAAAGGAGGACCACTCCCAAACAGGAAGTGACAGGAAGGTTTTCCTGCACTCATTGATACAACTGAAAAGTTAAACCCCTCGAAGCCATCACGTCCTCAGTCAGTCAGCAGGTCGGATGCTTGCGGCACCATCGGGTACGAAGGAGCTTCAGATGAACCTTTTCTGTTCAGAGGAAAACATCCAGAAGTTAAAGAAAGCAACAAAATAAAGAAACTTTAAACTGTTGACAGCTGGGCACCCGAAGCAGCTCTAAGTACTCGCTAATCTGGGATCAAAACAAGCCAACACACACACATACACACACGCTCTCGCCTCTCCCGACATCTCAAAGTAATTTAGAGAAACAAACAGTGGCAGCTGCAGGGGAATAAAGGCGGGATGAAAGGAGAATGTTAATGATCTCACGGTGGGGAGTCTGCACATCGCCTGCACCCCTGAACCAAACCTGAGATATATAAAAAGAGGAGAAACTCTGCAGTCAAATGTAAGCAGACACGACCTTCCTCTCACTGTAGAGTCAGAAAACAGATGATACCATCAGTGAAAGCCGTGTTATGTGAACACAAAGTGATTCCAGAGGCGTCAGCCTGCTTCCTCTGAACTGCCCTCATCTCCAGCTCTGCTCCTCCCTTCAAACTCACCGGACTCCTGGATCCCTGCAGAGCTTTATATTCATGGCCATCATCCACCTGTCTCACTCACCTGACGCCTGACCTGCTCACCTGTTACTGTTATCATCATGTTGCTTTGAGCCTTTCCAGCCTCTGAAACCTGGAGCCTGAACTTGAACCTGAAACTGCCCGGTGGCTCATCCCCGCTTGCCTGTGGTTCTTGACGTCTGTCTGGATTTGCTTCTCTCACCTGGAAGCTACACATCACCACTTTTCCACGGAGCCGAACGGTTCCTGTCTGCCTGGGTTTCTGACAGAGGTCATCCTCCTACGCAGCCGGCTACCAGACAAGATTCATCAATTAATAATACGAAAACATGACAGCAAGCACAGATGGATGCATCTCTACGGGTTGATGTCGGTCAACATGCAGAAACAGAAACTCTCATTTAAAGTTAACAACAACATGGAACTAGAAAAGGCATGTTAGGGACAAAAGAGTCAAAATGACTATTTAAATGTGATTTAAAGTGGCATTCGTACTATTCAGCGCCGCCTACGGGTGGTGTCCATGTGCAGAAATCCCCCAAGATTGGTGGCAATGGCATGTTACATTCAAGAATTTGGTGAAATTGGGTTGTTTAAAAAAAAAAAAAAAACGCGCACTGAAGTATTGAAAGTTGAAAAGTTTCTTAAAGCTGCCAGAGGCGTGAAAAAGCAGAGAACAGTGACAGAGGAAAGAGATTAATGAGGAAAGTCATGACCGACAGAATTATGACCCGTCCCACTGACCCTGCCAACGCCCTCTGGAAACATCTCGAGCAGAGCCATGGGCGTCACGGTTTAGAGGACTCATCGTGAAGTCCAGCCGGGAGCGGAGCCTGAAAGAAGACGCTGGAGTCTGAAAGTTAACAAGATCATCAGGGAGCGTTTCTGAAGCTGTGCGTTTTGATTTCATCCTGGATACTGAGTCAGTTCAGTCAGCTCCCAGAGAACATGTTTCTCTCGTCCCTCCAGGGCGTCGATGCATTCACACAGCTTTGGCCTTATTTCTCCAGGATATGAGATATTCAAGATAAGATAAGATAAGATAAGACTTTATGAGGGTGTTTCTGACAGCGAGCAATAGCAGCAGCCAGGGAATAAAAAAATACAAAATAGAAAAATCAACTATATGTCGTATATGTATACATTTACACAAAAGGAGTATAAAAAATAATATTCCAATTGAAATTGCACATAAACAGAAAATATGGATAATTATGTACAGTGTTTGTACTGTTGCACAGCAGATAAAATATATGCAACACAGTAGGAAAAATATATAAATGTAGGCTCATCATGCAGAAAAAAGATATTGGTGTAATATCTAATAATACAGTCGTGCAAATGTTTCTGAGATTTCTGCCTCCAGTAAAACACACTGGAGGTGAATGAGTTTAGTTTGTGGTGCAGCGGTCGGTCGTGTTAAAGACAATAAGACATAAAGACGATGAGTAGAGGGAACTGAACTTTGGACAGCTGTTTTTTCTCCCTGCTTGCAGTATTTGTCTCATTGCTCTTGCTCCACATTTCGTGTAGCATCGTTCTTTTCATCGAACTCGCAACAAAGCAAACGGCTGCATTCCCCAAACTGTTCCTTCAATAAAGACACGAAGCTGAGCAGTTTCCCCGTGTAGTTCATAAGAGTCGTAACACAAAAACAAGTAAAAAGTTACCAAAGTAAATAAAAACAAAGTTGTTGTTGTTAACGTCAACTGTTTCTGCCCTCAGAGCAGTTTCATCAGGAAAAGGTTTGTGTGAGTTCAGACTCTACAAGAAGAAGAAGAAGAAGAAGAAGCAGAGGGAGAAGACACAAATAGTATTTCCACTGTGTTGAATCAGCCTCACTGGAGAGATGATGATGATGATGATGATGATGATGATGGTGATGATGATGATGATGGTGATGATGATGCGAGCAGTCGCAATGTTTGAGCTGATAAGAACGTTTGGATTTGGGATTTTCTTATCTTCCTCTGCCCTGCAGAAGGTATTCATGCCTTTATCTTATTCGATTCGGATCCCTGCAGGTCCCAGACTGCCCCCCCCCCCAGGCCCCCGGTTCATGGTGGAATGGCCACCAGAGGAAACTAAAGCAAAGAGTTTGTCTTCTTTTAGTTTTCACCTCAAATAAATGAAAAACAACCAGCTTTGTGCAGCACAGACGTGTTTAGAGCGTCTCTGTCCTATGCTAACTGCTAACTGCTAACAGTTCAGCTTGTATCACAGCTCCATCACTCTATCACTCCTCTGAGCCTGTGAGCCTCTCACACACACACACACACACACACACACACACACTGTCCTGCTGCCACAAACACTCACTAAAGCACCAAATGTGGATTCATCCGCCGCTGGAAATAGTCCCAGCAGATGCTCTGTTTCCACAGTGAGCAGCTGTTTGAGGAGATTTTTTTTGAGGAAGTATTGAGAGACCTTGTTGATTCTGGTCTTTTCATGTAACTTGTTGACAGGCTTATCCTTTAATGGAAGCCACACGGCAGACTCACCTGAGAGCCCAGGTGTGAACCCCCGGTGTCAACACACAGCCTCCAGTCAGGATTAGAGGAGGACGGCAGCATTAAAAATGTTTTACGCGAACAGCGGGAAGTAAAAACCACCTAAGCGTGTGTGTGTTAAACGAGGAGGAAAGAGTGAAGCTGTGCTGTGAATCATTGATGGGATAAAGAGCGAGCGTATATCAGCTGCCTGGGTGTGTTTGGCTCAGGTTGAATTTTTCATCACATTCACTAACCTCTGATTGCATCCTGTGTGTTTCGTCGATGTGATCTCGGTGAATTAAACATGCTCGAGCGCGGCGCTGCTCGACCGTCTGAACCGTGACCTCACGCTGCAGCTCGCCTCTGATATCGATCCGGTGTTTTGTGGCGTCGTGGAGAGGCAAACACGTGCGTGCATTTGCAGGATGTGGACTGTGTGAACATGTGGTGTGAAATCACGTCGTCTGGCGTGCAGCGCAACAAATCTGAATTTCTAAAAAGTCAATCTTTCCCTGTTCGCTCTTGGGAGAATTTGTCACTTTTCTGGCGACTCTTTCATTGGCTGGGACGCCTCATTTCAGTCTGAACCTGAACTGACGTCTCTAGAAAAGCAGGAGACGTGTGGCTGCTGTAGAAGACATCTGCTGTCCTTCTGCTTATCTACATGTTGCCAGTCCATATCGGTGTCAAACATCCAGTGCGTCAGGATGTTTCCTCATCGGAGTTCCCAAAAAGGCTTTTTTTTTTAGCTCTGGGAAAATGTCACTTTTACTCTCCACGATTAAATCTGTTATCGCCTGTTTGCTCAGCTTTACTACAACACAACAAAGTTTGATATTTTGAGCAGCAGAGAGTTAGATGACAAGATTAATGCCACTTATATGTCTGTCCATTAAGACACTGGGGCCAGCAGCCGGTTAGCTTAGCTTAGCATAAAGGCTGGAAACAGGGGTGAACAGCTAGCCCGACTCTGTCCAAAGGTCACAAAATAAACCTCCCAGCAGAGCTCTGTGACTAACATGAAGTGCAAAAAGTGAAGTTTAGAAAGAGTAATAATCCAGTGGAGGTTATGTGTCCAGCTATTTCTCGGCACTGAGCAGTTGCTAGGCAACTACTCCAGGAAGTTTTTAATTACCGACATGATTTCTTCTCCGGTGAGGTGGCACAACGACCCACGCAGGTCAGAACTCGTCTCAGCTGAGCACTGCATTCGAATGTGAAGCCAAATATATTTATCAAAAGCACTCGCTGCATTTAGTCTTGAAGTCTTGAAATCTTTTACTTTTCAACCAAATTTCGGTTGAAAAGTAAAATTTTGGCGTGCGAATGTGAAAAAAAAAAAGGTGGCCAAGAGAAGCCAAAGAAACTGCGTTTTAGTGGAAGTGAACGGGCCTCCACAAGCATTAATGCATCACATTACTCCTAATAACTCTGTAAACTGTTCACGTCATCCTTACAAAGAGGTTCTTTTATGGCAGATTAAAATGCATTACGCTAATTAATAATTGATACTCTAGTTGCTTTAGTACGAACAGTATCAAAAAGTTTTATTCCAAGAAATATTTCATTATTAATATTCATATGTGTTTCATGCATAAAATTAAGCATGCATCCATGAAGCATTGACAGGTTTGAATCACAGGAGAGCGAAAAGAATAATGATACTAATAATAAAACAATGTGCAAGACAGGATGAATAACGCAGGTGCGCGTATCTGCCTCTGCTGCAATCAGCAGCGTCTCAGCTGGCAGCAGAGTGAGCCGCAGCCCCTCTTCTCTGAGATTTCCGAAAACCTTTGGACGGCGCGGCATCACGCTGAGACTCAGACAACCTGGACGTCACCTCTTCATCTATAACATCGTCCTAAATGTCCGTTTCCTGCTCGTTAAGAAGCCTGCGATCGGCGGAGGCCAACGGGTCAGCTGTGAGGTTTCTAATTGGCACAGGCGAAGTGGGCGTCCGGTTGGCGGCTTTATTCGGCCTTTGAAGGTCTGATGATTGTTTCTACCTCTGGGAGGTAATTAGTTCCACCATGACACCAGAAGGTCAACATTTATATTATATGAGAAATTAACCAGCGGCACTGATAATGATGTGTGACTGTGTGAGAGATGAACTGCGGTCTAGAATTGAGCCTCTGACTGTGAAATGAGGTCGCCTTATTAAGGATTAACAGCAGCTGCTGCTGTGACACTTAAACTACGTGTTTTATATGGCGCACTAAAATTCATTTGTGACTATGAGGAGCTATTTTTGGATGAAGTAACGGTTTTAGGTGACTCAGAGCTGAAGCACCTGAATCTCTACAGGCTGATCCATCAGAGATGATCCGATAATACCTGGAAGGTACACGCCTGTGGAGACAAACCTCATGTCGAGGTGGGTTAGGGTGCTGGTTGTGGAGGGATTCAGGAGCTGACGTCGTCTCTGTGATGAAAACATCCTCCAGGAGAATCTCACGTTTCTTTGTTCACCGCGAGAAAAGACTCATGAGACTAAAATGTCTTCCTCTTGTATTTTCTCCAGGTGGCTTGCTTTAGGTGGTGCTCTTCTTCATCTCTTCATCCATGGCAGCTATGGGTGCTAATGCTAATGCCCTGGAGACTTTCTGGCCCTGACTTGAGTCTCCCAGGCAGACCCTCCTCTCAGATCCTTCTCCTTTGTTAGAACTGGTTTACCCTGAATCCAGACGGAGTCTGAATTCTCCATGTGATCACCTCAGGGAGGCTGATGTGAAGGTTTCGTCCTCATTTGGCAGCTTGCAGTTATGCTAAATCCAGCATTATGTGCACACAGCTTTTCTTCCAAGTTCTTCTTCTGCCCATTTGAACAAACTGCTGGCAGAAATAAACCACCTCCTCGAGGAGTTTTAGCGGTGAAACAAACAAACGTTGGAAAACAATTCACATCTTCATGAAGTAGGCCTTGCTCTATATAATGGACTACACTTCACATCCCCTGCACGACCTGTTCACCGGACAGCCGAGTGTTTTCAGCTGGAAGTAACGCAGTAATGACCGTGACAGGAAGTCATTCGTGTCCACTGCAGTAATGCTGAACAATGATTCGCCTCTGTGCAAGACAGGAGATTTATTCTCTGAGGCGACTTTGCACATTCAACTTTAATATGCACCGTGAGAGCTCGATCTAATCTTCTTTCTAATCTATTTTTTATTCCTATGTATTATATATATGTATATATCGAGTGCAGCAGTTTCTATGCCTCTATGTAGATTTTTAAAGTAGTTTTTCTTACTGACCTCAGGTCAGCTGAGTGGAAGCTATGAGTGCTTTGGGATATGTGAACTGCAGCTTCCTTTAGGGGATCAATAAAGTACTCTTATCTATCTATCAAGTAAGTGATGCCAAGGAGACGCAGCACAGGATCAAGGAGTCCTTAAAAAAGAGCGACTTAATGAGTCTCACATTTGCATGTGACTGGAGCACCTCCACCAGGACTACCCTCATACCCCAATGTCCTTGTCTGCCAGTCCACAGGCACTGTCCTCAGCCTCTGAACTGAGACGGTGCATCAGTCAAGACAGCCCAGCAATGTCCAGAGACAACTGATCCACCCAGTGCTGTGACATCGGGAGCTTTTTAACTACCTCAGTTACCTCTGTTGGCTTTAAGAGTCCTCAAAGGGCTCCTTTCACCGCCCGACTGCCTCTGCTTGTTGTCAGCTCTTAAAGTTTGAGAATAATATTACCTTGGATGTCAGACAGCGGCGCAGTTTCATTTTGCAGAGAGGGTCGAAGAAAGCTGTTATCTGAAGGAGCAAAAGTCAGAATGAGGAGAAAAGAAAAGTTATGTATTAATTTCAGGGGTGAGAACATCAACGTCTGAGTCGGAACAATGAGTCACATCAGAGACTCTGACGGAGAACGGAGAAATGACAGTGGAGAGGGTTTACAGATGGGTGAGAGAGGAGGTGGAGGAGGAGAACGAGAGTGAGTGATGAAGAATAGAAACACAGACAGAAAGCGACCGAAGGGTCTACTTTTAACTGTCTGTCTCATTCTGTCATCAGTGTGTGGGGGCTGATAGCTGGAGGGTTTCTGACAGTTAAAGTTTCATCACGTCTCTTTGTGATTGCTGGTGAAACCAAGTCTTAGACACACACATCTCATACATCTGACGACCATCTGTGGCATTTTCAAGCCCGAGACATTAATTTTATGTCCTGAGGGAGCAGTAGTCCAACACTGAGAAAACAAGCAAAGTCCAAAATCACAGGATCACTCACCATGACAGGGACACTTGACACGAAAGGTACGAAGACGAACTTGCAAAGACTGGGAGGGAAGACAACAAGGCACAGGTGACGACAATTAGACCATCGCACAGGCGGGAAAATACAGGAAGTAAAGCAATATGTGACACACAAGGGAAACTTTCAACATAAAACAGGAAGTAACAAACCCAAATGTACCAGATCGTGAGACCTTGACCTGAACCTAACTCTAACTTTGGCCATGACACCTGAAGTCTGACTGCTGTGGTACTCATGTTACTCATCATATCATGAATTATACAAGGAGTTAGGTGCATCAACACTTAGCAGAAGAAAGTAAACTTCATGAACTGACAAACAGTACCAGTATCTTTTCTCGATTTGTCTAAATAATAATGACCTATGTGAATTAATTCAGGTCTGCTGTCGGTCTTTAAACTCCACATCGCTTGATGTGAAAGAAATACATCTGAGCTTTTCACCTTGTTTGAACAGGAAGGAAAAACCTGCAAGAGACAACAAAGACAGAGACAGCAGAGGGGGAGGAAGGGAGGGAGACGAGGGAGGCAAAGCTGAAATATTTAAGGAGAAGAGAGAACAAAAGACGACATGATGAAGGCTGAGTGACAGAAGAGTTTGGTGTTGTTCTGGAGCTGAGAGATTGACGTAGGCCATTCTCTCTTTGATGTCCGTCCATCCATCCATCCATCCTTTTGTTTTCTTCCTTTGATCCTCATCAGCACCTTTCCATATGTCCATCCATCTGTTTAACACCCTTCCTTCTATTATTCATCTCTTCTATCTTTCTATCATGCATCCATCTGTCCAGCCATCTCTACATCTGTCCATCAATCCATTCATACATCCATCCTTCTAAACGTCATCCACCATCCATCTTTTAAACCATCTATACATGTATCTATAATCCATCCATCTTTCATGTCCTGCCATCTGTCCATCCACCAACTGATCCATTCATCTATCCAACAATTTCTTATGTAATTCATTAACTTCATCCATCCCTCATCCACCCATCTTGCATGGCACCTTTAATCCCTTGTTGTCATTTTAAAGTCGATGTAGTTTTCAACCAACTCACAAAGCTAACGTTTATTAGCTAGCTGGCTAATAATCTGTGCGAATAAGATCTGCTTGAAATGAGAAGCTGCTTCGTCGACTTCCGGCAATCAGCCAAGGACTCTTTGTTTTCGCTGACAGTTCCATTTTGGACCCTCCAGCTCTCCGTCCTCACAAAGGTCAAACTGTGACTGTGGACTTATGACGTCCCAGTGGTGGAGTCCGTTGGACTGAATGAAGCCGTACGTGCTGATGGAAAGGTTGAGGTCTTCAATCCTTTTCTATTTTCCAAGGAAAGACAAACTTAATATTTCATCAAGTTTAACTCGTGCGATCGCGAATCTAAGATGCATCACACAGCATGCAGTCACACACACACACACACACACACACACACACACACCTTCTGCACTTTTCCTCTGGCTGATGAAACAACTTAACTGCCCCGACTTTTTTTTCTATGTGACTTGGAACTCATTTGTTTGAAATTGTTGTTTCTGCTCCTCACGCCTCCTCCGGCCTCGCTCAGCGCCGCCGACAAAAGCTCAATAACTAACATGTGCAACAGTCAGATGAAAACATTTGAAAATCATCTCTGAACGCTCAATGACGTTTGACAAGCCATTCGGTTCAGGAAAGTGATTTGAAGATTGAAAATTCATTTAGGTTTTAAAAAGCTCTCCGCTGAGTGCAACAACTTTTCAAAGGACTGAAAGCAGAAGAATTTAGCGCGAGATTGATGTTTGTGCTGATGGTGAAGATGAAGCCGCAGCCATCAGCCGTTTGCCTTTCGGAACAGTCTCACCTCGACACTCACGCCTGCATTCAGTTCGGTGAATGAAGGCTGTTCACATGTGAAGCTTCTCAACCCGCCTGACGTGTCTCTTCCGGCCGACGTTCCTGCTGTTCAAACCGTGAACACGGCCGTCGACACACAGGCTCTCATTTTGTGAAACAGCCCACTTTAATTTCCAACTGAAGGAAGAGTCACATTTTTTCCATCACCAGCAGCATCTTTACATAAAGAAAGTGCCAGAGGAAAATATTCATGCACATTTATCACACTCCTTCAACTCTTGTTTATTTAACGCTTTTTTTCTAAACTAAATGTGTTTTGGAAATGTTCGCTCAGTCTTGAATGAGACGCTCTGACATTCTGTGAGATGCAGCACAGACGTAGAGGTTTGATCAGCATGACAAATGACACATCGCTGCAAAGCAAACCACAAATAGGTTTGTTGTTCAAAGATAAAGATCGACCAGAAAGTCTTTGACTGCAGACACATCTGCAAATAAAACGTGAGGAGACAGACATCACACCGACAGTCCCATGACACTGCAATGCTCATTAAACACCTGAAAACAAACAGACTGCTGGATGGATGGAACACCGAGACGACTTCACTCGTCTCAGAGTCCTCAAAATGTGACATTTCTGTCCTGAGGCACAATATGCTATTAACCAAATGCAAAGGGTCGCTTCACGGCATCCATTGGAGGATATCTCAGCCTCTGCTGCACACTTAAAAGCAAAAAAGGGCAAAATCTTTTCTCTTTTTGGATTTTAACTCTTTTTGGCACAGAGTGCATATGATCACAGATTTGAAAGTGCAAACTGTTACGACTCCCCAAAGCAAGGCTGAAAGGCCAGGCAGATACAGTTAAAAGTTTATACTGGACAGTCCGGGAAGATAAGGCGAGCTGATCTAGTTTGAGCTTAGCCAAAAGGGCAGAAGTCCAGGCAGACATCATGGCTGGACTGCTAAGACAAAAGCACATAAGATGAGCTGAGCTGCAGGGTTAGTGGGACCAGGCTGGTATATATACTGAAAGACTAATGGGGAAGTGGAAACAGGTGCACAGGTGGGTGTGGAAGGTCAGGTGATGACTGAGAGTTAATGTGTGATCAACATACAGGAGAAGAGTGTGTCCTTTTACTGTCCTTACTAATATAGAGAGTCCAAAAAACAAGGCTTTCACAGCTTTTCTGTGCATCCATTAAATGGTCAAATGTCAACTTAAATACAGACAGAAATCAGAGGAGTTTGTTCTGTTTACACCAAACATTCAGCAGAAAGTTGCTACTACCGTTTGTACCCTACGAGTGTGTGTTTGTGTGTGTGTGAGAAAAGCAATCTAAAGCAAAGAGCAGCGTTCAGTATGAGGAATGATTCATCTCTTGCTCTGAGGCACCTGGAGACGCAAACAGTCAGGGATAATTGTGTCTTCACTTAACCTGCCAAACGGAGAAAATAGCGCTTCGCTTCAACAACTTTTCTTTCTGATGAGAAAGTGTGTGTACAAGTAATAAGCAGATCAAACAGGGAGCATTCAGGACACAGCGGCTCAGTCTAAATGGGAGAAAAAGATGTGTGAAAATGTGCTGCAGAGCAGTCGCTAGACAAACACCTCTGAGATGAGTAAAACCAGGTCTGTAGAACTGATCTGTGGGTTGCAAGTCTAAACGAGACAACGAGGGACGGACATGTGTCCAGGGTGGCACTAACTCGAGCTAAGATGTGTCAGTGTGAGTTTTCACTTAAGTTCAAACCTTGTCTGCTTGGCAAGGTTTGAGCGTAGAGCCAAAAGGAGTTCTTGTTGAACGAGCTGCTCGCTCTGTGAGGCCCGAATGCTCATTGAAAAGAAAACCAAACTCTCGCAGTTTGTTTTTGATCTCCTGGCCCCTGCCGAGGTGCACTGCCGAGGTGCCCTTGGGCAAGGCATCGAATCTCTTACTGCTCAGGGCGCTGTGCTACGAGGTAGTACTGCAAGTACAGTGTTTTGGGCCAATGTGTGCATAAAATACAATCTAAAGTAACAACAGTGGATCAGAAGTACGCTTGTTCTTCTCAGCAGCAGTTGGTAGGTGGGGTGTAGGTAGGTGAGGGTGGTTGTTATGGATGTCGGGCTCGCATGCTCACAGTGACACCGTGAACCTGCTGATGTTAGCGTAATGCCTCTGCCATCACCTCCTCCATCACCTTTTATGTGAAGAAACAAGTGCAACACCACGAATGCCTTCAAGGAGAGACTGTCTGAAAGCACCTGTCCAGACTGCAGAGGTGGGGGGGGGGGCGGGTGGATGCGGACAGGAGGAGGCTGGCGGCCGGATCTTCACACCACCTTTGAATGTGGTCACTCAGAGGTTAAATATAATCACCTTCAGATGTGATGGGACAACAGCTAATACGTCCCAGTTTGTTTTACAAGCCGTCTTTTGGCGGCTGGAGCTGACGAACAAACCCTTCACAGTGAACACGGAGCATTTTCTTTTTCTTTAATCCGACTTCTGAACTGCTGCTAGGTGTCCTGTCCCAGCAACCTGTTTCAGCTGGAGCTCCGTCAAATCCGTCCCAAACACCTCCGACACGCTCGTTCCCTGTGACACCCTGATCGTTTCATCCCACAACAGCACTTAACCTGAATTCTTTTAACACTCACAGTCTTCTCTGTCTTGGACAAGGTGTTTTTCAAAGCAAACAGAAATAAAACCAGTGGCTGCTGCCTGAAATCTAAGTCTTGCAGATCAGGAATCCTTTGGGGAAATGATCAGCAACAAACTGCGTTTTAGCAATTTGGCCAAAACCAGCAGTATGTTCTTAAAGTCAGCTGTGATTTGTCGAAGATGATTTCCCCTCGGACGCACTCGTGTTTTCAAGCGTGATAAAAAACGGCTGAAATTTGCAAGCTGTACAGGAGTGAAAGAGAAGCCTGAATGTGCCTCTGAAGACTGAGTGTGAAGGAAGTTAAAAGCAAATTCAAGTGGCGGCGGTCCCAAACGTCTGGGCCTCGTGGGGACGACGTCCTGAATGAGGAGACGTCCAACAAATCCTCCCATTAAGTCATCAGCTGAGCAGCAGGGGACTGAGGCTCAGGACTGAGTACCAGGGTCGTAAGTGCCTTCATCTCTTCTTCTCTAAACAAAACCTACGCGGGTACAGTTTATTGTTGACTGGGAGGACCATTTCTTCTTCTGTGGTCCCTATACACTCCTACTGACAACAGCCTTAAAAACAACCCAAGAGCTTTTGGTTGTTTTGCACACGTCTCAGAGTTCCACGAGCAAAAAGACGTCTGAGCAGCGTCTCCGGGAGTGTTTCAGCAGCCAACTGCACCTCTAAGACAAAACGCTGTGGAGGCTGTCTTACGTGGGGAGATTTGCATTTGATTGGTTTCCCTCTTGAGAAATGATTGAGTGTAATTACAGACAGTAAACTGTAATTTCCCCCATCAATGTGATCACTGGCCGTGCAATATGCAGAATCTTCAGCACTTCACTAAATTGGTTGAAAATGTTGATAGCTGCCATCAGCCGCCCCGGCCTCCCGCTGCCTCTCAGGCAGACTCTGACACACACTTCTAACGCTGAAAACTCTGAGTGAGAAAAACCATAAATCAATTCAAGTCGCCTGCATTTCAATGCAATTACACTTTCCTGCTGTGAGATCTGTTTAAGTTGTCAATTAGCTGAGAGCACGTTCAGTGCGTCACACCCAAATCCACTTCCTTCAGACTACGCTTGATCGGGATCTGTCTTTCCAGGTTGGGGTCTAGTTCCAAAGAGGGAAATGTTAAAGCTACAGGATACAGTGATACATTAGACAATAGTGTCCTTTCAGCTTTGATTCATCAGTTTGTCTCTTTCCTGTTTCAACACGTCGGCCTGCAAACTGCGCTCTGTCTTTATTCTTTCAGTATCTCGACTTGGTATCAACAGACATCATCTGTTCTCTTCAAGACCCCAGCATTAGCATTAGCATTAGCATTAGCATTAGCATCAGCATCAGCACTATTATCAAATTTGGACACATATCCTCCTGACTACCAGGAAAAAAATATTGTCCAATCACATTTTTTTTAAATTCCCCAATCTTTGTAGGTAATTCGAATACTGAAAACTTTTTATTTATTTTTTTTTAGAAAACAAGATTTTTTCTTTCAGGACGTTTTTTAAACACTTAAATACTGAAAATACAGTTATAAGACAATGTTTTAATGTGTTGTTAAGAGACGTGTCTAAAATATGCCAACAACATTTCAAGTCAAAATTTGCTCAATAAAAAGTATTATGCTCTTACTTTTCCTCCTCTCATAAAATGCGCTTGCACTGATGGACGCCATTTTCCTTAATGAGAAAGAGAAAGGTACCAAAGCCCCACCCCTTCACATCTGGTATCATTGAAAAGCCCTAAATGTCCTCTGTGGATAGCAAAAGGAGTCAGTTCAGTGGTATGCAGTGGGTGGGAGATATTCAGGTTTACAAATGGTAGTCAGGAGGATGTGATGTGCAGCTGTCACAGTGGGTGGCCTTTAATGGCAGCGTAAAAACAACTTGATTTATTGATTCAGGGAGACTGATCGATGGCACTGCAGGTGAGGATACGTTTTCATCACAGCTGAACAAGAGACCTGTTAAAAAAGAAACCTCACAGTTGAAAACTGAGCCACGTACAGTGTTTCTCTTCTTCTCTCCTGCTGCTTTAGTGTCTAACTCCTGCCTGTGGTTTCATGCGTGTCCTCCACCTTCACGTCGGTGAAGCGTATTTCACGCATATAGAATCGATCTGCATTTTAAAATTCGACTCCAGCTTCAGAAAATGTCTTCAGCCCAGGCCGAGCAGAGCCGTAGGAAACACTGCTGTGTGAGGAAAATTGAGTTCAGTCTGCCCTGTGGGATGAAATATCTCTAATGCCTCTGAATCACAGAGCATCTCTGGAGAAGGTGACTGTTTGTACTTCTTTTTCAGCCAATGAGAGGTGAGCACAGCTGCTGTATTACTGAAGGGAATTCACAGTGAAGGAAACAATCAGACATGAAGATCCACAAAGATCCACTTTTATTAACTGAAGTCTTATCCGTTATCCATCTTATTGAACTGGGAGGAAGCCGTCCTGCCTTCAAGAGAACTCCCCGTGCCTATAATAGTAATGATGATAATGAACTGCAAAGGCGTTCAGTGTGTGCGTTTGGGAGTGCGTCCTTAAAGCACACTGAACAGGAAGTCGTCTTTTAATCCGAGCAGAGAATTAACGTAAATGTCAGGACTGTTAAAAATGCCGCTTTGTTGTCAGAAAAGTAGGATTTCTTAAACCCTGGGGACTAAACGTGAGAAAAGAAGAAATATGGCTTCGACATCACCATAACAGGCACTCCTATATCTCATTAAGAGATGTATGAGTGCTTGGAGCTTCATGGATATTATTGGCAGAGCTTCAGGGAGACTTCACCAAGTCAGAGAGGCTGATGCTGCCTGCCGGTTGTTAATTAGAGGCAGTGGAGGCAACCCAGGAAGTGAGTAGAGCAGGGGGCCACAACTGCTAGCGTAGGGGCCACACTCAGGATCTGTCACACACAAGCAGTTACAGAACGACATGCAGATTCTGAATGACCGCATCTCCACAGTTGTTGCTTGTATGTTGTCGGTCAAATGGGCCCCGAGGGGACATCGCAAGGTCGCCCAACAGGTTCAGATTTTACTGGTAAACTATTTTTCTTTCCATGTAGATTTTTCCGGCTTTCTTTTTCAACCCGTTCGTTATTTGGCTTCACCACAAACATTTACATCAATTACAAAAACGAGCAGCTACTATAGTCGACACAGGATACGCCTCCACGAGTCAGCTGTAACACCCGAGCCACCTCCTGCCACTGAGAGGTCTGAATGCAGCAGTCCAACTTGGGTGTGGACCAAACAACCAAACAGGGATCCTTCAGAGGATGTGGTCTTGGTTCATTTGTGGCGGGGATGTGATCCGACAACCACAAGTCGATCTCCGTAAGTTTAGCCAGGCATGTCTGACAAAGGGATGTGTATGACTGACATCAGCAGTTGCTTGCAGCTGACTGGAGGACGAATCGTGGTCCAACCTGGACCAGGTCTGAGGCACATTGCCTTCTTGAACAGTTGGGACCATCTTCAGGACCTTCGTCCTGCGTATAAGTTCTTGCTGGCCTCCTGGATGCGTGAGCTGAGTGAACGTTCCAGGTTCTTCTGGGTTCCTCAGATCAGAGCAAAAGGTTTGAGAACTCTGAAAGCTCTTCTACAGTTTACTGTAAAGAATGTAGATGTGGATCTCAAGGGGAGCTGCAGTCGGGTGGTCATTGTCTGGTTTTACCCCTTTCACATACGAGAGGTCACGCCATCCATTACTGATGTGAATATACTGAACATTTCATTGAGGTTAAATCACTTTGGCCCGTCCTCGGGTGCAGAGTGACAGTCTGTGTAAATGAAGATCCAACCTAACTCCCATGTAAAAACAAACATTTTTGAAGTGAAAGGCAGAACCTGCTCAATCTAAGTCATCGGACATGAGAAGAGTTTGGATTTCATCCCTGTTTTTCCATCCAGACGGTGACGCTGGTGCGTTTTTCTCCTTAAACAGCAACAAAGTGTGCTTGTCGAGAGCTGCAGCTCTAACTCCCTCAGTCAGTAGAAGAAAGAAATCCTCCAGAAGAGGAGAGTTAAAACATTTAGCTGCATTCACAGCGTTCAGGTCTGAACTTGAAATTGACCACGTTTACAACATGATGCTCAGAGCGAGGGAGAAGATCGATAACCACCAAAAAAAAGTCAGTGGATAAACTGACAAGAAACAGTTTGCTGTTGACAGCCATGTATTTTCCAGTTATTAGAGCTGGCACTGGGTATTTGACACACACACACACACACACACACACACACACACACACACACACTCTGTAGGTGGAGGGCTGAACTGATCAGAGCCTCTGAGTGTTTATTGATTGGTTGTATGAAGTGAGCTGGAATGAGACTAATGCATTTTGGAGTGTGTCGGTGTGTGTTCACGGCTTTGTGTTTCCTGCCCTGCTGTGTGGAGGTGACAGAACTGCATGTGAGGCGGCGCGCAGCGACGAGTCATTGATGTTTTCCAGGACGCCCCGGTGTGAGACTGACGGACGAGTAGAACATCGAGCCGAGCCCGAGGGGACAAGTCAAACTCACCGCAGCAGAGAAGCACCGGCCTGTCGTCACTGTCGTCAGTCGTCTAGTAGCAGCACGTTAGGCTCATCGTGACCACATTTCTCACTGTTTTCACAACGTTTCCAAACCAATCGATCGATTGATGGAGAAAATGATCAGCAGATTGATCCAGAATGAAAAGAATCATCAGTTTAAAATGAGACACCATGATCTACAGAGACCAGAGACAAGAGGACAGCAGACACAGGAGACACAATGATCTAAAGAGACCAGAGACAAGAGGACAGCAGACACAGGGGACACCATGATCTACAGAGACCAGAGACAAGAGGACAGCAGACACAGGGGACACTTCACTGCAGTACTTTTACTTTGGTATTTGAAGTACATTTCCTGACGATACATGCAATGCAGGAGTTTTACTTCACAGTATTTTTATGGTGTGGAATTAGTACTTTTACTCGAGTAAAAAAAAAAAAAAAAAAAAAAAAAAAAAAGGTGGCTCAACAATCGTACCATCTGCATTTCATTTCATTTTATAATCTTCATGTATTTTCTGTGTTTTTTCGTACTGGTTTGATTTTATCTATCGATACTGGTCCCATGTTACGGAGACGCAGACGTCGTTGTAGCAGAATAAGAAGTATGATATCAGAGCTAGCAGCAGTTAGCAGCAGTGCTTTGCTAACTGCGCGGCCGGCCACGGACGAACTGCAGGCAGACTGCAGAAAGGTCACGGAGCACAACCACACATGTATAACAGCATCTGACAGGACTGGCGTGAGACACGGGCGTTACATGTTCCAGCGCGGTGATGGACAGCAGAGCACAGACGGGTGGCAGCTGAAGGCTAAAACATGGAAACCAGCACGCCGCCGCGGATTCAGACCACAGCTGCAGGGGACAGACGTCAGCGTGGTCGAGTTCCCATCATGCATTTATTTGGGATTTATGAGGGATCAGTGCCGAGTGAGGCCACCCGTCCTGCTTCAGTCCTCACTCCACTTCAAAACACTGACAGCTGACTTAAAGGTGCAGAGTGTAAGATGTGGCTTGAACTTTACCTGAGTGAGCAGGTACGGTTGACCCCGCCGTCCTCCACAAGTCGTGACTGGTGGATCAAAAAGAGAAGGAGCGCTAAAGACGCAGTGTTGGTGATCCGGGCGAGGAATTGACGGTGGAAAAGGACTCGTCATTAAAAAGGATGCGTCTTTGTCTCTGCTGTCTTTGTCTCAGCCTGTTTCAGATTAAAAGAGGCAGAAACCTTGTTGGCTTTCGTCATGTTGTGTTGTTATTTTCATTCTGTTGTGTTTTTTCTCCGTGTTTGTCAGGTTAGCGTCAGTCTCCGTTTAATGGCCTCTTATCTGGGAAAGGGCGTATGTGGGCCAGGATGTATTTACTGCCGAGGGCATTAAAGGCCGGCCGGGATAAAGAAAGTTCTCCTAATACCTTTCAAATATTTGACACCATGTTTATAATCTCTGCTTTGCAGGCCTGAAGCTAATCTTTTCCCTTCATTCAGTTTTCTGTCTGGCTGCTGCATACTGCATTTCCTGGGCCTGGACAGCGGCTTGTCCCAGAGGACAGCAGATGAACAGCTGACCTACATGAACACACAAACAACATAATCTCAGTTCGAGTTTAGAGAAGACGCGTTTGGAGCAGCAGGTTGTGCTTTCATAGTTGTTGAATCATCTATTGAGTTGCTCAAAGACTGTCCGGTGATGACGACTAGAAAGGTCTGAATTTCATGAGACATACGACGTTTTAAACGGACCGGATGCCGCCGTGGTCTCTTTTTGACCTTGGGAGCGTGAATGTAACTGCTGCACTGCTCGCTTTAACACTCGTGTGATGAACGCGTCATTCACCAGGACGAGTGACTAACCAGAGAAAGCTCGAGTGTCAGCGTCAGCGTTTCTCCAACATCAGCAGCCTTCCCTCCTCTTTCTTTGTCCATGGCCACAGCTGACGAGCACGCTAACGATGATGTTGTACCAGCTGTCCTCTGTGATGCGCTACACAAGCTAAAACCAGGTTGTTGTTCAGGCTGATGATCAGGCTGATGGTGTGTGGTCTGATCTATAAGTGAGTGCGTGCTGCAGGAGGCGAGGAGCTCATATATAGATATATGTCAGGACTGTTAAAAATACCCCTTCATGGATTGAACTGAATCGTATTCAACCCTGGGGACAGAACTGAACATGAGAAAACAAGAAATATGGCATTTTACTGCCCCGGATTCCATATCAGCGTGACGAGCGCTCATGTACCTCATTAAGAGAGAGCAGTGGAGCTCATGGTTATTATTGGCCGAGCTTCAGGGAGTCCTGTTACATTCACAGACGACCTCATTGACAAGTTGTGTAAACAAGAAGGGACACTTTGTTTTGCATTTCTACACACATAAACAGCCAGTTGGATTTACAGTGGACGGCACACTTTAAGAGAACAACAGCAGACGATCTTCTCAGTTTAGCTGTTTGATTGTCAGCAGAGCGTACCGATCGTAATGTCGCCGACCGATTGAAGATATGATGATAA
>JBBMOE010000110.1:184114-302943 GCA_037975065.1 Chaetodon trifasciatus | reverse complement strand
ACTGCAGTACTTTTACTTTGGTATTTGAAGTACATTTCCTGACGATACATGCAATGCAGGAGTTTTACTTCACAGTATTTTTATGGTGTGGAATTAGTACTTTTACTCGAGTAAAGGATCCGGATACATCCTGCACATCTGTGGTGGCTCAACAATCGTACCATCTGCATTTCATTTCATTTTATAATCTTCATGTATTTTCTGTGTTTTTTCGTACTGGTTTGATTTTATCTATCGATACTGGTCCCATGTTACGGAGACGCAGACGTCGTTGTAGCAGAATAAGAAGTATGATATCAGAGCTAGCAGCAGTTAGCAGCAGTGCTTTGCTAACTGCGCGGCCGGCCACGGACGAACTGCAGGCAGACTGCAGAAAGGTCACGGAGCACAACCACACATGTATAACAGCATCTGACAGGACTGGCGTGAGACACGGGCGTTACATGTTCCAGCGCGGTGATGGACAGCAGAGCACAGACGGGTGGCAGCTGAAGGCTAAAACATGGAAACCAGCACGCCGCCGCGGATTCAGACCACAGCTGCAGGGGACAGACGTCAGCGTGGTCGAGTTCCCATCATGCATTTATTTGGGATTTATGAGGGATCAGTGCCGAGTGAGGCCACCCGTCCTGCTTCAGTCCTCACTCCACTTCAAAACACTGACAGCTGACTTAAAGGTGCAGAGTGTAAGATGTGGCTTGAACTTTACCTGAGTGAGCAGGTACGGTTGACCCCGCCGTCCTCCACAAGTCGTGACTGGTGGATCAAAAAGAGAAGGAGCGCTAAAGACGCAGTGTTGGTGATCCGGGCGAGGAATTGACGGTGGAAAAGGACTCGTCATTAAAAAGGATGCGTCTTTGTCTCTGCTGTCTTTGTCTCAGCCTGTTTCAGATTAAAAGAGGCAGAAACCTTGTTGGCTTTCGTCATGTTGTGTTGTTATTTTCATTCTGTTGTGTTTTTTCTCCGTGTTTGTCAGGTTAGCGTCAGTCTCCGTTTAATGGCCTCTTATCTGGGAAAGGGCGTATGTGGGCCAGGATGTATTTACTGCCGAGGGCATTAAAGGCCGGCCGGGATAAAGAAAGTTCTCCTAATACCTTTCAAATATTTGACACCATGTTTATAATCTCTGCTTTGCAGGCCTGAAGCTAATCTTTCCCCTTCATTCAGTTTTCTGTCTGGCTGCTGCATACTGCATTTCCTGGGCCTGGACAGCGGCTTGTCCCAGAGGACAGCAGATGAACAGCTGACCTACATGAACACACAAACAACATAATCTCAGTTCGAGTTTAGAGAAGACGCGTTTGGAGCAGCAGGTTGTGCTTTCATAGTTGTTGAATCATCTATTGAGTTGCTCAAAGACTGTCCGGTGATGACGACTAGAAAGGTCTGAATTTCATGAGACATACGACGTTTTAAACGGACCGGATGCCGCCGTGGTCTCTTTTTGACCTTGGGAGCGTGAATGTAACTGGCCGTGTGAAGGATTGCTTGCCAAACTGACACCAGGCTGCACTGCTCGCTTTAACACTCGTGTGATGAACGCGTCATTCACCAGGACGAGTGACTAACCAGAGAAAGCTCGAGTGTCAGCGTCAGCGTTTCTCCAACATCAGCAGCCTTCCCTCCTCTTTCTTTGTCCATGGTCACAGCTGACGAGCACGCTAACAATGATGTTGTACCAGCTGTCCTCTGTGATGCGCTACACAAGCTAAAACCAGGTTGTTGTTCAGGCTGATGATCAGGCTGATGGTGTGTGGTCTGATCTATAAGTGAGTGCGTGCTGCAGGAGGCGAGGAGCTCATATATAGATATATGTCAGGACTGTTAAAAATACCCCTTCATGGATTGAACTGAATCGTATTCAACCCTGGGGACAGAACTGAACATGAGAAAACAAGAAATATGGCATTTTACTGCCCCGGATTCCATATCAGCGTGACGAGCGCTCATGTACCTCATTAAGAGAGAGCAGTGGAGCTCATGGTTATTATTGGCCGAGCTTCAGGGAGTCCTGTTACATTCACAGACGACCTCATTGACAAGTTGTGTAAACAAGAAGGGACACTTTGTTTTGCATTTCTACACACATAAACAGCCAGTTGGATTTACAGTGGACGGCACACTTTAAGAGAACAACAGCAGACGATCTTCTCAGTTTAGCTGTTTGATTGTCAGCAGAGCGTACCGATCGTAATGTCGCCGACCGATTGAAGATATGATGATAATATAAAACAGGGACAACTCTTATAAAGACACACAGAGACATTGACTGAGACAAGAAGCCCTGCCGTCTGTACTTTTAAAAACAACTGATGGAACATCATTTTCAGTCTGTTAAAAAGACGAAATGTAACGATTTACTTTTATTTTCTGGAAAGACGAAACTCGATGTTTCCACAAAGGAAACGCCGATTCTGGAATGATGTCTTTTACTTCATCACTCCTCGCGTCCCAGGCGCGTCCTCATGAGCCTTTTGACGCGCCGTCCAATCCAAACACGAGAGAACATCAACATGAATTAACAACTGAGTGACAAATAAATGACATTTTCATGTTTGTCTTCCACCCAAGAGACACCCATGAGCTGTGACGGAGCAATTAAAGGCTTCCCGCTGACAGAGGAGACACAAAGACCTCAGCAGCCGTCAGACGTCACGCTGCGCGAGTTCACCCCGACACATTAGCAGCAGCGGTGACACGTTTCCTGTTCGCCACGGCGTCACGGCCAGGTGTCTCATTAACCCTTCGCCTCGTTATCCACTTCATTAACATTTAACAGTTTGACTCTCGTTGACTTTTGTCTCTCGGAGCTGCTTTGTTTGAAGGTGTCTCTGTGTGTTTCCTCTCAGACACCACGTCCTTCGTCCCTCGTCCCTGTTCAGTGATTGTGACGTCCATTTGTCCTGAACCACGGCCAGTTATTTGCATGTTGGGACATTTTTGGAAAGCGAGGACAACTGAGCAGATGTCTTTCTCACAGACAGACACACTGAAAGACACGTTTGCTCAGGACTTTGTGACATATGTAGCAGCAGTGTGTGTTTGTGTGTTTCACCGTCCCAGATCACAGCAGAATGAATACAGATGGACAGACACATTGTTTCCTTGGCAGACTCTCACGTCAGGTCTCTCTGAAGGACAATCTCGTGTCAATGAGCGGCAGCTGTGTGCAGGGACGTCAGCGTGTCCTTGTTAATGTCGGGTATGAGCTGCTGGACATGTCGGCATTGAACAATCTTTGCATCTGGAGAAACAAATGTCAGTGAAGAGAAAGCGGCACGAAGCACTGACGAGGTGATGGTGTTGTCAAAGTGTCCCTGGGCAGTGAGGACATGTTTGGAAATGAGTCCGCTTTGGAAAATGAGGACAATTGCCAACTGACCTTGGTTCACTGTGTTTGCGGTAGAAAAAGAATGTGAGACAGACACATTGAAAGACATTTGTTCAGCAGCGTGAGTGGATGCCAGCAGGCAGCGTCCCAGATCACAACACAGCGAGTACAGATGGACAGACACATCGCTTCCTTGGCAGACCGTCCGCTCAGCTCTCTTTGGAGGACAGGCTCATGTGGACAGGTGGCAGCTGCGGACAGGGACATCGAAGTGTCGGAGTTTGACCCGTCAGAACGTTGAGTTTCCAGCCAACTCAGCGCTGGTTTTATTTAAAACATGATCGATTGTTCCAGTATTTTCATTTTCACCATTTTGTCGACAAACTGAAGGGACCATGTGACGAGTCCAGTCTGCACGTCCGTCTTTTTCAGCACGAAGCAGCTCTGAGTCGCGTGTCGATTGTTCATTTCGGCCCGTTTTCTGGCTCGTTTCACTGTCACTTGTCTTTTATTTTCACTGCACACACACGCTTTGTGAATTGTTGTTTACAACGACTCTAACACCACAATCTGAACATTTGTGACACTGATATTTCTCACGGTCTCTCCTCTTTTTATACTTCATCTCCTGCCATCGATTAAACCTGAAAAACTCGCAGCTGGACAATGTTTCCTGTTTTGTTAGCGACTATATGCAACACAACGGCAAGTCATACACAGCACGGCTCTGAATCCCTCTTTCTGAGACTGCGTCTCTCTCTTTATATACAAATATACAAAACAAGTTCTTCATGAGAGCGCTGACACTGCTACGAACCAGTAAACCAACATGAATTGCTAACAATGAAAGGTCACTTTCTATGTGTTTTCACTGTATTCTGCATGTGATGACGCTCAGTGGACTTGCTGCATCCAGCTGTTGGTTTGACATCTAACAGAGAATAAAGTGCACGGCGTCACGTCTGAGCAGAGGTGAGGTGCTCCTGCTCGACCCTCAGCGGACAGGTTTTTGAAGTAACTGTTGACCTGATGTCTCAGATTGTCGAACGCTGCAGCTCCTCTGTTATGAATCGGGCTCGTAGGGAGATGCTTCTCCCCTCTTCGTTCTTCGGCGCTTCGTTTCTCTTGCAGATGAAAGTATTGACACATCTGATGACCACCTCTCGTCTGTATTTGCTCTTGACTCTCCTCGCGTCCGTACGTTAAAGTCTGCTGCATCATTTCTTTCCCATGGATCACTTCGTCACAGCGTAATGATCAGACCTTCTACTTGTTCCCTCGCCAGCTCAAAGATTCGCTCGCAGGAGATCACTCTGCGTTAATACACAGCTGAGCTCAGATCAGCTCAGCCAGTCCGGCCCTGCAGCCTGTAACTTGCCCCCGCTGGCTGCTGGACTGAGTGATTCTCTGGTTCAGAGTGAAAATGGATTCCTGCGCTGGGTTTGAAGGGTCAAAGACATTGTCTCTGTCCCCTAATGCCAGCGATTATCCTGTCCACACAAGTCAACTGGGAAATTGTGCGGTGAGATAAGTTATTGCTCTGTCTGCCATGTGTGGGCCCTCGTCTCTCTTCATCCACTCCCCCTCCTCATCTGCCATGCACTGCTGCTCTTCTCCGCTTCCTCCTCCCCTTCCTACTCCCCACGGTCTCAATCAATAGCTCCCAGTCGTTATTTTCCTCTCCCCTTTGTATTCGTCTGTCTTTATTCTGCTCTTTATTCGATTTTCTTAGCATCTTTCAGTCAGTACCAGCACTGAGCCAGCTTGAAGTAACGACTATGCTGCGTTCAGGTCCATCAGGGCCGTTTAACGCCACACGCTGCTTATTTTAGCTCCTGTTCTCGGACATTTTGATAGAAAGTTCTTGCATGAATCACATCTGATCTGCTGCTCTGCTCCAGTGATGCCACATGTTGGCCGACAAAACTCTGATGCATCCACAAACATGTTTCTGCCCTGAAAAGAGCTCACTGTCTGTGAGCTGTGGTAGCTCAGACGGAGCGTGCTAGCACAGCTGTGCACAGTGTTTGCTAGCGGACCAAACATCCAGTCTGCCTGGCTTAATGCAGTCCCTCTGCAGCCGGCAGTTATGAGCGTAAAGTGAGCTGCAGACTGGACGACCAGGATGGACCAGGAAGTGAAAATGACAGACAGGAAGTGCGTTTCCATCCACCTGTTTTTACACCTCCTCGTCTTTGCTCAGCAGTAGTCGATAGAAACAAGTGTTGATTTTCTTTTGCTGCTTTTCTGGAAACTGGAAATTTTGTGACTGTATAACTTACAGATACATTTCCATGTAGTTTGTCTTTGCCATTAAAAATCCTTTGTCCCACACAAAAAGAGAGAATAAATACAAAACGAACAGGCTGGACAGGCAGCACGAGCAACATTAGCATGGACTCAGCCAGCACTGATTTTGATCTTTGCGCAGGTTTAAAGGGGGAAAATCACCAACCAATCGATCTTACAGCCATCAGGTAGTCCACCTCTCCACTGTGCTGCACTCATAATGTTCTGAATGATCATGGCTCCTTCTGCTGGAGACTCAGCTCTGCAGTCAGCGTTGAGAACATGCTCAGCATAGCGGAGAGGTAAGAGAGCATCCAGCAGGCGATCTGAGGGGGAACGAGGAGGGGCGCCACCTCCCCTGTTGAATAATCACGTTAACCCGCCACCCCCTCTCTGAGGAGCAGAGGGGCCGTTAGCTGACTGTGTCAGCCTGGTCGGGCTCACTGATCCCTCATCTGACTGACATTTGTGAAGATAGAGTCCGTGACCTCGACCGTGACTCTGGAACATCAGCAGTGTGCACACTGATGAATCCACGGTGCTGTCAGTGCAGCTGAGGCTATAATATTCTCTGAACTGTACACCATAAATGCTGAAATCCGCACTATAGTGCAGACTGTACGCGCTGTAGATCAGTGTCACCTTCATGTAGAGCGATAATTCCTCTAACGTTTCTGTGATCATTCAGTCACGTCTGTGCTGCTGAGACCAGACCAAAGACCCTGTGGAGCTGGAAACTGAAGGGGAGGCACGACTACACATACAGTTTGCATCACTGATGTTTGATGTAAGCCGTCCAGCGTGTCCTGTGGGAGACGCACATGGGCGCGTGTGCCGGACGGTGGTGCGGGGGAAGGGTGGTGCTCCCGTTCAGCCTCCCCCACCTGATAAACATGAACTGCTGTGGAGGATTCCTTTAACCTGAGTGTCAGCAGATCAGAGTTCGCTGATTGACATCCGTGAAGCTCGCACGCCTTCTTCTCTTTCTCCGCACGTCTTTCTAAACGAGCACCCCGAGCTCCAGAGACAAACACAACATGTTGTTCAGCCGATCTCATTTCCTGTGTCGTGCCTGAACCGTCCCTCGCTTACTTAATCCCCGTGTGCCGCGGAAATCAGAGTTCCTCTGTGGACACCGGGGGACATTTAGCTTCAGTGAGGTTTGCTGTCTCTTACAGTGGGACTCTTGTGGGTGAGGGTGTTTGAAGAGTGAGCTGATGAGTCACCCGGTGTGTGTTTGAGTTTCTGCACACAGCCGTCGGATGAGTCACAGTGAAATTCAGCCTTCACTGGAGTGAAGACAGAGTCCGTGCACAGAGGAACGGTTCACCCCCGACGTCAGAAACCCGCAGACTGTTTAATCAGCTTCAGAGAGTTTCTTAATGACCTTTGTGTGTGTTTCCAGCGAGCGTCTCGACTCCTCCTGCAGCCGTTCGGTACAGTAACAACAGTTTGGCTCAGTCAGCCGTCTCCAGGTCCACCGGAGGAGGGGAAGCAGCTTGCTGAGCTGCTGTGTAGATGTTGATTAATTTTCCCAGATCATTCCCCCATGAATGTCAATTAATGACCATGTGGAGTACGGAAGTCCAGAAGCGACAATATTCACCCACGGATCCCATTTTCCCCGTAACTTTTCAAAGATGATTTACGCATTTTAGGAAGCAGGTCCAAGAGAAAGCTGCCACAGTCTAAGTCCCTCATCTGAGTCCAGTAAGGGATAAATAAAGGGCACAAATATACTTTTGAGACAAACAAACAAACAAAAAACACAAACGTCCCCTTAAAGTGAGAAGTTCAGATAAACACGATGACGACTCGAGAGGGAAGTTCAACCAGTCATCCTTTGAACACCACGCTGCTGTTCAGTGGGCGATAAATCATTTCTGAACCATTTGTCTGTTTTTTTTTTTTATGGACTTCTTCTTGTTACAGTTAAATTACTTTGTTTTTGAAAAGTGATTTCACGTCAGAAATGTTGGATAAATATTTTCAGACGAGCACATTTAGATTAAAAGAGCAGCTTTTGGTCAAAAATAAAAAAAAAATTAAGCATAAACAAACATTTTGATGAGAATCTCATTCATTTGGTTATTAAAAGACTAAACTTGTCTTTGGTCTCTGGTGGACAAATCGGTTAATGATGAGACTGTTTCAAAGATTTTTTTTTTTACGTTGCACATATTTCAGTGGCATTTCCTTTATTTTTTGTTTTTTCAAACATTTAAATTAAAAAAGAAAATGAGATCATTCGATTAGATGTCAAATGCTTATTGTGTTGTGCATTATGTATTCATGTGTAGGGGCGAAATGACTTTTTTTTAAAATGAATAATGTCATCACTGAACTTCCATTTTTTATTTTCTGAACAGTCTGAATGAAAAATGACTCCTGATGTGTTGTACTGTACACAAGAGTTATCACAGTATCATTACGTTATGATCACTACCATCATGTATTATCATATATTTATTATCACTACAACACATCGTCAACACACCAACCTGTCCACAGATGCGTATCACTTCCTGCCACACAAACATCCAAACACACACACACACAGATTATGCATGCACATCTTAATCTAATCTAATCTCTGCTCTCTTATCATGTCGTCACGTACGTCATCGTATCTGCGTGATGTTGTTGTTTGTCTCCATCATGTCTCATTTATCTTCCCTGTCACTCTTTTAAAGGAGGGACGGGGGGACAAACACCGCTCGTCCCTCGTGTCCTACATGTACTCAGAAACCGTGTGGTCCACTTTGAAGAATAATGCAGCTTAAAACCACAGTTTAAAGTCATTTTGTGAAAGCCTCAGACAGACTGAGCTAAGAGTGAGCTGAAAGTGGACGCTTCAATAAAAGAGATGCAATGTGAAGAGTTTCATGTCAAAGTTGTTTAAAAACGATGTATACTTTCCCCCCAAAACCGATGGACACGCTGAACTTTTTAAATCAAATTCCCCGTCATGTTTGATGACTGAACTCATAACCATCTGGTGCTGAACCAAACGGCATCATTCACCACAGACATCAGTCGGCACAGCGGGACTCGCACTTCTGTCTCAGCGCTGCTGTTGGTGAGACATTTTGAGCTATGCTCATTAGAAAAGTGAATCTAAAGTCTCTTTGTTTAAAATGCAAACAAACCTGCTGAAGAAACATTCATGTTGTGCCGCAGGTGGAAAACAAAGTTAACTTGAACTCTCTGCCTCTCCGTGCGACGCGTCCAGCTGCAGGATGGAAAGTTATCCACTCCGGCACATCCTCACCTACGGCCAGGTACGAGCCGATGAGAATAAACCACACACACACACACACACACACACACACACACACACAGTAAGAAAGAATGCAGAGGCGTGTTTGTGCTTGAGAAAAGTACATCTGTTGTTGGACAGAGGTGAAGGCCGACGGATTGTGCCAGGTTACAGAGTCGATATTTACACCAAACGATACGACACACAACATGACGGCCGTGTTTCAAAGAAGTTTACATTCATGTTCGATAAAGGTTGAGCAGCATCCGGGTTCTCCCGTCACAAACCTCACCAGAACACACCAGAACAGCACGAATGAGGAGCTGAAGATCTGCTACAGAGAGCTTTTAAAGGCGGGGTTCATGAAGACGTTTGATCATTAATCACTGGCTGCGTGGCTTAGCTTGTCGGTGAGTTAGCGGTGTCACTCACTGCCTCTCTTTATACCTTCTGCCAACTCATTCAGTCTGTTCTAAGCTTAGCAGCGTGCTAGCAGACACCAGGGGTCTGACTAACAGGTTAGCGAGGCAGCTAACGAGTATTTGTCCTGGATCCAGAAGTAAAAGTAGCATAAATTTTTCCCATAGACTTTCTGAAAGTCGCAGCACTTGTGCAGCTTGGATCGGCATGAAACTCTGCTGGTTGAGTCTTCAGTGCCGATATTAACAGTTCTATCAGGAAACATCTGGGTTTTTTTTTTTACGTTTTACAATCCGCATCATCTTAAATCAGCTTCCTCTGGACTCTGGGTTCATCTTGGACAAATTCTTCAACTATGCAGCGACAAATCTGTTCACCACATCTCTGACGACACAGCCAGCAGAATGTTGACATTTCTGTGAAGATAAGTTCATGAACTTTACTTTTCTTTACGTTTCAGTTTTATGTCGTGAGATGCAGGGGTTCAGGTCTGAAAAGGTTTAGGCCAAAACAACTGCTTGGTTAGGGTTAGGGTACCAGCTGCTGGCAGTTCCTCATGGGTATTGTAGTATTTTGAGAAGTCCATCATGCCAAAACAACAAAAACACAATTTCTCAGAGACACAGTTGAAATAAGTAACACTAGTGAGCAAATTATAAACCTAGAGGATCTCTGAAATTGGATATATTGGAGCTTCCTGATGTTGGAGTTGACTTCTTTCCGTCAGTTTAAATGTCCAATGATGAAATAAGAAATTTCCTGACACGTCTCTTGACTCAGTCATGTCTCTTAACCTCAGAACCCTGGACACCCAAAATAACTCCGAGTCCCAAGTCTGTTGACAAGATTGGACAATGATGAACACATGCATTGCATTGTGGGATAGCTGTGGGAAATCAGAGCAAACCAGCTGACTGTATCTCTGAACCACCACTGAACCTGCTGAAGCTTCACACTGATTGATCCACGATTGAAACTCTGGATGCTGCTATGAAGCTAAAGCACATCATGGTTTCCTGTTCAGAAAACCTGGAGTCATTTGTAGAGAAGACTGTGACGTCTGAGGTGGATCCAGTCAGCTGACATTTCAGCTGCTCTGACATTTACGAGCTTTTCCACAAAGTTTGTGACTCTGCGCCAAAACAAGACACATTCCATCTAATCATCTCCTGTTCAGTCGTCTGAAGCATGCATTGACAGGGAAAGAGGAGCCGAGAGGAGGACGGAGACAAACAGCCGCTGAGGCTCAGTGGGAGGAAACAGAGGGATTGTGGGATTGCAGGTGAGGCGAGGAGGTGACACGGTTCAGGATCGAGGGATTTGAGGAGGAAAAGACACGAGAGGGACACAAAGTCCAAAAAGCATGAAGGGTTTTACAACACGTGTGACTGTGTTTACTTCGCTTCGGCCTCTTATCGGCTTTCTGATTGGTCGACTGGTGGATGCAGTCATGTTCGTTCCCATCATGCAAAGCGTTACTCAGCCTGCTGCGTTCACGCCAAACGAAGACACCGACACGTAATGAAACAGCATTTTAAACAGTGAATCTGTTTTGGAAACGAAGGCCAAACAGCACGATTACGAGTGTGAAAACACAACGATCTGAGTGGAGGTGCTGCAGACAGACAGCGAACGAGTTCAGTCCGCCAGGCAGCGCCGACACCAGAGCATGATGGGACAGCAGGCGGTGAGCGACGGGCAGGCAGCGCGCGGGAAATAAACCAATACGACTCGGAGGAAGAGGTGGAAATCTTCAGTGACACCTGACCTCAAACTGTAAATGTGTCATTTAACAGCTCCACTTCACTAACAGACCTCGCAGGAATCTTCTTGGTTCTACGTGTTTTTCCACTACGCTGCGCAAACCGGAAATTTCTGGTTACACTTAAAACGACCCCGAGTCTTCCATTGGACCGTGGGTTCAGGACCACCTCCTGAGCGCTGATGGTGTCAGCTGATGGACACATACGGCTTAAATTAAAGGGTCGGTTCGTCTCTGTCGTGGAAAACGCCTGTAAGGCACCACTTCTAGAGGGTTCATCAGTCGTAGGTAAGGGCTTCGTTAAGGGTTCATCAGTAATCAATCATTATTGGGTGAGTTGGTGACTGAGTACAGATGTGTTTAATGACAGTTGAACCTCAACGCCTGCCTAAAGTTAACCTTTTGACTGGCTTGCTTGCTGGAACTGAATTCATCCATGTTTCTCACTCTGATTTCACGCCTCTCCGTCGCTCTGTCTGAGCCCATCGAAGGGGAAACTCCACAGATTTTACACATCAAAGTGTGTTTTCAGGTGTCGGTTCGTACGACTGCACGTGCAAAAAAAAAAAAAACACATCTCCAGAGGAAGCTGTGTGAAACCTGAATAAAAAACATGGAGTCAGAGATCTTCCCATCGAGGCTCCAGGCGACATTAGCATTAGCTTCCACCATCATAAACAAACAGCATCCCAGACTGTAGAGTTGTGTTTTTGCCAGTTTTTTTTAGCTGTACATCACGAGTCTGACAGCGTAACTGGAGCGTGATGCTAAAGCACTGCAGCCGTTTTGCTGGTCATGGTCATTACATTGATTTTTTTGTACGTGCAGGCCTTTTTCCCAGATGATTAATGAGTCAGAGCAGCCTGAGAGGCTCGTTTCAGGGCCATAAAAGGCCGACGGTCACCAGGTCTGGATGTGAAACACAGAATATTTACTTTTGGTAGTGATTTGAACTGAATCTCTCAGTATCAAACACCGTTGAAAACCAATGAAAACAATGAACTTTATTTTAATGCGAACAATCAGATTTGAATGATCTCTTTTTTTCACGTCTTTTCATCCGGTGCTGAGATTGAGGCCTAACTCAAAATGTGTGCAGGCACTCAAATATAACAAATCAGCTCTCGACTCAGATCAGATTCATGTCGCAGCTCGCTCCTTGCGTGGCTTTAACGGGCTGATCTGAAGTCAGAGAGGGACGCTTCGAAAGGTGTTAAACCTCAATCGCAGTTTAGTTTCTTTCCGCTTTGAAGCTGACAAACGAAAAACAACAGATGACATTCATGTGTCCAGAAAGGACCGTCCCTCTGCTGCGTCACACTGGTCCTTTGAAATCCTTTTTTCTTTTGCCTCATTATCCCACAGTTCACTCTTTCCCTCCCCTCACTGATCCTCTCATGTTCTCTTTACTCTCTGTCCTTCATCTACTGAAAACAGGAAAAAACAAAGCGTCACCTCTTTAATCTCAATCATTTGTGTTTTGAATCATTTCCCCTTTCAGTCGTTATGTCTCCCGTCTCCCCTTGTCCACCTCTCCGGGCTTTCTTTGCAGCATAATCCACATTAAACACACATGTCATAACATAACAACGTCGGAGATTTCACAAAGCTTACATCATGCATCCTCGTCCTCCTCGGCTCTCTCTGAGCTCAACAATCCTTCATTCTTCTGGTGTTTCTTTCAGCGAACGAAACGTTTTTCCGCGGCTCCCAGCAGCCTCTGACTTGGGCTAACGTGGACAACCAGCTCGCCTCACTGTGAAGGGAGCTGCTGCTTCCTCATCGCGTCCTCGTGCTCCCTTTGTAAGCCACTCTGGGTTAAATGTACAAGCTAAATGCTTCACATGTGGAATGAAGATGGAGTAAAGCCCTAATTTCACAAGATTTGCATTGAAGTCCGAGGTGATCGTAGCATCAGTTTTTTCGTCAGTGTCGAAGAAACCAACCTCATCAAGTGTCGAGGTTTTGTCAGGAGAAATTCAGAGCCACTTTTTCTTGTTCGTGGAATAAACTCTGTCACAAATCTGACAGAAAAAGCTGAATTTCCTTTGAACCTCAAATACCGAGCTCCTCGGTCACTACGAGCTCCTCGATTGGTCGAGGAGACCTCGTGTCACTCAGCAGCTCCTCTCCTCTCCTGTCATTCTTCTAATCCCTGCTTGTCTGCGCCTCCTCCTCTATTTTGGGCTTCCCAAACCTCTTTAATCCCCCCGTCGCCTTCCTCTCACTCCGTCGTTTCTATTTTCTCTCTCATCTTTGTCTCCCTGCTGCTTCTGTCTCCATGTGGAATCTCGTGTTCTTCTCACGTCTATTGTCTTCAACAAAAGATTTCATGACAATGATTTTCTTGTCCTCGTTGCCTCATCATTTTCTTGTCACCCCTCCCCCTTCGCCTCCATCATCCTCTTCATTTCCATCTTCCTCAGGCCTTCACACATCTGTGGCGTTCAAGTGGGTGGACACCACATCCTGGGTTTCAAGCACTATCTTCTTTGCCCTCCCTCCTCCTCCTCCTCCTCCTCGAACAGGGTGAATGCTATCCAGCCGGCCACTCCTCCCCCTCTCCCCTCCCCTGCCACACTTGAAGACGGCGAGGAAGGCGGCGCGGTAGTTGCGGTTCATCCAGCCATACAGCAGCGGGTTGGCGAAGGTGGAGCACATGGCGACCACGTGGAAGACGGTGTAGAGCAGGCGGTAGTCACGCATGTCCAGCACCGTGCTGTCGATGTCCGTGGCGAGCTGGAAGGCGTGGAAGGGCAGCCAGCTGACGGCGAACACCACCACCATGGTCACCAGCATCTTGGTGGTTTTGCGGCGCCGGCGGTGGCGCTCAGAACCGGCGCCGCTGCCGGCGACGCTGTCCGCCGGGCTGACGTGGCCGCGCAGTTTGGACCAGATGCGGGCGTAGGCGAAGGAGATGATGGACAGCGGCAGGAAGTACTGCAGGATCAACATGGAGATGCTGTAGACGGTGCCATCTGTGTTTTTACCTGGCCACTTCTCCGTGCACACCTGGGAGACAGGACAGGTGTCAGCTTTGGTTTCTTTAGTGTAGTATAGTTTACTTTAGGTTTAGTTGCTTGAATCAATATTTGTGTATTTGCAACAAAACTGCGACACAGCTGGAGCACAAAGCAACCGAGCCCGGTGGAAACAGCAGGCTACAGGTGTGTGTGTGTACCTGTATGGAGTGTCCAGGCTCCAGAGTGAAGGAGCCGTACTCTCTGAAGATGGCCAGAGGGCTGGCGAGCACAGCACTCAGCACCCAGGTCAGCGCAATGACCCCGAAGCACACATCCTTACGCATCCTGGTCTCCAGGTGGTACACAATACACCTGAGGCACACAAAGACCAACACACACACACACACACACACACACGCATTGCTGTTATACAACTCTACACAGCAGGTATGAGTCCACCTTTACACCTTGACTGTCGCAGATCAATAATGAATGATGAAACTCATCTTCCTCACATGAAGTACAGTATACTGTGGTGAGACGTGCAGGTTGGACTCTCCTGAATGTTTTATGTGACTCAGCTGCCAGTTTGGGAGGCAAATCTGTATCTCAGGTGACACCCTGGTAAAATAAAACTGAAGTGCAGTGAAATGTGCTCAAACCAAAATAAAGCTAAATGCTAATGTAGCATGCTAACATGCTCATAATGACGATGCTAATATTTCACAGGTATAGCCTACTATTTACAATGCTGCACATCTTAACATTTGCTGATTTGCAATCAATGCGAAGTACAGCTGAGGTGGACGGGAACGTACTGACCAAAAGCAAAAATATCACCCTCATGAGGAAAAGCCACCAGAGTTGGTGGGATTTGTCCTCAGAGGACCATTGAACTGTGCACACGACCGAGCAGCCTCGCCACCCCAGCAGCCCGAAGCTAACAGGCTGATGAATGTACAATCGAGTTTTCTGAAAAACTTTTATCAGTTTCACTTTTTCCAACTTCGGTGATCACCTCTCCTGCCTCACAAAAGTAGAAACTCTCGGCTGCAGCGCTGACAAGCAGAAGGAAAACTGTGGGCTACTCATTATGGTGGTTCTCATGTTTGTAGTTGTGGCCTCCAGTTAGCGTTAAAGTTGACTCACAGACTCAGCGACAGAGCAGTAAATGGCCTGGCAGCACACTGTGCTTTGTTTTTGCTGACTAGATGTGAGCCAAGTGGGTCTCTGTGGACTTCTGGCAGCCGTCTGTTCACCGTTGTGCAGACTGGATCAAACGCTGGCGGAGCTGCTTTTAGCTGTGTTTTAGATGTGGAAACCTGAGCCGTGTAACCTTCAAAAGTAGGATTCTAACTTTTCTTTCCTCTTGGACAAAATTTATGTGGGCATTGTGAGTGCTGTTACATTGGGACAACTAGGCGTCACATGGATATGACATCATCAAAGTGCGCGTAGCATAACATGCAACAACACACTCACTGTTTTATTTCACATACGGGATGTCATTGTGTATCAAAACGATCATGAATCAGCTCTGGTTCTGTCACTTCTCTGCTGTATGCTGCAGTGAGGAGCTTAATGCTAATTTTCAGAAAGTGTCCCATTTTAACAATAATCACCCGTCGTTTGTGTGTTACTACAGTGATTTCCTTGATGAGTCTGTTTGATCCAAACAGGGACACCAGATTCATTCGCACTTCCAGCCAATTTACGTCTGCTTGCTTCACATTTCCTGCAGTCGTGGTTGTTTGCCGTGTGTTATGCTAAGTAGAAGCAAAGGCACAGCAGCTTCCTTCAGTGCAGCTTGTTATGTCTTCAAAAATCTTTGAACAACTTGTTGGCAAAGAGAGCACGGCTCTTTATTTAGATTCAGCCTCAGCAAACTGTGTAAAAGCTGTGTTTTCTGCACCAGTAAACACACCGACCTGCTCCTCTAAAGCTCAGTAATCAACACGTCAAGCCCTTTCCACAGAGTTCGGTTAGCTGTTTCCTGCTGCCTCCGGGCTTTATGCTAAGCCACCTGTCTCCACCTTTGAGCTCCATGTTTAGTATACATGAAAGTGGAGAACCTTGGGCAAGAAAGGAAAATTAATTCAGTGAATCAATTTTATACTTTCACAGTTTTTGAGCTCGTTTAAAAACTAATGCTAATGTTAACGAGCTTCTGAGGCAGTGCTCACTTGACGCTTTGCCTGTGCCGCCACTGGACACTGTCGTCCCACAATGCAACACAGCACACAGGTAAACACAGAGCTCAGATGCTCAGATCTCAAAATGTTCTTTTTTTAATGTATTTGTCAGGAACCATCTGCCGAAAAACATCAATTTCAAACAGCGCGCGACGCTTTGAACCAGATTTCCATCTGTGCTCCGCGGACATGTGGAGACAAAAGACAAACAGTGACGACAGCTGAGAGCTGCAGGTACGTCTCAAATAAGTTGACAAAAGAAGCGTTTACAGTTTGGTGCTTTTTAATAACTCTGTTTAAACACGTTCGAGCTGTTTTTCAGGCCGGCAGGTGGGACTTCTGTAAACAAGCCATGACTCCTCTTAACACCTACACTCAACCTGCCACAACAGGCAACCGAAGGCTGAGTTAAGCCGTTAGCAGGCCGTCAGAGTGGCCTCCATTTGCATGAGAATCATCTTTTAATCCTCTTTTCCCAAAAGAAGCTGAATTGAGGTGAAATCGACTCTTTAACATGCTTTGTTTGTCCATCAGTGAGGTGTGTTACACTTAAAGTTGACCTCCTGATCAGCCCAACGTAACACAAACATGTGAAACCCCGGTCACCCCCACCCACCTCTAAGCCCCACCCACCTGTGGCGGTCCAGGGCGATGACGTTGAGCGTCACTGTGGAGACGTGCACGGCGAGGCCCTGGGCGTAGGGCAGCAGGAAGCAGAGGGTGCTGCCGAACTTCCACTCTCCCTGCAGAGTGTAGACGAGGGTGAAGGGGAGGCACAGCGTGTTCACCAGCAGGTCGGCTGGAGGCCGAGAAGACAGGAAGTTCAGTCAGGACAGAAAATCAGTGTTTCTACAGACATCTGCACGTAGCCTGATGAAGTTTAACTTTAAACACTCTGAAGTCCTTCAAGGCATTTCTCAAACTTTTAGGGGTCAGCTGCTCTGACTGCAGACACTGCACGGTGTTTCATTGACGCTGTGTGACGATATTGAACTGCTGACGCTGCCTCTCCACGGCAGGAGGAGGCTTTTAATCAGCTCTTTATCACTGTATCGACTCCATCTCAAAAAAATAAATAAAACGTAAACACACCCCCAGGCCGTCTCAAAGTTTCTGGCGAAGCATCCTGTAGCTGTTCAGTTCCTCCAGAGGCTGCAGTAATGATAATAATACTCTCATGTCTGAGGCTAAAGCCAGGGGATGGATAGCCTAGCTTAGCTTAAATGCTAAAAACAGCTACCCTGGCTCTGTCTGAAGGTATTCAAAATCCTCCCACCAGAAACTCTAATGCTGCATACCTCACAAATGCGAAAACCGTTTCATACAGCGTTATGTGCTGCTCTAGAGCCAGGCTCGTTTTCCCCGTTTCAAGTCTTTGTGCTAAGCTAACAGCGGCTGGCTTCAGATACATGTTTAGTGCACAGACACGAGAGTCGCATCAGTCGCTTCCATCTCTAACTCTGAGCAGGAAAGTGAGTGTCGAACCTTTTCTTTAAATACTTACGACGACCTCGGCACATTTTCAAACAAGCATAGCTTTTAATTAATTAAACTGGATTATTATGGTTTATTAAATCTGATTTGACAGCCTGCTTTTATTTTCTCTTCAATACCTGGTAAGAATTTCATTAACCTCAAAGTAGCCTCCCTTTTCATGCACAGCCCTGTAAATAAGGATAATCCTGGTCTTTTCTAAGCAGCGCAGATCTGTCCTTGGGATCTTTATTCTTTCCCTCCGTCACAGGTGACTGCATCCAGCCGTGTGCAGCATGTTTCAGCTTATTTTGTGATGCTCAGGGAGGCGACTTTGACGCTGCGTCTCCCTGGTAACAAGCAGGAAGTGAGAAACTGAAGGAGCAGGAGGAGGTGAAGAAAAGTCAAAGCAACACGGCCTGAGAGCACATCCTGGTTCACAAATCTACACGTCTGCAACCACCCGCACACCGACACAGAACACAATGAATTCGACTTGTTCGGCCAGTTTGCGTTGTGGTCGCCGAGCCTCTTTCCCTTCACGCTTTGGCAGAGTTGAATCTTTTTACATGTCGTGAGTGACGGCAGATGAAGCAGCTGTGACACTGAGCCGTGGAGGATTGTCCCGAGTCATCTGAGGCCACACAGTGAGTGAAAACAACTGGTGGGCGTCAGATCCGTCCCCAATCAAAGAGAGACAGACGCCATCTGCTCGAGGGCTGCGGCAGACAGCAGGTCACATGGCCGGTTCAATCAGACGCACCTCAGCATGCGTGAGCGTCGACATCTGCTGCGAGCATCAGTGAGCAAACCTCTGTCACATCCTGACAATTTAAATCTGCAGAAATGTCCACAGATTCAATCGACGCCTGCAGCATTGGCTTGATTTTGCTCATAAAGAAAAGGCTGCATATTCCTGACAACCTTCAGTTTCTAAAGTCAGGCACTTCTAATCTCATCCCTGAAACGAACCAGTTGGTCAGTTGGTAAATGTTATTTTTAGGACAGCGGAGGCTTCGACGGTGAACAAAAACATCCATGTTTGCAGTCGAACCCTTCAGCTGAACAGCTCCGCAGTCAGGAAGCTTATTCCCGCTCTGATTGGACCACCAGCTGTATCCACTGACTTCCCTCTTAGACCTCCAATGAGACAAGTACTGTTGAGGGCCCAGCAGGGACTGGACCCGGCAGGGACTGGACCCGGCAGGGACTGGACCCGGCAGGGACTGGACCCATCTCCCTGGAAGAGCGGCAGGGCAAGTGTGCGACCCTCTGAATCATGTCAGTCTGGGATGTTCAGTCTGGAACAAGGGCACGGTGCCAAACTGTGTTAGATAAAAATAAAATGTGCAGGGTCTCATCGAGCCTGATTTCCAACCCCTCCTCTTCCCAAAATGTGGCCTTCTGCTTCCTGTGATGCTTCAGGGCAGAGACAGTAAGACAGAGCGAGAGGAAAAGACATGAAAGACGAGGATAAGATGAGAATGACTACGTGGAAAACTAACAGACAGAAAGAAATGAAGAGGAACAGATTAAAAGGAGCAGTGAGGCGCGAAAAGACAAATAATAACCAGTCAATCGTTCAATGAGAATTTAAGACGATGTCTTCACCATGAAGGCAAGACGACCAGCAACTCCATCTCCTCCAAATCAGATTTATTTACAACTGAATTCATCCAAGAACACGACCCTGTTTCGTGCCGCACTGACGGAAGCATAACAACAGTGATCAGGCTGGAGTCGCTTCAGGTGCACAACAAACGGACAGTGAACTACGTTAAGAATGAACATTTCACAAGTTTGGCAAATAGAAACTCTAAAAATGCAAAAAGAAATGTCAAACAGGACATCGGTGCGCTTGAGAAGATCAAACTCTGATGCCTGAAAAAAGGTCTGCGGTTAACACAAACTTAAGAGAAGTGCGTCAGTATGCACCGCACTCGAGAATTTTGAAGTTTCTGAATGAGACGGCGTCAACTGTCGGGGACATTCGCTGAACACGGCCGCCACGCCTCGTTGTGTTCATACTCTCGTTCCCGCAAACCTCAAACCCTCCAGCTTGATCTGTCAGTTTACAGTACAGTGTGTGTAGTGTAGCGTCCTAACAAACTTCACGTCATGTGACCATGGCGTAGTTTATTTATCGCCTGAAGCTTCTTATTTCTGCTGCCACGCTTGAAAAATGAAAAATCTCATTGGCCTTTTGTTGGGGGGGGGGGGGGCAGGGCAAAGGCAGCACATTGATCACTGATCATCCTAAACAGCAGATTGTCATCCGTGTTGTCCCAGAAAGAGACGCCGCCATTGTTCCCACCAAGACAAAAAGACAAAGACAACGTGAGAGACAGCAGCTCGCTGAGTTTCCGTTTGTTTACCTCGAGCTGTCGGCTCGCCCGCCCGCTGCCGCTTTGTTTCGGGGGAACTGAGCCGACAACTTTCAGGCTGCCGTCGTTCTGCACATTTCACATCACATCAATCGCAGCGCCGCTCTCTTCATCTCCGCTCTGTCCTTCTCATATTCCTCTCAGCCTCCTTTAGTTCAGTTGCAGCTTTATGAGCAGATCATTGGTGCATTTTGTCCAATGCCGTGAAGTGTGTGAGACATGTGAGGAAAGTGAATAGAAGAATGATTGTCTTCAGATTTTTTTGACATTCACACACTCCATCCAGGGATTGGCCAGGTGTAGAGACACTTTGGACGACACGACGATCTAGTTGGTTTCAAACCAATAGAAGAGCTCAAAAAGAGGTCACATGTGAGAGGGACAACATACAAACACATCGTCCAAGAGGACGTTAGCGTGGGAGAGGAAGTCGTCCAGCAGCCAAATGTAAAAAAACTACACAACTTTTGACCTACAGGACAAAAATCCAACCAATAACACAGGCGACACAGCTAGCAGCGAGTTAGTGACGAGCGGAGCGTTCAGCAGCGATAAACTAGATGTNATATCTCACTCACACACACACACACACACACACACACACACACACACACACACACACACAGAAGCAAAAAGTGCCACTTCACTCTCCATCATCTGCTTTATTAACGGATTTGTTTAAGTGCTTCTTATTTGGAGGGAGCAAACAAAGCAGCAGGTTGGCCTCCTCCTCCTCCTCCTGATCGCTGCTCCTCCTACCTCCTCCTCCTCCTGATCGCTGCTCCTCCCACCTCCTCCTCCTCTCTCAGCCTGAGCTGGAGGACACACAAGTTCATGAGTCACACTTAAAGAGACCTTTAAAACCGACTCCACCACCAAACTTCAGCACAGCGCCTTCTTGTCGGAGGACGTTTTACAGCTGAAACCTCGGCAGCGCTGATTTGATGAACGCTGTCATCAAACGCTGGATGTTCGCACGTCGCACTGGAGGATCATCTCAGGCTTTAAAATCAAATCAAATCCTCGGCCTGGAAATTCTGTTTATATGCAAATAAAATGCAGCGGCGAGTTTGTTTTTTGAGAAATGTGATTTACTTTTTCAATTTATTTTTGGACGTAATGAACTTGAGCAAACACGTCTGCACAGCGTCCACTGACGACCTTTCCATTTGTTTACTGTAACATGACTCATTAGGCAGAAACACATTTTGTGGAGCGTCTGCGAGGACACGTCGTGCCGAACGTCCCCGGAGGACGAGGTAATGTGATGTTCATCACACTGTACGCTCCACTCCTCCTTGGAGACAGTAAAACACTGTGAAGGCTTGATGAGGGCTGCGTGCGAGCGTCAGTGGGACGTTAAGACGCTCTTTAACCGACGTCCACGTCCCACATCAGAGGACAAACATCTAAACATTAAACTAAATGTCTTTATTCCAAATACTGTGCTCTTGTCCTCTCTTTGTGAAGGACATGTGAGTGTATGTTTTTCTTCTAAAAGGCTAAAAACCATCAGCGTGAATTTCTTCTTCCTGTCTGCGGCTCGTTGCTCGAAGGCCATTGGTTCCTGATGAAGACGTGAATCTTTAAACACGCCTCACAAACGTCTGGTTTCACTGCAGCCTCCTCTCCGTCGCTGTCCGTGGTGCTGAAATATGAATACATGCATTATTGTTCATGTTCATCTTCATCGGGGGCGGTGATGGTTTCCTCTTCACGCTTCATTACTTCTTGTTGTTCACGTCTCATTTTCGTTGGCTTGTCTGCTGCTTGTTAACAGCCCAGTTTATTAGTTCAGTTCTTTTCATGTTTTCCTCTTCATGTTCAGCCTTCATTTGCATTCATTCCAAACACAAATGAACTCTTCAGTGGACTTGTTAAGGTCTGAAACAGGAAGCGATTTCAGTTTAGGAATTAAAACTGACCTGTGAGCAACTGGTTCAAGACACTGACACTGAGATCCTGTTGGTCTGATCCATTACTGCATCCTGTCCACTGAAGACAGAAACGCCTTCAAAGAACCTGCACTGACTTGTTTCAAACTCTAAAAACAGAGAAGATCCAGGCAGTAAAAGTGTGATTAATTATGCACCAGCATGAAGTTTCACATATGAGCATCGTGTGACACTTCAGGCTGAAGACTCGTCCAATCAGAGATAAATAGACTGGAGGTGACATCGCCCGCCGAGCGCCGAGGCTGGTGCTCCCTGAGAACTTGATTTACGTGGCAGCTCTGAACAGATGATGGCAAAGTGCCGGTCGTGGCCTCTTTCACTGCTTACTGGGTGTTTAAATCCTTCGTTGATGTTTGGGGTCAAAGTCGAGATGTTCTCCAGCTCGTGAAAACACACGAAGCTCTGCAGCTTCATGAACACACGTTTAAATCCTTCATACGAAGGTGAGGAAACGCGTCCGGAGTCGAGCCGATGCGTCGGTGGACTGACGTCATCAGCACATGTTGGTTCATCACCGCGTGCGCACAACATACATGTTTGCAAAGGCCAGAACATACAAAATGAAACCTCATAAAACTTTAAACTCTCTGCAGCAACACGTTCAGTCCTGGAGGATAAACATCAAAATCAATTCAGCTTTGTCAATATTGCACAAACAGGCTGAGAGCAGCGCCTGGTGAAACGCTGACGTCAAGGTGAGCTGGAGCACACCTGCAGCCAGGTGAGAAGCTCGAGCGCTGGAGGTCAGCAAAGACAAGACCAGCTGTGAGAGCGCAGAATAGAGGAAACCTGGTTGACACGCAGCAGACAGGAGTCCATTGTACTAACACACCTTAATGTCTCATTAGCAAATGAGCTAACAAGCTAACAGCTCGACATCATTATAATGGTACGATTTATAATAACAGCGACTGACGGGATGTTTTTTATTTTATGCTTGTGTTTTTTTTTATAACAAACAAACAAAGTTTCCTGCTCTTCATCAAATAAAAATGAAATGTCGGGTTAGTGTATGTACAACATGGATAAAGTCCTGAAACCGTCCTCTGAGCCTCAGGGACGTCTTTAAATGCTCTAATCTGTCCTCCATCTCACCACAGTCACTTTAGACATCAGCACTCGTCTCTCTCTGTCAGATGTGCTATCATCAAACAATGAATGTTTGATTTCAGTGCTCTGTCTGTCCGTCTGTCCGTCTGTCCGTCTGTCCGTCTCCCACACAGCAGACAAATCCCAGACATCACAGAGACAGAGCTTATAACAGCTGACAGATGTCTGAGTCACCATCACAGCGACCTACAGAGGGCACACACGCACACACACGCACACACACATACATGCGAGCACACACACACACACACACACACGCACGCGCACACACACACACACACACACAGCAGCTCTGTGTTGTTTTCTAATTTGACACCATCGACTCTTCAGAGCCAGGAAATGCTCTCTGACATCCAAAGATGGTGACCTGTTTGTGTGGTAATGTGTGTGTGCGTGTGTGTGTGTGTGGCCATGTATTCCTTATCTTGTGGGGACATACATCTGTTTACACAGTCACACTGTGGGGACAAAATGTACGTCCACATGATGTCAATCATTAGATTTTAGGATGAATGCTGAGGTAAAGGTGAGAGTAAGTCTCCAGGAAATGAAGGTGTGTGTGTGTGTGTGTGTGTGTGTACACATACCGACAGCCAGGTTGGCGATGAAGAAGTTGGTGACAGTGCGGAGCGTCTTGAAGCGGTAGATGACATAGATGACCAGAGAATTACCCAGAACCCCCAGCACGATGATGGTGCTGTAGGCCAAGATCAACACCACCTGCAAACAGCAGCAACGACACACCTGTCAGAGGCGGTTCCTCAGCTCAGCTCAGCTCAGCTCAGCTCAGCTCAGCTCAGCTCAGCTCAGGGGACTCTTCTGTAAATCTGAAATAACTGAGGTGCGTTATCGTCAAGTCTGCGACGTCACAGCAGCTGAAGGAAGAACCGGGCCTTTATTTGAGACAAGATACAACCAAATACAGACCTCGTGATAAGGAATTGACTCTGTGTGGGTGGAGCTCAGGGGCCCGGACGCCAGTGTGTTGCCAGACCACACAAACACACACTGTCACATTAGTGGCCCTGAATGTCCCACGAGCATCGAGCTCCCCGCCAGGGAACAGATCTTGAATCAGAGGTTTGGCTCTGAAGTTCAAGCGCTGTGATCAGTACATTCAATCAGTCTTCTAAATTAAGTCTGCAGGAGAATGTGAAGGCTCTACCTGTACGCTCAGCAGTTTGATGGGGTCCTCTGGGAAATTAACCCCCTCAAACCCCAACGTGGCCGAAGCCGTCGGGTTGGCGTCGGCGCTGGGGTCGTAGTCATGGTACCCGAGGGTGCCAGGGTCATCGTCCAGCGAGGGCCGATCGTCCTGCGTGGCGTTGACTGCGCTCACAGCCTCCATGTCCGATCACATGTGTTCAGCCAGCAGCGGCATTTTGCACACACACTCACACACACACTCAGCCTGTTGGATGACAAGAAGCACGCAGGTAAGCAACAGGTAAGACAGACAGAGGCCTCGTGTCCTTAAAGCTGCTTGAACAGAGTTTGATGTAGCGTTAGCATTAGCGAGTGATGTTCATGCCACCTGATGGACTCTGTTTTGGTCTCCACCGGAGGCAAAGATCCTCAGCTGCTAAATGATCCACTGTGTTTCTAAAACTCGTCTCAGACTCTGTTTTCAGGCAGCAGATTTCCACAAATAATCGGACTAAAGCAGGAAATGATGCTACGTGAGGCTGATTACTCTAAACCTGTGTGGACGCAGTCTGGTTTCGCCTCCACGCTGCTGGGAACAAAGGTGGACTTACTGTCTGTGAATCAGGAGCCTCAGCAGCAGACTGACTGAAACGCCTTCGTCCAACAATCAGGTCACTCATTCAGAAATCTAGCAGTGTTACTGGGTTATTCTCAAAGGCCCTAATCTGGACAGAAACCTGGATTATGAGTGTAAACGAGATCAGATTACTGTAGAATCATCAGATAATCTCCCGTCCATGTAAACCACAGAACAACTGCAGATGATGGCTCAGTGGAGGACCGGGGGCTGCGTTCACTTTGCGTTCAGATGACTGGCAGGTTTGAACAAACAGGGAAATATTTTAAAGGGTTACTGTTAGTTTATCTCAGTTTAAAGTATGTTTGACGTACTTTTGCATAGTGTACTTCTAAATAGATCTCAGTATCTTCACCTTAAGTGTGTTCAAAATGAATACTTAAAATAAATACTTTTAATAGTAACAAAGTGTACTCATGAAAAACATCCTTTGAAACACACTGTCACCACACTTTATCAAAGCGTACTTTAATTTCACTTCATTTGAAGTATATTTAAGTATATTTCCACCACAGTGATGATATAATACAGTTGTACTGCAAGTGTGTTTTGAACATTCATGAATCCTGATTTTCACTGGTGTACTTCAGAACACCTACAGCTTGTAAAAAACTGGTGCCAGTGTAGCGTACTAGTAAGTACTGATCAAGTGGTACTCAAGGAGTACATGTAAGTATAATATTACTTCAGCTTCTGGTTTCTTCATGAATAAAATCAGAGCGTCCTCCCTGCACCTGAGCTCCATCAGCTGACAGGAGACGCTCCCTCACGCTCGAAACGATGGTATGATGTTCTTAAAGGTTCACCAGCTGCAGTAACGGACTCAACCATCAAGCTACCTGCTCGCTACCTGTCTGCAGCAGATCAATACTCTACACTACACGTGACTCTACTGTGGCATTTCTGAAAAGCCGGAATGAAAACAACTTTGACTCAATGTGAATCATGCACACACCAACATTCAACCAGGCGCCTTTATTTCCAGCTCACAGAATGAACCGAGAGTCAATCTGACGCCGGCGGGTGTCTTTGGGTCCGTCGTCGACCTCTTACAGCTCGTTAGCACAGTGTTGATTCAATCGGCTTTAGTTTAACTTGCAGCTCCTGTGGTAAGAAGATCAGACCCTTTAGTCTTGAATGAGAGAATCATCAAGACAGACAGAACAAAGCAGATCACCTGAGAACAAAAGAAACCAGGTTTGATTTGAAATATGAGCTCAAACATCCACCTGACGTCTTCACATCTTTATAAGAGACTGAAGATTCCTTAAAAACTGCCGTCAACCCAGTGCGTCCTTCAGTCCGGCGGTGCAGAGCAGCTCGGGCTGGTTGTACTGGGCAGCTCCCAGTGTCCTCACACCCTCAGGCTGCAGATGCTCGAACAGAAACTGGAAGAAAACCTTTAACGAGCTCGGGTTGTTTCAGAGGACGTGGGTGGACTGAGCGTCGAGCTCCAGCAAAGTTTTGGTGTCGCAGCTGCCAAAAAGCAGCCAGTGCACATCCACGACTGTCCTCAAGTGTCCTCCCGCACGTGATGAAGACTTTGAAGGGATTTAATGAAAGGTACTAAGCGTATGAGGATAATCAATATCAGCTTGTGGTGGACTAGAAGGCTTCAAATATGGACGCCGCTGCAGAGAAGCTGCAAACTGTCAAACGTGGACGCTTCACACACGCGTTCACCCCGACAGCGACGTTCACTCCGATGAAAGGACGCGGCTCGCCTCACCAGCTGCACCTCACAGCGCAGAGACTCGCACTTAAACTCTGTGGTTCACAGGTGGGAGAATGTCACACACCAGCTGTGTCACACACACACACACACACACGCGCACACACACGCACACACACACAGCTGCGACCTCTCCGTTTCACAGCTCTGTGATGTAGGCCAGTGCGCCGTCCTCAGGGGACACGTCAGCGCGCACACACGCAGACATCAGCGCGGGAATGCCAACATGGAAACACACTCTCACACACACACACACACACACACACACGGACACGGGAGTGAACGCACACGCTCCAGCGAGCTGATTCACTGAACAAGTCGCCTGCGGGCGTTCAGCTCCTTCCCGCTCCTGCCCGCCGCTGTCAGGATCAGCGACGGCGCCAACTCAAGCTCGCCAAGAGAAACACGACGCAGCCAGACGGTGTTTTGCAAACTTACCTCATGAAAGGTTTGAGGCCTTTCAGACCATCTTTACACATTTAAATCTCTACAAACAGACGGAGGTGGAAGCTGCAGAGAGGTCAGGACACGCGCGTAAAGCCGTCAACACGACGCCAAGGTGATCGACCTTGACATGCACATGAAAAGCTCTGGTGCACTCTGGGATATTAATACAGGGAAAGGGATTAAAGGTGCTGTGGATGCAAATTGCCAGCACAAGTTTAAAATGAAAAAAAAAGCTGATGCTGCAAAAATCAGCATCAAAGACTAAACAAAATATTTCATAGCTGGCGCTTCGACTCTGCGAGGATGTGAGGAGTTTACGTCCGACATCAGGCAGCATCGTTTGTAAAAAGCTGACACCTGCTCCCCGCCCCACATAATGACTGCTGACCTAAAAATAAACGCCATCGACGGCTCGTTTTAAAGAAACACGAGCAAATGAATCCTCCATCAGAGCCACACAGACAAGCCAGAATCCAAACTCAGTAACACATCAAGAAACCAGAGTGTGATCACCTGATCTGATCCTCTCTGACACAAACTGACCTGAGACCAGCTCAAAGTCAATAGATGTAATGTTTTTCATTAATTTCTGTAAATATCTGCTTATTGTGACTCTGATGCAGCAACACGTTTCACAGACAGAAAGATGTGGAACGCTCCAGAAACACCTGTTTGGATCATTCCACAGGTAAACAGGCTCACTGGTAACAGGTGAGAGGATCATGGTTGGGTATGAAAGGGGGATCCTGGAAAGACTTCAGAAACTGCTGTCAGGAAACACAGTTTGATTATTGATGATTGATTCTGGTTTTATTGGACACATTTCCTCCTAAGATGCATGAGTCGAGATGGTTTATCGTCTCCACTGCCGCTTCGTGATGTCCTGCCTCAGGAGCTGCATGTTAAAGTACACGAGTGGGTATCTGACAGTTCTTTGTGGTTGCAGACCGCCACCATTAATCTTGTATCTGCAGCAGGGAACAGAGATAAAAGGCTGTTTTTTAAGTTTCCTGGAGAACCACGTGGGCGTTGTTTACAGTGAAAGAACCATCTCACGACATCTACAAGTGTGATAGTGAGACCGAGCTGAGTCATTTCACTCTGTCAGCAGTTTTCTTTTGGCAGGTCCAGCATTTTCTTTTTCGGTTTGTTTCTGACCAAATACCTGCAACAACTTTGTGTTCATGCTAACTAACAGCAACAAACATGCTAAACTAAGTTGATGACCATGGCAAACACTTTATCTGCTTATATTCCTGGTGTTATTGTCAATGTGAGCATGCTAGCATGGCGATGTTTGCATTGAGCTCAAAGTAACACCACTGTGAAGAGAAGATAAAGCTTCACGGAGCTGCTAGCAGGGCTGTAGACTCTGTGTTGTTTTTCAATGTAGCTAGCTACGTAGGGAGTCCATGTCCACAACCAGTGACTCAGAGCTCTGGAATCAGGCTTACGATCAAGAGACTACTGTAGCTAGCTAACACACACTGCTTTAGCTTTGAGCGATTTTTCATTTGATGATGAAGCAGAGTTCTCGACATAAAAAACTAACACAAAACAGACTTTTGGGTTGAAAGCGTAATCGGACATAACTTCAGCGCTGGTGTTGTTTGGAGAGACGTCACAGCTTTAGTGTAATGTTTCGTGTAGTTGGCTTGGTGGCTGCAGATCTGTGAATCAGTCTTCTCCACCCACAGATCAGATAAACTTCATCCCTCCTCATCATCTTCTCACTTCTTGTTTTCTTGCCTGTTCTGGTAGAAACAGAGCAAATCCTTTTCATTTGTGTCCTTACGTCCATCAGTCTTTTCCCTTTGACTGTCCACAGCTGAGGTTGTTGAGCTGCACAAAGAACACTTTGACTTCATTAATTTTTTGCCAAGTGGCTCCGTTGACATTGAGCGGTCGACTGATATCTTGCTGAATCTCTCTCCTGGAACAACTGCGGATTATTTTAATCAGCTGGCCTGAGCGATTAGTCGAGTCAAATCAAAGAGAAGCAATCCCTCCAAAAAACCAAGATGCCCGACATGGAAACGCACACAGGGTGATGAATCCACTCCAGAACAAACCAAGTGTGCTGAACGCTTTAATTTAATCACTCAGTGGTTCTCAGCAGTGTAAAGCAAAGTGACCCAAACTGGAGCCAAGATTAATCAAGCTCTCAGCTGCCATTATTTACACCCAGCGTTTCCTTTTGAGGCCACTGAGGAGCAGAAAGCCTGTTCTCTGGGATCAAGCAGCGCTGCAGTTTGAACGGTTTCCCTCCTCTTCAGCACCCCCTGTGAGGTGTGTCTCTAATTCACTGCTTAATTGATTGCCTAATTAACTGGCTTATTGTGTGTGTGTGTGTGTGTGTGTGTGTGTGTGTGTGTGTGTGTGTGTGTGTGTATATATATATAAAATGTGGGAATATTTCCACACAGGCTATTTCCAGTGGTTTATAATGGGCCGTAAACCCAGCTGGCCGAGCTTTGACTCTCATAATCATCTTCATTAATTTTATTAAAGAGCACTAATTATTCAAGTGGCTTTGAACGGATGGGGTTTAATGTAACGGAGCAATCAGCTAAATTTATATTGATTTAGGGTATAAGATGTGCATAATTTACTGTATCCATGTGGTTCTGAGTCAGTAATTTAAGTGTCGTTTAACCAGGTAATTCAGTTATGAAGAAATTCATGATAGCTGACAGAAACAAATGACCCCCAGATGGAAAACAGTGATGCAATTCCACATGATTATTATCTAAGATACACTTCTTTAGTCAGGTTCCTGTCCTCCTCTTCAGTATCTTGTCTAATAGGTGATGAAGACGCTCCTCCCTCTGAGGTGTGAAGCTCAGTAGCTCCATCATCATCCATCATAGAGTTCAGACTTTCTTCAGGTTGATGTCTCACATTAAGACTGTTTCTTTACGCTGGCGTTAATCTGATCTCCTGTGCCACAGGAACCAGGGTGTGCATATAATCCCTGACATCGCCCCTATCAGGGTGGTCAAACCCAAACCTTGAGGCTCCTATAACTTCATTCACACAGTAAACAAACACTGAGTGCCACTAGATGAGTTATGATGAGGTTATGGACATTTCTTACAGCGTTTACTGGCAGTAAAAGTAAAAGCTTCCAGAATAGTTTAAAGAAGGGAAAACCGAGTGTGCACGAACAAAAGACGGAAAACGTTGTTATCTGATTTCCACAAAGAACCAAGCAGACACTCAGCAGCTCGTCCAAACAAAAGAACTACGGGGTGACTGCATTGTCTTTTCCTGCAGAGTGAAAATAGTGTTTTAAATGCCGCCATTGTTCTTTTTAATCTGCTGTTGGACTAATTAGCTTTTTCTTCAGCGCAGTGGAAACATAAACAGGAGGGCACAAGAGGGACTTTTCATTCTTGAGTTTAGTTCTTTAGCTCCTGGAACTTTTTGGTCAAACAGACGTGATGTCAGCCTGCTGAAGCAAACCGCTGCTATAAACCCTGTAGCTCCAAATTAGCTGAACTTTTCAGGGTTTGAGCTGAGAAGTTCACGGCTGCAGCGTCTGCATGGCTGCGTGGGTGAAGATCCCTGTGTGGACTATCAGCATCCTCCGTCTTGTTCTCACCCACTTTCTCGTTATTCAGTTATTCAGCATGTGTGAAACGAGGCGCCACAAACTCGACTGTAACACACGTCAAGTCCACAGCTGTCTGCACAACGCTCCAGTTAACCCTGTCAGGTTTTCGCCTGACTGCCAAATAACATTAAGTACTTACTGTAAGTGGATCACACGCTCTGTCCTTTTCTAAAAAATCTAGCTTTTAAAACAAATGGCGTTAACTGACATAAGATCTGAACAGATTAAACCCAAAAACGAAGTAACTCAAGCGATGTAACCCGTGGCGTTGCTCGGGTCTCTTGGGGCTCCAAGGAAGAAATCCCTGGGGCCCCCACCACACCCGTGCACGCCGCAAAAATTTGGTTTTTGCACATATAAATGCACAATTTCTGGGACATTTGAGATGAATACTGAAAAAATAGATTAGTGGTTCTCAAAGTGAGGTCCAGGGACCAACAGAGGTCCCTGAAAGCCCAGGCCTATCAATAATCGTTGTTGTAAAAAAGTGGCTCCAAACATGCCTGTCCGCAAGCCCCGCCCCTGGATGTAACACGATGTTTGCCAAAAAATTTACATTTTGTAACAAAGACATCACGCTGGAACCTATTCATCATGTTTTTTAGAACTAGATTTTAGTATTTTTGCTCACATCTTTCATCTTTTGTCTGTAGTTTCTCAGATGAAAAGTGGACAGAATCTTTGTATTGTAAAGGACCGGGTTGATTTTTTTAAAGGTTAACGTCCTTTTCCTAAAATGTAAACAACATCCTGTGCTGTGCCGTTCAGAGTCACACCGAGCTCTCAGCTCTGGACATCAGCAGGAAGCGTTCGCCTGCAGCACCTCATCAGATGTGGCTGATTCGTCGGCAGCCTGGTGGAACAGGAGCTGGAGCAAGGAGAAAAGAGTCAGGCGGAGGCGATAACGGTTCTGTCATCCTGCAGCCCGCGGCGCTTTAACACAGGAAGTCACACCGCGTGGGGAATGACCATTTACTTTTACTGGCAGGCGGGAAACAAAGCGGTCCGAGTTGAATCAAAATCCAGGCCAAGATCATCTTTAAGGTCAGTTTTTCTAAATATTACATGTCCAGGGAAAGATAACCGAGCACCGACTCGAGCTAATGGCCTTGTGTGTAAAACTGCCCAATAAAACCTGAGTCCTCCACTGTCCCTGATTGATCCCACTGGACCTATCAGGAGCACAGCAGCTTGTCCAAGGTCACGCACGTGAGAGCTGAGGGATCCAACCGAGCCTCTTCTGAGAGTCTAATACAGCAACCGTGAAACAGCGCAATTAATGCTCGAGCCCTCCGAGATCTGCTTGTCAAAAGTGGGTTTAATGAGATCACATCGTTACGGAGTCAGGCTGCCAAACCCGAGGCCAGATGTCCACTTCAGTGCACCTCAGTCAGGAGATTCATGGACGAAAGAAATGAAAGAAACAGAAGAAAAAGACAGACGTGAGCTGTTTCATCACTTTTCACTGTTCTCGAATTCTGTTAGAAGGTTTCAGTTTATTATTTAAATCTATTTTCTTTAATGTTGTCTCTTGAAAAAAGACCCTGAACTCAATAAAACTCCATCTTTAAGCCTGAGCAGTGGCTTACTTCAAAGTGAGATGCAGGACTTAAAGTATGCATTTTCACTCCTCAAAAAGTGGGTCTGCAAACACAACAGCATTCATCCTCTGTGGACCATGAGACCTTGAGACCTTTGAACTTCTGATTCCTTTCATAGGTTTGAGACGTAGGAAGGTTAAAAATTGCATAAATAAACAAACTGTTGTTCATTTCTGGACTTTCACAGACGTGGATCACTGTCATTGTCACTGACCTCTGACCAATCAGCACCGCAAATCTGTCTTGGAGCCACATAACAGCACATGAAACATGACATCTGAGTGAAACACTTGTAAATCAGAAAATCTGCTGATCTGTCATGGCCGACAGGAGCTGCAGAGGGCAGGAGGTGCTGTAAATTCAATCTGAGTGGAGCGCAGGGGACCTTGAAGGCAGCACGAGTCTCTGAATTACATTCTGTCCTGAAGAGCTGTAATTACAAAACCTGTAATTTCCTGTAAAATCAAGATGAACGGACCAAGATATTCTCATCTGACTCTCATTTCACCGTATCGATCCAGTTGTCTGCTTGAGCCCCTTTTGACACCTTTTCCAAGAAGCTAGCTTGCCCTCTGGACTTTAATTATTTTAACCACAGAGTTGAGAGTATGAAAGCTCAAACGTTTAAAGCTGTGCGAGGAGTTCAGCCTCTGGAGCCAGACGAGCCTCCGTTAAGTCCACCAACATGTTGTTGATGCTGTTGTTTCTTCTAAAAGTCACTCAGTCAGTCACAGAGCCTCCGGGAAAGATCAGCAAGCCGACACACAAAAACAACCAGATTTTCCATATTTCAGATCCTAGTTTAGGTTTTACGGCGCTGAACTGTTCAGTTAATTCCACAGCTGGTGAACATAGCGGAGCATTTAGCAGCTAACGAGCCAGATATAATAGATTTTAACAATTACAATCATCGTTTCACGATCAGTGATTTCAAATGCCAACATTGTTTAAATGTCAAAATGCAGATGCAGGTGGGAGAGAGAGAACAGCTGCAGGTGAAATTAAAGTAATTATCTGTGACATTTTAATGTCACTGAACAAATAACCTTTTTTTTAAACGTCTGGCAGCTCTAAATAAAAAAACACTGAGAAAGTCATGTGATTTAGAAATAAACACTGAGCAGTGACGTACGGACGGTGAAGGCAGGTCGAACCATCAACTGATCAGAAATCAGAGCACCAACAGGAAGACGAATTACAGCAGAAGTTATTAATTCAAAAAACATTGCTAACATCTGTGAAATGTCAGAAACATTACATTTAAATGTGTTTGTGTATGTATTCATTACACACAGAACAGAAAAGAGCAATGGTTTACAAACAAGGCAATGGGTGAATTGTTTGGGGTGGTGATGATCATACAGGGCATTTTCCTTCTTAAACTACTACATTAGAGCAGATGCACATGTCACGCAGGGTCATTTATGTTGATTAATGTATGAAACGTGAGGCAGAAACATAACAAGCTCTGAGCTGCAGAGATAACGCTGAGGAAGAGCTGAAACCTACGAACTGAGGACTGACACTTAAAAACGTCTTTTCAGAGAAGCAGTTCTTCAACGCACTGAAGTGTTATCAGTTCAGCCGTGTTCACCTTTCAACCAGGAGTAAATCATTGTCCCTTTGTGCTGAGAGAGCAAAAACCAGAAACTCTGGCTCCAGTTTTTTCAATTTGAGCCTCACAGATTGAGGATTAGTGTCAGACCGACGGCTACAAATGGACGGACGAGCTGCTGCCTGACACACTGCGGCCTCTCTTATCTACACAAGCATTTTCAACAGAAAATCACCTGTGAGAAATGAGCCTGATGATGGAAAATGAAAGGACTGTTCCTGCATGGAGAGACATGATCATTCAAAAGACTTCTCATTCATCCTTCGAGCACAGACAGCCGACAAAACCTTTCAAGCTCAGTCGTCCAGATTGGTTTTAAACACTGTGAGTAGCTGCACTGAAAGCACGCCGGGCTCGGTCGATTGATGATGACGAACCCTGACGGCAAAGTGTGACTGGACCCCGTGACATCCGCTCCAAAGACAATTAGATCCAACAGTAATGGAGCATCAGGAGCCCAAGTGAGCAACAAAAGAGCTAAAAGTCGACCTCGACAGAAAACTTTCCTCATCGGAGAATAAACTTCTGACAAGTGCAGTCCTGAAAACTGGGCTTCCTGTTGTGCAGTGATGCTGGAGTCTTGGTTACACAGTGACAACTCAAGGTGAGATGGTGAGCTGGCTTGCTGACCTTTAGCGCCGCCATCACGTGAATCATCAGCCGCTCTTTGTTTCTCAGTTTCAGGAACGAAAACGAAATGACTCATTTTGAGCAGCTGGAGTTCGCCTCTTTCTGCTCGTGCTCCCTGAGATAAGGACAAAAATAGAGGTGCTGCAACTGACAGAGAAGTGAGAAAATAGAGTGATGAATAAATCAGTGCATGGTGATGCGACGCTAAATGGACTCAGAGAGAGAATGCATTAGGGAGAGGAGCGAGCTACAGAGAGACTGCCTGGCTGAGTGACTACAAGTGAATGCCAGTAAATACAAAAGCATCAGGGATTTAGTCGACGCAGCTGAACTGACAGAGGACCTTTGGGTTTTTTGTGAAATGTATGAAAGGAGAGATACAAATATTCAGCCTTTGTAAGCAGAGTCATGCACTGCTGTCTGGTAGAGTTACTGCTGCGTACCACGAAACTACAATAACCTGAAAAGTTCTTGGTAGGCAAGAAACAGTCGATCAAAACTTAAAGACTCCAGCTGTTTTTCATGGAATATCTGGTTCAGAAAAGCAGCTGTCAGTTGATATTAATATGCATTAAAGGAACACTGTGACATTTTAGGGCTCGGAAGAACATAAACACCAGTTTTGAACTTGTGTACGTAAGTGAAGCTCTGATTTCAACTCAATCCTGGATCTTTTCTTAAACTTAACCAAACAGTTTTGGTGCCTAAAACTGACCAAACTGAACGTATCACAATGAGCTTTATTTTGAAAGCTTAACTGGATGTTGTTGCATATTTATTATTGCTATCTTTACATATGTTAAAGCGACATTAGTAGAGCATCATGGTCCAAGGTCACCAACCAAGCTGCCATATTTGATGAGCTGGCAACATGCTGTTAAAATCAAGATGAGGTAAAAATGTGCAAAATAATAAAATAATACCTCACACCAGCGTTGGTTGGGGCTAAAGTCGACGAGTTTGAAACTGAAACAAGTCTGGATGGGTGGAGTTTTAAAGAAGTGACTTAAACAGAGAGCTGCTGCAGATGTCAGGCTACGCTAGCCGCTACTAGCATAACGCACCAGAATCTCCAGCTAGCTGTTGGCAGGTAGAGCTGCATCATGGCTGATGTGGGCAGCAGACATCGACAAGGACGAAGAATGTGTAGAATAAAACGATGAAGTCTGGTTCTGCTGCATGTTGAGACACACGCTGTCCCGCTGCATCAGCAGAGGACTTTTTAAAACGGTGTGGATGGTGTTCCACTTTTTTTTTACTTTTCATACGTGTTAAACAAAAGCTTATCACAATCCATTTCCACTCAAAGTCAATATAAGGGAGGTTTTTCTGGAGGTTTCTCCCACTTCAAACGTGCATGTTTGGTGTTATGGTGCAGTCAGACCACACTGAGACATACAGAGACAGCGACGCGGGTCAGGTTTGGAGCTTAAAATGCTGTAAAAATACAGGCGAATAACAGCATCGCACAGGATGAATATCAAACAGCTTCTTCATTGCCACTGACCTCATGTCCTTGTGGTATTTTGCCTTGCAGTTAAGGAAAAAATACAAAACAAACAATATTTCCAAGGTCTCACCTCCTCTCTCAAAGTTCAATCAGGCTGAACGTCACATGAAGTAAACAAGTGGGAGAACACGTTCTGCATTTGTCATTGAAATGAATGGGAGGCAAAATCCAGCATGAGAAGACTCTCACACATTTCTTTTGCATGGGGTGTTTATCCAAAGAAAGCCTTCATGTGCAGACTGAGCTGTAAGTGGTGCAGCTGAAGCTTCTTGGACAAACTTGATAAACGTGACTTCACTTGGGGAGTCTTCCCTCAGTGACTAATAAAGTCCAACTTTGCTTTACAGTGAGTGAACAGCAGTAAGTCTTCCTCCAGGCCTTTTTGGCACTTTGATGCACAGCACAGGGACTAATTGGAGCGTCACGCTGAAGATCTAAATCACAGCGAGTTAGAGACTGAGCAGGTCAGCGCTGAGCGTCAGAGGGACGGCAGTTTGTTATTGTGAGCTTGAGCTCCTGAAAAAACTCAGAAACTAAAAAACTGCCTGACACTAAACTTTAAAGTCAAAGTTAAGTCTGCTGAAACACAACTCTACAGGTGTTCTCAGGTGTTCTGTGGCCATCTGACAGGTGCATCAAAACCAACATGTCAAAGACACTTTGTGGTTGTCTTTGTCATCCGATCACTCAAATCACTCGCCGAGGTGGTGTGCGACGCATGTGACCTCATATCCTTTGTTGTGTCAATGGTAACTCGTCCTGATGCGTCCCAGACGAGGTCGTAACAGGAGCAAACCAACCAATCAATGCAGGACGTGGTGGTCGCTTCAATGACGGCGAGCCAATGCTTCCAAAAAACGGAGAGCAGCACCTCTGTACGTGTTTTAAGTGCAGTTTCCTCTTTTGTCTCGTCCTGCACTTATTTGCTTGTCCCCAATGACTTTGTCCTGTCAGTCTCAGCAGTTGGAAGAGCCCCTACATATTCATTAGCTCTTGAAACATTTGTGTTTTCTTAACTAGCTGTGAGAAACAAATCTTGCAACATGTACTAACTGTGTGAACGGCCCCTAATTCAAGCTTCTAGACTAAGAGTGAAGAAAGAGAAGTACACAAAAACAAATTGCACGAGACTGAAAAGCGCGACTGGAGGAGTGACGCAAGCGCCTTCAAGGAAAAAGAGAAACAGGAGAGAGGAAGAAGGAAGGGAAAGACAAAGGTGAGGGGAGGGAAAGGAAGGTGGGCGGAAATGAAAGGTACAAAATAAAAGGAGGACGACTGAAGTCTCAGTGAACCGAGAACAAAAGCCTGTAAAGAGTCTGAGCTCCTCGTCTCACTGCTGTTTGCGAGCACACCTGTGAGTTCTCACCTGCAGGCGACCTGACAGTCTGCGGAACTGAGGTTCATCAAGGCAAGAAAGCTGAGATGGACTGAAGTGAAACTAAAGGCGGGAGGGGGGCAGGTGTGATCCCGGCTTCTGGATGTAAATGTCAACGCCACCTGCCAGGAGGAATCCCTCAAACTCAAAGAAGACGAGAGGAGACGGCTTCGTGTGAGGGTCTACACCAACAACACACAAAATCATGTATTAAAGGATTACGTCCAGCGTGAAAGTGTGTGCGGCGTCACGTGGGCTCGCTGTCTTTTTAGGGCGCATTAAACCGCCAGCCCAAGACCATCAATAATGGACACATGCACACAGGGATTTTCCTCCTGACAGAGGTCTCCGGTGGACGCTTAATGAGTTTTATAGCACAGACATTACGTGTGTGTGTGTGTGTGTGTGTGTGTGTGTGTGTGTGTGTGTGTGTGTGCATGTACGCACGCTTGTTTTTCATTTGTCGGGCCTCAGAACCAGACCCCATGAAGTTAATCATTCAATTTTAAGGGTGAAACTTGGGTGAAGGTTTGGCAGGTGGCGGTTATGGTCGGAGCAGGTCTGCAGGAAACGAAGATAAATCTGTTTAATGTCCCCACAAGTGATGGAAACCAACGAGCATGTGTGTGCCGGGTGTTGTTCTGGCTACATAGTGGGCCGCCCTCAGAATATCAGAGGGCTGTTCGAAGGTTCACGCTTGGTTTTGAAGGCTAGGTTCCAATTAGCTTAGCGGTTAGCCATTTATTTGTCATGGTTAAGGTTAGGGTAAGGATGGCGCTATGTCAGTGAGTGTCCTCACAAGGATAGAAGTACAAGTCGGTGTGTGCGTGTGTGTGTGTGCATGCATGTTTGTTTGATGTGTGCTCTCTTCCACTAAGCACCATGAGTCAATATATTTGGACTTATGTAACACTGAAGTGAAGCAAAGTGGCCATATGGCTAATGTGTGTGTGTGTGTGTGTGTTTGTGTGTGTGTGTGTGTGTGTGTGTGTGTGTGTGTGTGTGTGTGTGTGTGTGTGTTTGGGAGAGGTAATAGGTTGTTGATAAGGAGATGAACATGGTATTTTATGGCTCAACAGTCAAGCCAAGTTGCCTTTAACCTCGATAATAAAGTCAGCTTTAATTAATTCTCCTGATAGAGAGAGAGAGAGAGAGAGAGAGAGAGAGAGAGAGAGAGAGAGAGAGAGAGATGGGAGGATTGAGAGTTTAGGAGGAGCTCAGATTACTGAAAACAGGAACAGGAAGTGAGAGGAAAACATCGGGGGACAGATGGACAGATGGACAAAGAGAAGACCAAAGTGTACACGACATGATTTGCCAATATTTTGAAAGTGACCTCGTTGTTTTAGCTACCAGGTGTCCTGTTCAGCTGACCAGTAACAAGTAATATGAGGTCTCTTTTTAAAGAGGAATGAGGTAAGACAAAAATGGAAAACAAAAGAAAAATGTGGAGACAAACAGAAATGAATCAGTGAGGACGACGGAGACAGAGGAACGTGTTAGCGAACGCTTTGCATTGTGATAATGAGCCGACGTGTTGGACAGCATTAAACTCGACCTCGTGATGAAACTGTCGGCCTTGTTTCGCTGACTGTCTCCTCGTTCTGTCAGGTGACGTGTGTCTGCTCGCTCCAGAAGGCGGGACAAGGACATTCTGTCAAACGCCGAAGAACAACATGCAGTGCATGTAACCATAACCGTCCGTCCACACGGGAAGCAAAACACGTGTGTCTTTGTCTTCAATTTGGCTTTTTCTCTTCCTCACTTTCCTCAAACGTCCTCACTTCACAGCGACAGTCATAGAGTTGACGCTCAGTCACCTGCGTCCTCCACACCTCTCACCACTTCCTGCCTCTGAGAGCGTTTTACGTATTTGACACCTGAGATGTTAAAGTGAAGACGCTGTTAGCGCACACTGACACAAACCGCCGCCTTCAGCGATGATGCATCATGTGACAAAGAAAATACAACTGGAGCGGGCAGAAACTTCAAAGTGAGGATCTATTATTTCTGGCAGCCAGAAGCTAAACAAGGACGAGTTTCTGTTCACTGTATACATGAATGACCAGGACGTGTCCAGCGATACAATAAGCAGTCCCAGGAGACGTCTACGCTTTGATTCGACTCCTGCGCTGACTAAAAACGTACACAAAGCAGGTGTAGCCGAACATCTACACCCATGAAACATATGGTGTTTAAACTGCAGACTGTCAGCTCTCTTGATGTGGTCCAAGTGATAGCCCCGCTCAGTTTAAACAATACGAAGGTCTGCCACCGCCGGATCCTGAACCGTCCCGTCCGCTATCATCGTCCCACTGCTGAAACTTTACTGTGAGTCAAAGCAGACGCTGGGACGTCTTCAGGTTTCTGACAACAAAACAAACAGAAGGAGGATAAACAGATGAAGCAACAAGCGTCCCGAAGGTTTAACGAATGAGCGAAGGTTTGTTTTTAGCCATGCTAGCATGAGGCTTCAGGGACAGCAATATGAGTCAGTCCGGCACTGCCTGACCGTGATCCACAGTCATGTATCCCAGAGGACAAATCCTCTTCTTTCTGGTCCAGACATTCATAATCTTTTCAGGATGAACTGTAATCACACAAAGTCAGTTTGGTTTACGACCAAACGCCTTCAAAAACCTGTTTAGCTCTAATTAGCAAATGTTAGCAAACAAGCTAAACTAAGCTGGCAAACATAGCACTGTCACTCTGAGCATGTTAGCATGCCAACATTAGCATTTAGTTCAGAACACAGTACAGTACAGCCACAAGGAGCCACTAGCATAGCTGCAGGTTGTTTCTACCAAAATGAAGTAGAATATGCAGTATGCTGCATTAAAACTACTCCAAAAAATACTACAATGACAACTGTCACTGTGTACGGTTTTTAGAGTTAGTGAACCAAACACTGATGTGTGTCACCATGTTGTACTGTGAGGGAATTATGCAAAACAGGTATGCTAACATAACCGTTAGCATTTCTCTCGACCAGATGGAAGCGAGTTTAAAACAAACTCGGTTTCAGTCGTGTCTTCACGGACTTTACGTCCACTGTTTTCTGCAGGCTGTAGCTTCAAACAGCGGTCACGTCCACCACGTCTATGAGCTCTTCGAAGTATTTTCATGGTTACACGGAGGCGTGACGGTGAATTAGCATGTGCTTAAAAATATGACATTCAGCACCTTTTTGTTCGGGTTTCTCTGATTTTTCCTCTGATGTTTTCCCGTGAATCCTTTCGGGACTCGCATCTCGTCCCATGAAACCTTTACAGTCCCCGGAGGGTCCAAACCAGAATGGAAACCAGTGACGAACATGCCTGCCAGTGTGTGTGTGTGTGTGTGTGTGTGTGTGTGTGTTCGCCAGGAGACACGGGGACAGGAAGGACATGTGTTATCAACAGTCAGAGGACAGTAAAACAGAGAGGAAAAGGAGACATGGGGGAGGAAGATGGAGAGGAGGGCGAGAGACATGACAACAGGCCAGCAGGCAGAGAGAGAGAATCCCTCCCCACTTCTCCTTTCTTGTCTCATCCTCTTCTTCTCCTCCTCCATACCTCCTCCTTTCCTTTCCTAGCCATCCTCTCCTTTCCCACATGCTCCTACCCTTTCCCACCTCTTCATTTCCACCCATAGCTCAACCTTTCCTTTCCTACTTTTCCATTTTCCTTTCCTACCTCCCACTTCCCTTCCTTACCTGCTCCTATCATTTCCCACCTTTTCATTTCCTTCACCACCCACACCTCCATTTCTCTACCACCTCCTTTCCTTTCCTCCTTGCTCCTATCCTTTCCTACTTTCTCAGTTCCTTTCCTTCTTCCTTCTTTCCTTCCCTGACCACTTCTTATGCTCTCCAACTTCCTTTCCTTCCCCTACCTCCCCCTTTTCTTTCTACTTTCCTGTTTCCTTTCCTACCCCTAAATTCCCTTACTTAACTGCTCCTATCATTTCCTACATCCTCATTTCATGTCCTATATTCTTTTATCCTTTCCTACTGTTTCCTTTCCTTTCTTACCTCTTGCTTTCCTTCCCCACATCCTCCTCCAACGTCCACCTCTCTTTCCCATGCCTCCTCCTCTCCTTCCTCACCTCCTCCTCTCCCTCTTAGCTTTTCTTCCTCCTCTTGTGGTTCTTTGTTTTCGGGGCCACGGCTCATTTCGGTGCCTGACAGCAGCTCACTGGGGCCAGAAACATGAATAAAGAAAAGGAGACAATTCAAGCGTCCTTTTCGGTGTTTGTCCAAAGAGACTTTTGTGACTCTTGGAGGAGACATGTTTGTCCCGCTCAGTCGTTTCTGTCTCCTTCTCACCTTTCCTTGAGACAGTGAGACAAAAAAAACTGGGACAGACATTTCTACATCCTGAATCCTGGTATGTGTTTTTGCATGCATCTCTGTGTGTGTGTGTGTGTGTGTGTGTGAGAGAAAGCTGGTATCCAATCACACACACACCGACGGCGGCGGGGGGGCCATTAAACGGCGATTAGCGGCGAAGCCTTGGCGCAGCAGGACAGCTGCAGGCCTTTGATTACATAAGCAGTAAACAGACTCACTCATCGTTTTTGGGTGTCTGCTGGGAGAAAGAAAGCCTGTCATGTGACGCCATCCATTCACCAGTCACACACTGCGCCGCCGTCTGATTGGTCACATCTTGGAGCCGACGCCCAGATTTTGTTAAGAGCACAAATCTATTTTGGTAATTTAGTGAAATGCTAGCATGTCCAACGAGTTCCAGCTCCAGTCGTTCTAACTCGGTGAAGTTCTGTTTTAGCACAGGTGAGCTAAATGCTAACACCTGTTTAGCGTGAGGCTGATGGGAACGTTAGCTTGCAGATATTTGGTCAATCTGTCCAATGATTGTAGTGATATTTCCGTCTGGACCACAGTGGTGGACTGATCCACGTGGCAGTCCAGAAAAGGTCAAGGTACGGCGACCGGTTCGGTCATTTCGGTATGAGGACGTGCTGTTCTTCTCTCGACCCCTCAGGCTTGGTGACCCTCTGGAGGGGCCCAGCCATCATACAGTCAGAGGGGTCGAGTACTTGTGATACTTCAATTTCCTGATTCTGCTGATGGACTTTTGAATGGCTTTCAATGAGTCTGTTGGCGCTGTTGTTTCTGAGCATTTGTTCCACCACCAACAGTAAAATCACACATGTTCTGCACAGCACACACACAACTGCAGCTTCGATCCAGGTTTCCATCCACGCACACACACACACACACACACACACACACACACACACACACACCCATCAGTGGAAAACTCATCGCTGTGAAAGCAGCCTGAGTTCGCTCTTAAACTGAACAAAAACGATCTGTTCACCAGCTTTTTCCACAGCTTCACTCCACATCCCACAGCCTCAAACAACACTTTCATGAAACAGCCACAATAAAGCAGGTTGAAAAATACGACTTGCACCAAACTTACAGTACAAAAATACGTTTTTTTAACGCAAAGTGTCTGAATCACGAAGCAGAACTGAGGAAACGCTGTCCGGACAGAAAGAGTCACATGACGAGCGTCTGGGTTTACTGTAACATCATCCAACAGATGATCCTCCCAATGCCTGAGTCATGCATTCAATTTCTAGGAACAGCGTTTGAAGGGTGAACATATTAAAATTGCGTCAGAGCAATAAATCTTTGGAAATGGGTCAGCGGCGGTCAGCTCGGGGGGGCGTCACACCTCATTACACCTGTGAGGTGATTTTTTAAGATAAGAGCTCTGAACTGAAATTGAATTCGGGCCGATCTTCACTCTCCATTAGAGGACTTTGAGGAGTTTCTCTCATTGGATGCTCCAGTGAAGTGTGATGTCAGGACACGTCTGCTGGACACACATGGCCACGCATCAACAGCTGTGGCTGAGGAGCCAATCACCTGAGGAGACGAGGACGTTTCTGCTGGAAATGACGGTTTAATGTTTAAACAGGGTCCACAGGCCCTCCTTATCAAAGAGAGGATAAGAGTGAGTGAGTGTGTGTGTGTGTGTGTGTGTGTGTGTGCACTCTGTTGTTTCCCCCTCATTAAACAGCATATTAAACACTCCCTCTGAAAACCTCGTATGTCCAACATGTTTGCTCGGTTGATGATTGTTCACTTTAAAATGATTTTCCAACGTTTTCGTCCACCTTCACCTGCAGATACTGTACAGAGTACTACCGAGTACTGTCAGTGTGTACTGAGAGTTTACATTTTGACTGTAGTAGAAAAACACAGTGTCCTCTGTTTTGAGATTCATGGTGTAAAATAATGACCATCCGTCTTAAAACTCTGTCAAACAAAAATCTAAACCAATAAAAAACTTGGGTTTACGTGTTTTTCATCTGACGTTTTAATCGTATTTCGTTCCTCTGTGCGCGCGTGCGTTTTTCCACGTGCCTGCCCGTGCGCGCCTCTCACCGGCGCGTGCACGAACGCACCTGTGAAACGCGTGCGGAGGTGATAGCTGATGGATACGCGTGCGTCTGTCGGTGCGCGTGTGCTCATAACTGCGCGCGTGCGTCTGTTTGTCGCAATGTGTCCTACAGCGGGCGTGTGCGCGTGTGCGTGCGTGCGGGTGGCTGACACACTGACCTCTCCGCGTGTCTCCAGATCCCGGCTCGCTCCTCTCGGTGTGCGGACGCTCACACGCACGCGCCCCTCGTCGCCATTAAAAGCTGACAGTAAAATAAAAGTAAAAAACGAGTCTGAGGGCTGAACATGGCAGAAAGGTTGCGAGTTTAAATCCCCATCCTCTGGATCCTCGCGCGTCTGCCCCAGCTGAGCCACCTCTCCTCGCGCTCCTCTCTGTCCAATTTGTCAAAAGCGCTCGCAGCTGAGCGGGTTGCCAGGTCTTCAGTTTGTTTTCCTGTTTATTAGAAAACAAATCACAAAATTCCGCCGCAGAGCAGCGACCACGTCCACGTTTCTGTCACTCTGGATCAGCGGAACTCGAACGAAGCGCTCCGAGGACCCGAGAACATCCGAAGATTTAGAGAGATATTAGACGACATCGACGGCGGAAAAGAGGAGAGAAACGGCGACGTCCTCCTCCTCACCTCCCCTCTCTGCTCCGTCCGTGCGCTCTGGACACAGACACCAGAGTGAAGCGCTTTACGCACGGCGCGTGGAAGCCGAGTGGAGGAGCAAGGGAGGAGCTGAGGGAGGATGAGGAGCTGAGGGATGGGTGGAAGAGGTGGCGGGTTTGGGGGAGAAGGAGAAATGGTTTTTAAAAGAGAGAGAGAGAGAGAGAGAGAGAGTGGAAAGAAGATGTTGGGAGAGGGATGAAGGAAAGGAGGAGAAGGAAGAAGAGGGAGGAAGACAGAAGAAGATAGAGAAGCAAGGGAGAAAACAAGAGGGAAAAGGGTATAAAGCAAAGAAGGAAGGAATGAGAGGAAAGGGGGAAAGAGGAGGCAAGGAAGAGGAAAGAAAATGAAAGTCAAGGAGCAGAAGAAAGAACAGAGGAGGAGGGACAGGGGAGGTGGCAGGAGCAAGAAAGGAAGTCAAGAGGAAAAGGAGCAGAAGGTAAGGAGGAGGCGAGGAAACGATGAAAGAATAGGTAAGGAGGGAGGAAGAGAGAGGAAATAAGTGAGGATGATGAGGAGAAAAAGAGAGGAGGTGAGCAGAGGGAGGTAGAGGAGAAAAAAACAGAAGAGGAGCATATGAAGGAAAGGAAGGAGGGAAGAATATTGGCAGGAAGAGGAGAGAAAAGGGGGGAAGGCAAAGGAAGGTGAGAGAGGAAGGGGAAGAGGATTTGACGGCTGCAGAGGAAGAAGAGAAAATATTTACATTCAGGTGTTAAAATGTCCTCACATCTCAGCTAAAGTGCACAGTGTGTGTGTGTGTGTGTGTGTGTGTGTGTGTGTGTGTGTGTGTGTGTGTGTGTGTGCATCCATGTCCATCCTTATGGGGGGGCTGGGGTCAAGGCGGGGTCAGGCCCCTGGAAATGAATGGAAGTCTACGATGTGGACTATGAACAACACGTCAATCTACACAGAGCAGATCGAACCAGACAGGAAGTCAGACACAGGAAGGCAAAATAAAAGTCTGTGCAGAATGTAACTAAGACAGGTTTTTACCCGCGATCGATGCACAAACATCCAGGAAAAATCACCAAATCAGACAAAACGTCAGGAAAAGTCGCTCCTCTTCAGTGTAAAGGTCACACCCAGCATAAGCTCTGACTTCCTGTTTGTGCCTCCCTCTCATGATCTCATCTGAACGAGCGCAGTGAGAACTTTCCTCCATCTCATCCGCTGCGGTTTTCTTCCTGCCCTCCGTCTATGTAATCAAACGTGGGATAAGATAATAGTTCCAGGATCAGAATGAAAGAAAAGAATACTGTGCCGTCGTTTATGCTCCAGCTGTTCGCCGAGCTCGGCCGCGGCGCAGTTAGCGAAACAGCTCATTCTCCAGCTTCATTGGATGAATCCGTCTGCGCTGTCGAATCACTGCCAGCCGTGCATGAAAGCAGCCGTCCTCACATCAACACTGAATAATGTCATTTCTTTGAGTCGCACTCCTCTGAGAAAACTCACTAATGAACTGAAATACACAAAAGACACGAATGAGAATGAAATGTGTGATGGAGTGAAATGAAAGACAGGAAAAAATCTTGAAAACTCCACATATGCATAATGTACACACGACGTGTAAAACCTCAGGATGAAGCCGCGCTCATGAATATTGATGAGCTGAATGGGCTCAGTGAGGAATGTGAAGAATCGGTGGTCAACGAGCCGCCGTGGGTCGCAGCTCACATCAGAGAGACGTGTGTGAGTGTCAGGAAGCCTGGTCCAAACCCGCTGCGTGTGTGTGTGTGTGTGTGTGTGTGTGTGTGTTGTATAGGAGCTCATGCACAGTGAAGGAGGTGAGCGGTGTGGTCTTGTCATGTCAGCGTCGTGTGTGTGTGTCTCTGAGGACGGAGTCAGCGGAGCGTTCAGGAGCAGAGTGAGACTGTGGAGACATGTCTGTCCATCTCTGAAGACATTTGAACATGATGAAGCGCAGGCTGCTGAGTGACTTTCTATGGCAGCCTGGAGAGGACACTGTGACCTCGTCCACATGCAGTCCTGCTGAAGGAGCAGCTGCTCTGGGACATTTGTAGCTACCAGAGGCTGCTGCAGCTAGCATGTCGACTCTGTGGTCACCTGGTGCAGCACCACCGCCGCCTCATGCCAACAGGAAGTCACCTAAAAGTGGCCGATTGAGGAGGAAGTGCAGCATTTACGGAAGCTGGACAAACTGGACATTTAGGACAAAAAAAGACCAGAAAGAGTTCAGCAGGGAAAGAACTTGTTGCAAACTGACAGAAGAGAACAGCTGACCTACAAGACCTTCAAGGACGAGCCGGAGAGATGGACCACGTCCACTCGTTAAGCAGCTGTCAGTGTTCAGCGAACCTCATGAGGACGCCTGAAAGAACTAAGAACGTCCTGTTTCCTTCCTTTGAAAGAAAAATATGAGCCTGCAGTGAATAATTTAAGATTTCAGTTTAGGCTTTTTTAAGTCTTCATCCCTAAAGTTCAGACTTAAATCATATTTTCTGGATGTTTTGTCTTTGCATCGTGTTCCATGAGGACAAAAATGTCGAGACCTGTCAGTTTCAACTAGTGTTGCTTTCGCCAACGAAAATTATGATTAAATATTGTTGTCAACGAGCCTTTATCACGTGACGAAAATGAGACGAGACGCAACGTAAATGCTGGTCATGTGACGATAACTATAATCAAATATATGATGCAATATTATCGACGAATAAAAAAGAGACTAAATGTGGTTTACAAAATAAAAGCTCTGCTAAAACGTCTCTTCATTTTCGTTGACTAAAACGAGACGAGACGAAATGTTCTAACGTTATTTGGCCTCGTTTAGTCGCGTTGTTCTTATTATTTCGCAGTATTTCTGTTTCCTGTGTCTCTTCAGGGCTGCATCAGGTCGCACTGCGCAGTCGCAGCGACGTCACTTCCTCAATCCCCGCTCGCGACGTTCTTTAGAAGATGCAGCTGCAGTCGGTTACCGTTAGCGACAGACAGCTGACACAGAGGACGGACCGATGGCCGGCCAGCCGGCTCTGCTTGGTCAAATAAATATGTTGAGAATTAAAATCAGAGCGTCTTCGTGTCTGAATGGACGTATTCTGAGTCTATAAGGTGACAATAACAGAATATAAGACAACCTTGTTTGAACTGTGAAATGGCTCAAAGAACATTTTGGTTTGGTCTGTACTATGAGGTACTTATACTGTACTGACTGGGTTAAATAGAGCTGCATCACTAAAAAGAGACTAAAATACAATTTTCATTGACTAAAACAGTCCGGGATAATTCTGACTAAAATAAGACTAAAATGCTCAGACTTAGAGTCGACTGAAACTTGACTAAAAAGAGTACGAACGTGACCAAAACTAATAAAAACTAAAAAGGACAACCTGACAAAGACTAGACTAAGACTAAAATTAAAACAGGCCGCCAAAAACAAAACACTAGTTTCAGCTGGATGGACTGAAGTTAAAGAGCAAAGGTGTTTAAATGTGTTGCAGCTGCACCTTTAAGGCGACGAGCGGGCCGCTCTCGATCACTGCAGACTCAAAGACAGCTTCTGTGGTCAAACTCAGTTCCTCGTGTTGCAGAGAGTTGCAGGACTTTGTGGTGGTCTGGATCCTTTCTGTCAGAGGGAGGATTGCACCACCAGCAGAGTGTGAATGACAGACTTAAGGCTTCGTTTACACACAGACACACACACACACTTACATAATATGCATAGGTCATTCACAGTTTTCTCTCCGTTAAACTGAGATTTCTGTGGATGCTTTAACATCCATCAGTCAGTGTGAGGGACTTTCATTTCTCACGGTTGTCATAAAACTCTGCTTGCAAACACACACATGCCAGCACCGTGTCCCTCTCTCAAGCACACACTCTCTGGCTCCACACACACTTTGATAGGCGCACAGAGAAAAACACTCTGGTTGAAACATTGTAATCTACATTTGTCGCCGCCGCAGCGCAGTCGATTCTTCCAGTGTCAGCGTTTGAGGCTCGGCCGTAATGAGCCTGCCAGTCCCAGAATGTGGATTAAAACCCGGAGAAGACGCAGCACACGTGATGACGGCAGCTGCCTGGAGAGCAGAGAGGCCGGAAAGACAGAGGAAACGATGCTTTTCAAGAGATATCATGTGCCACTTGTTGTCTGCAGACAGCGGGCTGGTCGAGAGCACAGAACACTGGACGTGAAGCAACAACGTCACATCGTACACTTCAGTACTTCAGTATCTTTGGTACTTTACTGAAGTATTTCTGTTTTCTACTGAGACGCTTTGGTGTGGTGGGGACGTTTGCTTTAAGCCTCTGAAGGAGGTGTTAGCTTCTTAGCTGTTAGCTTAGCACAAACCTGCCTGCAGAACAGTGTCTGTCAGAGTGAGGTGTGTGAAAGCTGCTTGTCGGGCATCAAACTCCGCTGAAGAGCGCTCGCTTCATCCTGCAGCTCGTCCAGTTTAACGTCTGTAGCTGCGATGACTCTTCAGATGATTTTTCTTCATCGCTGAGAGCTCGTCCGTCCCCACAAACCGACGGAGACACACCGGCTCACCTTTCACCTCGCCGCGCCCTGCATCCATGTACATTTTTCATGTTGCATTCAGGGACTGCTCGGAAGAATGTCTGCTATTTTATGTTATTTTATTTAATCACTGAAAAAAGTAATTGACTCGTGGGACAGATCAAATGGTCTCGGGCTGTCCAGCAGTCCAGCAGAATTAATAAATCTTTATCTATGAATGAAGACAAATGTTGCCAAACAACTTCCCCTTGAAAGGAAGATTTGAAAAAGACAGAAGAGCTCATCGTTCGAGTAAAGTGAACGTCCCACATGTTGCTGGTGCTGGCATGTTTGTATGAAGCTGCACTTTATAGCCTTCAGGGAAAATGTTCCCTGTGGAAACCAATGACAGCTCATTGGCTGACTGTCTTGTGTTGGCGTTCAGTCACATCTGATGGATGAGATCAAGCCGTGCAGTTTCCAAGAAGTGCGCACACACACACACACACACACACACACACACACACACACACACACACACACACACACATCCTCCCTGAACTATTGTATTAGAATAACGAAGAATGAAGCCGTATTGTTTCGTGGCATGTCGGCTAACGTGAAGCAGCATCAGTGAATGCCGATCTGCCCACGCTGTCACTGAAGATGTGCGTCAGTTTTCTAAAGCTCACATCTGTTCCTCACAGCTAAAGGGAGCTAAACCTGGACACACGGCGAACATGTGGTGAGTGATGGAGCTTTTCTTCCTCCGCTACAATGAAACTCTGCTGCCAGCGTGGAGGATTAGCTTGAAGCTCCGTCCATCACAAAGCACTCTGTGCTGTTTCACACCGTGCGTCGCTTTCAGTGACAGTAAATTGGCGTCCTGACAACGTTAACGCTGTCTTCATCGTAGCTTTGTCATTCAATATTACAGCTAACGACGCTACTGTACAGTTCATGTTTTACTGCACCGTTTCAAGCTCTACATCATGTTCAGTGTCTCAGAGTGTCTTACAGGCCGATGGCTGATGGGGACCCTGATCACACGCTGCACTGTGGGGACTTAATCCTTCTAAACTCCCGTCTTGGTCTCCTCAACCAGCCTTACCTGATCCAACATCAGCTGTTTTGACTGCATCTGTCCTCCCTGGTGTCCTCTGCAGGACATCAGCGTTTTAAAGCTCCATCACACTGAATTTAGGACCAGTCTCTGTTTCTCACTGGATGACAGCTGCTAATGATTGGCTTTTCAGGATCCAAGGTCCCCAAATGTCAAATTTTGAGTCCACTTTCCATGTAGAATTTGGAAACTACTTGACAAAATGTCAAAGATGCAGCAGCTCAGAGACAGCAGGACCTCTTTCTTCCTTCATTTAAAAAGCTCATTTTAACCCAAAGATCAGCTGCCAACGTTCACACAATATTCTGCTTTAATCCTTCACTTTTATTCAGCCTGTTAGTCTCATGACTCTTAGAAATAATGCATTTCTGTGTCTATATTGTCACAGAATAACTGTAACATGATCACATAAGTGGATCTGAAGGGACATATAATCTAACATAGACTAGAGTTTATTAAAATTGTCTTGTTTTTTAAATGTTACATGAACGTCATCCACCATCCCTTTTTCAATCTGCAACAGAGAGAGCACGGCTGACTTGTTTGGATAAGAGTAAATGAAAAGTGAAGAGGTAGAACGTAAGATTGTCAGAACCAGAAGAAATGTAGAGTCCTGAGAGTGTGCTCTAAATATTTATTCAAGTTTTTCTCATTTCATGTCATATGTTCAAATAGACACTGCGTCCCTGGCTGAGGTGGATAATTCGTTTTCCAGCTCCCATTTGTCACAGGAAGAAAGGAAAAGTACAAAGAGGGAAAACACTGCAGATGAAGTGTACGAAGAGGAGTGAATGTTAAAGGATGTGCAGGACTGCAGGGGACGGCCTCTGGACGGCTTCAGGTAGATTACATTAAATGATAAGAAAAACACATCACATGTGTTTTCATTCATTTTGTGGCTTTCTTTATTCCTGTTGCTCGTCTCCGCAGCATTACTTCGACGTCACGTCTGGACACTGCGCTCATCGCACTGTTTTCAGGGAAAAGGCAGTAAGAAGCCGCTGAACACAACTGCTGAGCAGCAAACACACAAACAGCAGACAGACTATTAGAGACTAACTGGTGAACATAGCGTTTAGCAGCAGAGATATTTCCCTCAGGAGCTGGTGGAGACGGAGAATGAATGAAAATGCTGCTGCATGCGTAAATAAGCAACTGTTTGCTAACAGGTTCGACCTATCGGCTGATGATATGTTCACGACCTGCTCCTGACACCGATGGCGGTCAATGCTTTTATAATGAAGTGGTCGTCTTCCTTTGTGACCAATCAGCAGAGCCGGCTCACCACTTCCTCTTACACTGCGCGCAGATGAGTGAACGAGAGGCCACCCTGGGAACCACATGTGTTAACTTTCGGAGTCCCTCAGTGTGTTTCTTGTGCAGTGGTGTGATGTCGACCGTCTCATTTAAAATGGCAGAAAAACTGATGTCAGTGGGGGATCACAGTCTAGTGGTCACACAGGATGAGCCAATCAGTCGGGCCTGTTCCTACTGGAACCTCAGGGCTCACTTGGACAAACCCTTTAACTGGGATGTCCGTGGTGAAAGTTTGCCTCCCGGTTCCCAGCAGAGGTGGAAGAATGATGTTTTCATCCTGCGTTAGACGTCGGCTCGGTGTCCATCTCACAGTGCAGTTAAATGTGAGCTCGCTCGTCTGCCGCTGACTGCCATGAAGGTTTCGGGGAGGAATGAGCAGCGGTCCCTCGAGTGGACACGTGAGCCGCCTGCTCTCAGGCAAGCACAGAGAATATCATGTGAATCATCCCGTATTCTTCGCATCCAGTATGAGCTCCTACCCACAGGCAGACGATCTGGAGCAGCCCAGTGTAAACTCAGCTGCTCTGAAAAGTCTTTGTGCCCACCTCATTTCAACTTGAAATGATGCTGCTCGAGGCTGCGGGGCTGTGCAGTGGCTCGGCGGTGCTCTCATCACAGGCTGTGCGGTATGTGTTACTTGTGGCTGTGATTGGCTGCAGCATGTGCCGCTTTGTTTATACGTTTGTTAGCTTTTATTGTTGTTTCTATGCAGGCAGTTGTGCAGCACTGTGTCAAACTTCTCTGGGGCGATAAATTCTATCATATCGCATCAAATTTTAATGTGTAAAACACCCCATGCTGCTAGTGCTAATCATACCATGAAAAATAGCATTCTAACAGCTAATGCTAAGCGCTATGCTAATGATGAACATGCTAATGGCGTGTGTAAATGACCCCTGCACATGGTTAGTTTGATTGTTAGGTGTGAGGTTTGTATATTTTTTGTTTTATAGTCTTTAATGTTGCTTTAAAACTGAAGTAGGCTTCATGTCACAGTCAAGCGGGACAGTTAGCTTTATGAAAGGTCCAGTCACAGGATCATCAAAATGCACTGTCCCTGATTGAATCAACACGGGACATGATTTGTCCAGCATTTCTGTCCACACCCTACTCGAATACACACTCGACATTTTCACCTGGAACGACACAAGAAACAATAAAACCAGAAGAGTTTCACAGCACATATCAGAGGAGTGTGAAGTCAGATTTGGACACCTTGGTTCGACGTCATGCTCTGGTTTCGGATGAGTGAATCAGTCCTGTCAGTGTGGATGAGTTCAGAACAAACTGTGCAGTTTGCACAGAGTGGATTCTGCCGTTGGTGGCGGACTCCTCGGCCTGAAGCAACAGTCTGCACTTACCACAAAAGAGCAGCTGAAGGGCAAAAGATGCAGAGTGGAACCGGTCGGCTCGCCACACCGCAGACCCCCCACAGCGAGCTGCTGCTGGCTCGTGTGCGCTGTTGTTATTGGATCGTACCGTGTTTAGGCTCATCATGGGACAGGTGGATTCTCCCAGATACTGGAGCTGGCAGCTCTGAGGGTTAAAGCAGAACACCTGCTCTCTCCCCACGCATATGCATGGATTTATTCCATTGGCTGAGTAATTCAGCAGAGTTCAGTTAAATGAGGAAGTCAGCTAAATGTCCACTGGTTCCTGGTGTGTAGAAATCAAATGAACAAACAGTGTTTTAACATCCTAACACGAGCAGACTCATCTGTACATAGAGCTTAATGCTAATATGTCCTAAAAAGGCCACCATAAAGACGATAAACCCTGCTGCTTTAGGAAGCATCTGGGCCTTTTCCTCATGGTTTCATGGTGCATAATGACGTTTACAGCCTCGTTTGCTCAGACGTGATTAGGTTATACTCTTTTCATCTCTTTGTCTCTGAGTTTATCATCGACCCTCTGAAATGGATCCGAAGCTCAGACAAATTCTTCTGCACGTCTTAAACTCTAGTTAATGAGAGTCTTTTCTTGAGCCTTTTGTGAGCGTTTGTCAGATCCAAGCCGGCCTGTGAACGTCGTCTAAAAAGCCGGGATCATTAGCGGCAGCGGCAGGGAGTCGAGTTTGGCTGTGGGATGGAAATTCTGACCTGCTGAGAAAAGACAGCGAGGGGGAATGAAAAGCAAAACCAAAGAGCGCTCTGAAAAAGAAACCAGTTTTTTCTTTTTCACACTGCAAGTTTATTGTGTTTCTTTGAGGCAACGGCGTCTGACACCATCCTCTCTCACAATACTTCCACAGGATGCAACACCTACTGCAAACATGTTGAGGATTTCAAAGACGTGACTGATGTGAAAACAGCATCATCATATCTGCAGTGTTACGCTGCAGCTGTGTCACTTTCAGGACGACGCCACGCTTTTTGGACTGATGATCAAACAGCCTGTGATGACGTTCCAGATTTTTCTTCTTGTCAATGAATTCCACAACAAAACAAACACGAACTGTTCTGCTGTCAAAATTACTCACAACACCAACGGTGTCTGAAAATAGTCCCCAACAAATATGCTGTTTCCTCCTGTGTGAGTAACGACAGCTGTTTCAGGGATTCTGAGCCTTTTTTAGAAAACGAACGTGTATACTTTTGTTATAAAGATTTACATATTCAGCCAAAACCAGCGGTCTTAGTGTCACAGGCAGGAGAGGAAGTCCGAAAGTGTTGAGAGATGGACGCACTGTTGGCCTTTTGATGGGATTTCTTGACAATAACAAAACTATAGAATGATGTCAGATGTGTCCTTTAAGAAAGAATTATGTTTTCTGGTGTGCTAATAAAACTCAAAATGTAGGAGTTTGTGTAAAACCAATTCCTTATCACACATACCTGCACTGGTCACAATGAATCCATCCATCCATCCATCCATCCACCCATCCACCCATCCATCCATCCATCCAGGCTGGCTCAGGGTGGCAGCAGACTGAGCACGGTGGTCCAGATGTGCCTCCCTCCTGCAGTGTTTTCCGGCTCCTCCTGGGGGATCCGAAGGCGTCAGATGAGAAATGCAACAGGAAAGCTGGCAGGCAGCTTGCACCTCCTCCTTGCGGAGCCTCCTAAATGTGAGTAAAGTCAGTTCCACGAGGTGTCTTGAATCACAATAAAGAATGATCAAATATGAACTTGTACGTCTTCCACACAAGGTCGATGATAAAGCAGCTCTGCTCAGACGTCGCAGACTGTGACAGAGTACTGATGAGACTGCAGCACCCTGCTGTGCTCCACTCTGCACTGAAATATTCAGGTAGTGGATGCAAAGGTTTGTCTGTGTGGAAAACACGGTAAGATGTCAGAACTCGGAGGGAGTTGTCTCATTTGCGCATGTCAACATCTGTGTGTGGAGCCATTAATCACAGCGAGACAGTGTCAAACAGCTGCAAACGGCCACATTATGAGGCGACAAATGAATACAGACAAACAGCAACTGTTGGGTAGTGAAGTGTGAAATCTTTGGGATGGGGGGGGCTGTAAATTCTCTGATCATTTTTACGATTGCTTCTCCCCTTAAATTACCTAATTTCAACACCACATCGGTCGTCTGCCGATCAGGAGGTCCATGGTTCGATCCCTGGCCTCAACAGTCCACATGCTGAAGTATCCTTGGGCAAGATACTGAACCGAAAAACTGCCCCTGATGCTGCGCCATCGGTGTGTGAGTTCATATATATGTCGCTTTTTATTTATTAGTTTTTACTATTAATCGATGCAGACGAGGATGTTCTCCATCAGTGGGAGGTTCTCACTTTGTCAGGAAATTCACTGTTTCATTCGATATGAAGTCAGGTGTCTCACAGCATTAATGGAACATAATCATCTTCATCCCCGTGACGCTCAGTGAGAGAACTAATCATGCCCTCAGACACGCGAGACTCATCGAATATTCTCCGGGTTTGCCTGGTTTAAATAGATTTCCATACATTTGGAAAGTCTCCGCTGATGCCCTTGGTAGCTGCGGTTTGCTGAAGGACAGTTGGAAGATGTTGAGGAAACAATTAATGACAGGCAGCGATGCCACAGAGATGCTGTTTACAAGTCTGATTATCACCATGTCTGACCTAGGGGCAAATTAGCATCCAGCAGATGGATGCTAATTTGTTTGATGCTTCAGCTCAATATTCTGCCACTAATTCTGCCACTATAGTAAACTGGACTTAAAAACTGGAACTGAAGTGTTACTATTAACAAGTGTCATGTGCAATACTGAGTTCAATCCAACCATAAATCACAAGTGTGTAGCACTGACTGGTGGCTAGCTCCTATGCTAACATTCAGATCCCATGCAGGTAGTTGTGTGTCCCAGTAAGACAGGGTGTGGAGCTCGCTGTGGTTAATGGGTTAATGTGCGCTGGACTTTCCTGTGTGAGACCTGGATTTACATGCTGTTACCATGCAGATACAAAAATGAAATATATTTGTGTCAGGCGTGTCACTGAGCTTAGTCCAGTGTTTTGCAGAATCATCTAATACTGACGCTGAATTGCAGTCCACAAAACTAGACTTTTGCTTTTGCATCTTATTATTCAGGAGTTAACAAGGAAAAATTAAAATGCTTCATTAACAGCTAAATAAAAACACCTGTTTTTTCTTATGCCAAACTTTCAATAAATCTCTGAAATAGCAGCGTCTTAGCACTGATTTCATTCCGTTAGAACTCGCCAACCTCCCTTTTGAAAAAGTCGTAGCTCTAAGTTCATTTATTAGCTTTGTCTGGAGTCCAAACATACGAGTTAGCTCATTCATCACGGAGACATAAAATGTCCCTGGAGCGTCTTTAGATGCTGGTCCCAGCTGTGGAAACGCACCGCAGTCCTCCAAAGGTTCCTGGTCCCTTGGTGGACCTTGAGTTGAGATCACACGTTCACGAGGTCGAGAACGAACTTTGTGCTCAAACTTTTATAAACTTCCCTTTTTCAAAGGAAAAGAAGAAGAATCAGGCCTGAGGGATTCACTGATCGTCACACGCTGCAGCCAAGCCGGCCGGACGAAGCAAGTGCACTGTTTTAATTTGGCATTCTGGGAAATGTAGTCTATCAGTGTCTAACGCAGACGTGGGACAGTTTGAGGAAGTTTGAAGAACTGAGGGAGACATTTTCCAAAATTCTGTCTCACGGTACATCTGCTCGTCTCTGCTGCACTGGAAGGATAAGCCACGCTGATGCTAACGCTAACGCTAACACCTGGACTTGCACCTCAGGTAGCTGATTTCCCTCTGGCAGATTTCATCTCCAGGGTCCGCTGCATTAATGCGAAGCACGTGGGGGATCCCGCTGCTGCTCATGTCTTTGTTAGATTGCCTTTCCTGAGTCGGGAATGTGTCGCCTGAAAATAATTACATCTCTCTTAATTTTTAATTGCACGTCACCCTCCTCGTGTTCCTGGTCTTGTTCTCCTTTAATAACCTCCTCCTCCTCCTCCTCCTCTGTTTTATTACTCTCCTGCCTGTCACACCTCCTCCCTCTGAGCTTCATCACTTTCCTGATTGTTGTCATTTCACTGCGTCCACCTCCTCCCTCACATCACCACCCATCCTTCCATCTCCTCTCTCAGGCTTCCCATTATTCCCTCTCATCCCTCCACTCTGATGCCTTCCATCCATTTTTCTGTCCATCACTGCCTTTCCATTTGTTAGCTAGTGAAATTACCTCCACCATCAAACTCGTACGTAAAAAGCTTTCCTGGGGAAATCATCACTGACTCACAGATGATGCATCACAGAAAACCAGAATAAGTGAAATGACATGTCTCCCATCCCTCGCTTCCCCGTTCTTTCTTTCTTTCCATTACTTTTCCTTCTGTTGTATTCAAGCATCAGCGACGCAGGAAGGCAACTAATTTCACGTGGATTATTATCAGGGAAGCAGTGAATCTGCCTGCATTTGTTCCTACATGATGTTCAGATGAGCACAATAGAAAACTCACAGTTTCTTTATTCACAGAGATCAAAACAGTCTGTTTCTTTAAATTTGTGATATGCAAGTTGTGATTCACAACCAGCGCTCTGCATACGCATGTGACAGCCCTCTTTGCCAACACTTCCATCATGTTTTGGCACATCACTTTTCACGAAACAGGAAAAAATTGGTGCATATTCAACACAGGTAGCGCAGGAACAGCCTTTCCCTTTAATCTGAGGATTGCTCTCTTCAGATGCTCATTTCTTTGCATCCACGTTTGCAAAACCAGTGTTTTCAGAGACAAAACTGATATAAAAGCATTCATTAAGTCACAAAAGCTCACCAAATAATTCTCCAAATGACACCAAATACAGTTTGGAGATGCTGAAACATCTTTCTCTTCTTATTTGCATAAATCGCTTTTCATTACAAGTCGAGTCGACGTTTTTATAGAAGATTCACGAGCCACGGTTCACCTCAGGGGCTTTACAATCTGTGCAGCATGCGACACGTTCTGTCCTCAGACCAGCGATTCACACGACGAAAGAAACCTCAGGAGGAGCGACAGAGGAGGACTCCTCTCTGCCAGGATGGACAGACAGGAAATAGATGGAGTAAATCGGACATATTTTGGTGAGAAAAATATAGAAATACATAGGTTGTAAAGCCTGAATGAAGATGATGCAGACCTGGAAGGATGACAGGCCATGAACACACACACACACACACACACACACACACATACAGGCATGACAGAATACTAACGAGGGAAGGAGGACGGGGAGGCTGAAGCTCCGGGGAGACGGCGGTGCGGACGCAAACATCTGGACGAGGCGCCGACAGCCTGTCAATGAGCTTTCTGTTACAGTGCGTACAGCCACACTTCAAATGACAATAAAATGAAAGAAATATAAGAACAAACCAGACTGACGCACATCCAGCCTCCAAAACACACACACACACACACACATACACACACAGGGACTGCCTGTCCAGTTTGTCCTTTAATACTGTGAAACCACACAGTTGGGACATTAATGGACACATCTGTAGCTCCTGGTGACGACCTTTCATCGCTTCAGACCGGCAGGGGGTCATTTTGACGCGTGAGCATCAGCTCAAACACGAAAGGTGAAGCCCGCCGAGAAGCGGAGTGTGTAAGCGGATTAAAAAACAGTGTTTCATCTTTGACGCTTTCAGTCAGTGGATCTGACTGAAGCTCCGTTGTCCTTTCAAGCCTCCAGCATTCAAGCGACCTATCACAGCTGATCGCCGCCATTCCAGACAATACTTGTGATTCCACCAGAAGCGCCACAGCGACTTCCAGAAGCTTCCCAGAAGCGGCTCGCCGCTCTGCTTCGAGGATACTCACCTGGTCTATTGTTGATGGAAGGAGCAGATCGAGCCGGACCCAGGTGGTGGACCAACTGACTGATTCGACGGACAGACCGAAATTGCCATCCCCAGCATCCTTGGCGTGGCTACAAATCTTCGTATGCTGGTGGAGACTGGATGAGTCCTCATCACAAACCTTGAACATCCTCACAGAATGTAAAGACACAGATTGATGTGCCATGCATGTGGGCACAGATTTTCTTTTCCCTCCTCCACAAATCGAGCCATATGCCAGAAGACTGCACAGGATTTCATCTTCCTAAACACATAAGGTTTGTCGGCTTCTGCTTCAGCGAGTCAGTCGCTTACTGAGAGCGTCTGTAGATGAATGATCCCACGGATGGACGGTTCTGCAGCTTAGGGCCGCGCCATCAGAAGTAAGCATGTCCGTCTCAAGGCTTCACGTTCATCAGTCCGGGGGCGGGATGAAGGAAATACATGACGCTTTTCTGAGTCGCTGTTGCTGATGAGGAGCTGTTTACGATGAATCCCTGGTATGATTCTGTAATATGTGATGGCTGGGTCACAGATTTGTCCCTCACTCCTCGCTGATGCTGCTGATGATACAAAATGTGTAGAACGTAATAGAAAGCGTCATCGCTCTTCAGGGACAGTGAAGCTCTCGGAAGAAGACGCTCGTCTTATTCTTGTACTCTCAGTGCATCAGCTGAAAATATAGATTAAATGCAAATGAACGGCTGAATGCGTGTGCAGCTTTATGCCCGGCTGAGTTGAAGAAAAGCAGCTTAGTTAGGATGCAGTGATGGATGATGTTTTGCTGGGTTTACAGTTTTCTGGTCAGATGCATGAAGGATAAGATGGTTTTCACTGGAAAATGCAAAAAGGATTACAGTGATAAAAATATGGAAATGTTCGTATTGTGCCCGTGATGTGGGAGCTTTGCTCTGGTTTTGTTCTCTTTGTTGAATATTTTTAAACCGCAAACATCATTTTCACTTGAAGCTGGACCAGGCGTTTTGTGCCTGCACGCAAAGTGGATGCAAAGACTCGAGTGGACGTAGAGACACATTTCAGCTCGGAGGTTTTTGTTTCATCATTTCTGGCATTAAAAGGTGGATTCATCTTCACTGCTGCTTCTCTGCAGCAGCAGCAGGACGTGGAGGTCCTGGCCTCCGCTGCAGGCTGCCTGTAATTACTCTGTTCATTACTACCATTCTCGCCTCCTCGCACTGACCTTCTCTGATCTCTAGAACATAATTCAAACTCCGGTTCCCCTCTTACCTGACCTCTCACACCTGTTCCCACTTCCCCATCTGGTCGTGGTCCAGTCCTTTTCTCTGCCTACCTGAGTTTTGGATGTTATGACCCCCTCCTGCTCTCCAGCCTGATCCGACTGAGTCGCCTCCTCTCACTCGAGACTCTTTCAATCTCGAGTAAGCTTGAACTTTTTATGTCACCGGCTTGGACGTCCAACCTGGGATCCAGGCTTATATCCAGGACTAAGTGACAGGCTTTTCAAATAGCTGCCTTAAAACTATGGGATTCCCTTCCTTGCCTTAGATTCTCCTGTTTCTCCTGAGAAATGGATAAAAAAAAAAAGGATTCCTGAGAAACGTGGGCTCCTCTGATCCACACAAGGTAGAAACAGAGGAAACTGAGCACCATTGCTATCCTTTAAAAAAACTCCAACAGCAAGGACAATGATGTTTGAAGTGGTGAGTCATGTCTATGGTGCCGCAGCTGAACTTTACATGTCAGTCAGGACATTCATGTCAATGTTTTGAACAGCTTCTGTAAGATGTGACTATAAAGAAATTCCTGCCAAGCTGAACTCCCACGAGGTTCCATTGGCTCATATTACTACCAGGCAAACACTGAAAAGGACAGTGAATGTGTGTGTTTGTGTGTGTGTGTGTGTGTGTGTGGCAGCATTGCAAGAAGTGTGCAATGTTCTGCGGACAGATGAGTCCAAAGTCAAATGTTTTGGCTTAAATGAGAGGTGTTATTTTTAGCTTGGGGCGGCTTTACCGCCTCGGGACCTGGACGACTTGTCATCACTGGAAAACTAAAATATTAAGTTCAGACCTTAATCCAGTAGACAGACCGTGGAAAGACCTGACTTGAGTTCTTGATGGAACTGAAACTGAAACTTAAACTAAACTGAAGCTGTTCCAATGTACACTGACACTGAGAAACGTCACGGGAGCCACAGCAGCTACTGAAAAGCAAAGGTTCCCAAAGTTTTTCCATCAGTGTGTTTGGTTATGCAGAAAAAAACTGGGTTCTTGTCTCAGTTACTGACTGAAAATCAGAAATCAGAAAATCCAAAAGGATGAACACGGTGTGGTCAGTTTGGTGTAGTCGTACTCTTGGTTGCGGTTGGGCTTGGATTTCAGGGAAGTGCTGCATCTGCAGGAACATCTGAACAATAGAGCAAAAGGTTGTACAGCTGCCTTGTCTGCTGGCACGCTCCATCACAGACGGTCCCAGCGTTGGCTGAGGTGATAGCTAAAGCGAAGGCTAGCTAGCCCATTTGGCAAACAAATAGACAATTGGTGTAACCTTGAAATGGGATTTAGCGTTCTGTTGCACCTTTATTGGCACACCCTCAAGAACACTTCTGCCTCACCTGATCTGAATCTGCTCTGGCTGCGTTCAGTTGGTGCAGTCTTTGGCTTGCAGTCAGTACTTTCACACTAAGTTTAGTTGGCTGGGTGCATCGATGCTTCACGGACAAACTTCAGGAAAATACTAAAGAACACACGACATTAAAAGAAGCTGAAGGGGGATAAAGTGTTGTGTTAATGAGTCAGTGAATAATGCTGCATACTGTACTCCAGAGGGGCCTTTGGCTGCTGAGGTGATCAATATATATAACTGTTATGAAAATTGATTCGGATCGTAGTTTCCAAAAAGTCACAAAAGCAGTTTATTAATTTCTATGTCGATGTTTACACAAAGCCAGTAATTTTTTTCTCTCTTTGTGCAGCGTCGAACACGCAGATGTTATGATGAATTATTGAGTCTATACGGGAGCTTTTGTCCTGCTGGACGCTCCCCCTGCACCGGGAACAGCAGGAGACAAGAGGACAAAGACAAAAGAAATGAGGAGATGGAGACAATAAATGAGGGTGAAACAAAAACAACTACAGAGAGCAGATAAGTAAAATATTATAAATTATAAATAAAAAATAAAAAAATTGAAATAAGAAGGAAAGACGGACGGCGTCTTCGTGATAAGGTCACTTTGCGGGGACTCGTCCTCCATATGGAGGGTTAAGTTTACGGCGAGGATAAAGCTCCAGGAAATGAGTGCCGGTCTACGTAACGTCCCCCAAAGTGATGGAAACACAACCGTGTGGTGCATTTGTGTGTATTTCCTGCTGCTCTCTCATGAGGAAGAAGAGAAGCAGCAGCAGAGGTGTCGCTCGCCGCACTGGAGCGTGTATTTTTATAATGCAGCCCATTCATTTCACTTCATTTCCTGTCATGTTTTGCATCAGTCAGCGTTGGAGCACGCTGGTGTGTCGCAGCCAAGTTTTCTCAGCTCTGACGATACGACGTTAGGATGCCACCAGCTTGTTTTTAATTATTTGTGCGTGTGCGTGTGTTAAGACATGTGTGGGAGCTTTCATTTCCATTTGAAAGCCTTGTTGTGCGTCCTACTTGTACATGTTGGCACACTTGCTTCTCTTATATAACGGCCTTTGTGACGTTAAGAGAAAACAACTTCCAATCTGGCCCCGAGCTTTGGAGAAAACACAGTGATGCTTCAGTGACTGTGAGTGGATGTTTACTGCTGTCTGATCCACAGGTTCAGTTTCTAAGTCACTGGACTTTTTTGTGTATCTACAAAGCGGATCCTGACCGATGATGGATTTCTGAGGCCAGAAACAATATTTGAGTGTCACGAATCAGAGAACAATAAATTGGTAAGATGATTAAAACAGAAAAGCACATTTAAGTAGGTAGTGCGCTGTACAAAGGGAAACATCTTTATGCTATTTCTGTACACGTTGTTTTCACCTACACCGCTGTGTCTGAAGTAATTTTATCCCAAACTGTTTGCGTAACAGCTACAGACCAAAATAAATTTCAGATCCAACCGCTTACCCTCTGGGAGAGGACTGCAGGCGATCTGACCCAAATACAAGTATTAACAATTCATTCTTTGTTAATGCATTTATTACTGCATTGTTACCAACAGAAAGGATAAAGATTTTAGCCAAAATCAGTTATTAATGGTGTTGAAGTGATTTCAAAAAAAGGTTTTGTAAGTGATTTAATAATCAAGGCGAGGCGGATCAACTGGTGACGGAGGACTGAACAAGAGGGGTTCAAAGTGCAGATCAGGAGGAGAGTGCACATCCAAAGAGGGTTCCAGGAAGCTCAGGAGTGGGTCTGAGGCAGGAGTCGGACCAGGAGGGCTGGAACAGGCTGGAGCTAAGAGCTGGGAGCGGTGTGGAGCTGAAGCATTTAAAGCAGAGAAGATCTGGAGATGATTAGCAGCTGGCTGCCCAACACCTGCGCACCTGATCCCACCCCGCCAATCAGAGCACAGACAGACAGACAGAACTCCTGAGGATGAGACAGAGGCTCATTGAGGCCTCTAAAACCAGGTTCCAGCAGTATGAACCAACCACAAACATGTATTTGGACCTGTTCATGAATAACCTGTCGATGAACAGCGAAGGTCCTCACACACAGTTTGGTGTGATGGGACTGAAGGTGGAACACACAAACTGATGATGAGCAGAAGCTGCAGCTAAATGCGGCTGGCTGCTCTGCTGAACCCACAGTCCAAGCTCGGGAAATGTCCTCCAGGCTGCGCTGGCTTTTAGCCCATCGTGTTGTGATGCCGGCCAGCAGATATCCCAACAAAGAGCCGTTTTTGTCACACATGCAACAGCCAACCCAAAGGATGCTCACCCAACCGTGAAACAGCGCAGACGATTCTCACCAAAAAGACCATGAACACAATGCTTCTCAAGGATTGGAGACTATGTTTGTGCATGTGTTTGCGTGTGATTAAGAATTCATATCAGTTCATTAAAAACAGGAAACACTCAGTTGTATTTAAGGCAAAAACCAGCAGGTGTCCGCTCACTTTGTTTCCTGGCCAAGCGAGCGCACTCGACTGAGGTTTCTGATGAACTACATCCTCTGACTGACGCAGCTGACATCAAACCAAATGAAACCTGGGGGAGGGGGGGGCGGTTCCTCACAGTGTGTGGTGACTAAAGCCAACAGAGAACACGAACTGGAACTAATGAGCTCCTTGGTCAGCCTACCAGTTGGCATGGCAGCACATTGAGGTGCCTGGTTCCTGATGAGTCTCGCGGCTGCTCAAACTGCCCCCTGTGTGCTTTTAAGATGTTGACTCTTACCCATTCCCATTTAAATAAACTCTAGAGCTTCTGAATAATTTAACTGTGTTGGAGATTCATGTTCATGTAGCCATGCAAAAGAAATGTTCCACTGCCCTTTGGAGAATCACTTTTTTTGGCCTCAGTCCGGCTCTGAACACCCTAAAACCAGGAGTGAAACGTCGAGGTTCATCTGAAATCCATCGCAGTGAATTCACTCAAATGACTGAACTGATCCAACAAGTTGAACAAAGCTCGGCCTCTGACTTCATCCCACCATCATCTGCACAGAAACACAATCTGAAGCTTTCTGACTGGAGGTTTACCCCCAGCAAAATTCTCTCTGGGATTGGCTGCCCTGCATCCTGAAGGTGTCTTACAAGCCTGATAATCAAACTGAACGTCCGTCTTGTTTCATCTCATTCAGTCTGACATCTTGTACGAGGAACGTGTCGCCTGCTGATGAAGAAGTTCATTTCATACATTCACCTCCAGTTGTTTTATTCTGAGGGAACATGAGCGAACAGACTTTAGTAGCAGTCCATCCAATAATGGTTGAGGCATTTCACCAAAAAGCACAAAGATCGACCTGATGGTGGCGCTAGAGGAGTCAGTGAAGGATTCATCCTTAAGGTAGCGCAAAAACGTCCCTCTCTTGATGTCCTTTTTGTCCGTTCAGGGCTCCTGTAGAAACATGGCGGAGGACCTGCTCCCTCTGCAGATGTGAGGAGTTCAGTCTGTACACCGATGAAAACATGATTGTGAATATTACCCTCCTAAATTCTACACGCTGGCCCTTTAAGCTGCACTTCCGTGAGCGTTTCCTCCATTTTACTGGTCGACCTTCATTGAACAACAAACGGCAGCTCCTTTGTGTCCTTATGGGAAAATGTTCTGAGGCCAATAAGCACCAATCACTTTCTTTTTTGACCATATGACCAACAGATGGACTACAAACACGCTCTGCTCAGCTGCTTCTACACCCTCCTAATACTCGTCTTTAATACTTTAATGCATCCATTAGCATGCTGGAGTCCATATGGACAGAGCAGCGCGACCTCTGAACATCTGACAGTATCAGGTCAAAGGTTCTTATTCATGGTGCTTTTTTCATGCCACCTGCTCTGACGTCTACTCAAACTAAAAAATCCTCTCATACATACATTCAACATTCAGTGAGCTGCTGAACTCGACTGAAGCTAATGGAGGCTGTGGGGAATTCTCTGTGCACTTAAACCAAATCCACAAACATCAAACAGCGACCACAGATTGTCTTTCATTAAATGAAATATGTTTAATTAAAGCCACGGTCACTGTTTGGATGCTATGCTGCCTTTCACCATCAATTAATTATGTTAATTTATTCCAGATGAAATGTTATTTACTTTGCAGCGCATCTAGGCATTGATAGTGGAATCCCAGAATGCCTTGCAACAGCCCAAGGGCTTGAACTTGTATCTGTGTGTGAGTTGTGAATGTGGGTGGAGAGGGTGAAGGTGTTGGTGTAGCTAAAACTTCCTGCTGAGCGTTCTGGTCTCGTCGAGCAGGATCAGTGCCAGAAGTCAGGCTTTCAGTCAGACCAGGACTAAAAATACTCCTCCGTCCACCCGCAGTACGTTTGGGCTGCGATCCAAGAGAAGAAGAAACTGTTCTGTAACTGTGTCAAAGTGCTCAGGTTAACTTTGTCTGCACGCACATTAACAGCACAGGAGATAAAGGTTCTTATCCGGTTATATTCGCTGGTCGGCGAGTCCTTGAGGAAAAAGCTCAGATTCATAACAAGCAGAGATCTGCAGCTTTGTGGAGGAGTCCGGATGTGTAATAGGCAGAACGTGGAGCTTATAGGGTGCAGAGCATCTCTTAAATGGAGCCTGTTTAAGCGTGCATGAAGCCCACAGGACAGCGAGGTGTGGTCCCGCTTAAACCTCCGGATCCCTTACAGCACTGTAAAGAGGCCGCTCCTCCTCGTCAGGAAGCGCAAATCCAACGCGCCTCTGCGACGTTCCCTGACCCACATTTACTTATCTGCACCCAACAGATTATCTCACAAAACACTCTGTGACACTCTGTGTGCACATGAAGTGTGCAGCGCGCATTCAGAAATACAGTAGAGCGCTCACTGTCGGAGGTCTGTGTGTTTCTGCTGTGTGTTTATGTAAAGTAAATGAGACAGAACCGCCTGTAGGCTACAAACCACTGTGTGTGTGTGTGTGTGTGTGTGTGTGTGTGCATGCATGCATGCATCTGCTTACTTACTGTATGTGCAGAGATATAGGCAGAAATAACTGTCGGGTGCACTGACAGACACCTCCGTCCTTCCTGTCAGGGGCTCTGGTGTTTTTTGGTAAATTTACACAACGTGTCCCCAGTTGTTCCAGCGTCTCCCCTCTGGCAGCCACTACAGAGCTCTGAGCACTGAAACAAGCAGACTCACGATCAGTTAAATCAGTCATACGGTGTAAATGATCTGCTAACACCAAACATGCGCTTACTTCCATTACAGACTGTATTAGTATGCAGATATCGTCATGAACTCTCACTGGAAATCCTGCACGCTGCACATAATGTACACATAAATACATGGTGCTGGTGTCAGTTGCTAGTGATGATGATGATGATGATGATGATGCTACCTGCAGCTGGTGTCATTATCTGTCTCTGGATTCAGATAGAGGACCACAGCTGTGCGTGGTTTATCCAGACAATGCATTCGTTCTGCCTCAGCCTCAGATTGATTTAATAGTGGCTTGTCATTCATTATGAAATAGACTTCCACGTCCTCATGCTGTACCATAAATGTCTCTTTCGGAAAGGAACAACATCAGACCACCGAGCCCTGACTTCCAAACAACAATAAATTCCATTTGCAGAGAGAGAATTTGCAGCCTGTGCTTTCCACTGATCAATTATGGATGCGCAGCGCTCTTCCTCTGTACAGCCTCACCGTAATTACCCAGAAAAGAGGAGGAAACTCAGGCGATTAAACCAACGATAAATGAGAAGAGCTATGGACACCGCAGCGGGTGCAAGAGGCAGTTTCAGTTTCAGGCTACAAAAAATGAGATAACTGTCAGTTTAACAGCAGAGTGAAACATCAGCACAGCAGCTGCAGCCACAAACTCACATGAAGCAACAAGAGATGCATAGCTTTTACTCAGTGATACATCTGACCCAGTACAACAAGTCCACTCAGCCTCTCTGTCCCAGTGCAACCAGTCCACTCAGCCTCTCTGTCCCAGTGCAACCAGTCCACTCAGCCTCTGGTTTGGTACCACATCAAAGCTAAGAAGGCGAGAGCTTTGGTCAGACTACATGCTTCTATTTCCTGGAGACAGTACGACTCAAAGTCACATCAGAATGAACAGAAAAGAATCATCCAGCACTTTTCATGAGCAGCCCCAAAAAACTAATGTTCTCCTGTGATGATGATGATGATGATGATGATGCAGATGCACCTCATGATCAGAATGAGAGGTTTTTCCTGGATCCAAAAATTTGTACCTTAACCAAAAATGAGCTGGAAATACACTCAGAGCGTCACAGTGTGCGACCAGACGAGTTCTCTGTAATCGTCCCAAAACAAGTCGCTTTCTCCTAAAATCAGTCATCTCAAGCTTTGGGCTTTTCAAAACAACATAAATTAGCCGAGAAAAACAAGCTCGGTTACGTCAACGTGGTGAAATCATGAAGTCCCGTCACAGTCGTTCTCGGCTTCCAAAGGTTTTTAACATGGATATTAATACTTGTGGTGGTGCATGAAACACAATGAGTGCATTCGTTGTTTGTCCCTCACAGGACACAGTACCGTCATTCTTCAAGACTGTCAGCTGTTTTTTAGCTCTGCTGTCTATCTTTCATGCTCCCCCCGTTCATTAATTCATGTTCTGCCTTCATCTCGTATTCCAGTTTCAGGCCTACTTTCTCGTCCTCTCTGACACTCGCGTTAGCCTGTTCACTAATTAACGGACCTTAATGTGCTGCAGGTAAACCTCTCCGCACTGCCGCTGCTTTGATGTCAAAGACCTTTTCATTCTTTGCATCTTCTAATAAGCAGAGAAGAAAGTCCACGTGACGCGCTGACTGCCTCTACTGTGTTTTACTCGAAGCCAAACTCTTACAGATTAGCTGCCGGCTAAGACGCTGGCTAATTAATTAGCTGCTAGCAGACCGGTCTGCTCTTCCTCATGCACACTGTATGAAAAATATGTAATTAATTAAATGATAACACTTATGAAAATAAATGTACTTCTTGCAGGGATTTCTCTTTAATTCCTGTGAAGTTTTAATTTTGCAGCTAAAGAGGACAGGACAGGAGGACAGCGAATACTGCAGTTGTGGACACAAACACCACAGTAATGGGATCAATCTGTGCAGCTGTTTGTTAGCATGTTAGCTACATGAGCTTTTTACATGGTAACACGTCACATGTGTGTCATTTTCAGGGTCAGGCCGTGGCTGAAGGAAAAAGAGCTTTAGTTTCTAGTGATTATCTTGATGACCCTTTGGGATTTTATTGAATACTAATTGTTTTTCTTCATTCAAAGAGCGTTCATCTCCTCAGGAGGGAACAATTATACATCAACACCTCCAAAACCGCTCAAAAGACGGATAAAACACGACGTGGCCGAAGCAGAAGATGCCTCAGATCAACTAGGATCTATTGGAAAAACATTTTCTCTTGGTAAAATAACCATATTTTCAAGTTGAGTATTCAGGCGGCTCTACTAGACACCCTATGTGAGCTTCCAAATACATTTCAGTCTGAATTATTCTCGATTCTACTGTATTTGTTGAGCTAAAATTAAAACAATAAACCAACAATGCGTGAAGACAGTGTGAGCAGAGCTTGAAGGCTTGTAGAAGATTGTTTTTCTGCTATCGATCCCTCATGTTTGTTCCTTTGTTCTGTCTCTCCAGTTATTCACTCTCACGTTTGCTTTCTTCTGCTTTATTGTTTTATATTCTGCTCTTCTCCCGGCGTCGTCTCCTTCTCTTCACCAGCACAACATCCTGTCACATTGGGTTCCAAAGGAGAGGTGAATGTCTCATCTGACATTTAAAAACGGACCTTCAGACGAGCTCAAAACTTATGTTTTTTTTCATCTAATGGCCATTTTTCATGTTCTGAAAAAGGACATAGAAATACTGTCAAACTGCCTAATGGAGCAGCGGGTGGCCATGACAGCATGCATGTGAGAAGCAGCTCCGTATGTAACATCACCGGGTGAAGTTCAGGCCACTTATGGAACCAGCACAGTGTCATCTCCAGTTCATGTTTTTCCATTACAAATGGATTTCTGCTCTATCGCTTGTCAATGTCTCAGTGTCCACAGTGGCATTAATAAACATGTTTGTACGTTTACTTCACTGACCTGATCCATTACCAGGACCCTAAACCTAAACCACATTCCAGTCTGAACCCTGAAACCTGCTGAAGAAGAGATGAGAGGAAAACTTGAAAACCCTGAAAAATGGTGCCAATTTGAAGGAAATACGTCCTCACAGGGCCAAAGACTGCACCTGGTCCCCACAGAGACAGATATACGAGCGCACACACATACACACTCTATGACATAATCTCTCAAACACACACCAGTGCAGACCCTCACACACACACATCAGAGGAGGAGCTGTCAGGAGTGTGAAGCAGAGCCGTGTTGACTGAGCGCGCTCAGTGAGTCCACCCTGAGGACACAGATTAGAGACACAAGCGATCGTCCACAGGGGACGCAGTGTGAAGTACGTTCAGGCTCGTATACACACGGATCCTCCAACGTAAACCTTTTAAAGTCAGATCTGGTCGAGATGAATGTGGCGCAGGCGGTAAAGGAGAATCATACATTATTAAAGACAATAAAGGAAACGTTGTTTAAAGACTGAAACGGATTTCTGAACTCGGTTGGCCTCGTCCGCTTCACGTCCTGATTTTCGTCAGTTACCCAGAACGACTTCTGACTTTCTGCAGGACTGACTGCAGAGCTTGACATTTAGAGGGTGATCTTTAGGATTCTTCAGTCTTCACTACAGCTGGTGGAAAAACGCTGAGTGACGTGTTGAGTCACGCAGGCTGCTCGGTTTTCTACAGGAAGAAGAAAAACAGCCGGATTCCTCAGGACTCCACGATACGTCGAGCTAACTGATAAACCAGTTAATTATTGATCCACAAACACAGGACACCTTGTGGTTTTACGGTCGGCTTCTCGCCAAGAAGTAGTCCTACAACTAACTCCTCGTAAAAACCACAATTTTCCATTTCTCTAATGTCTAGCTGTCTCTAGTCTTTATGCTAAGCTAACACGAGAGTGATATCAATGTTCTCAAAAAAAAATCTATCATCTATCTATAAGTTCCCAGAGGCCAAGAGAACGTCTTAAAAGGTCTTGTTTTCTACATCCATCAGTCCAAAATCCAAAGATACTCATTTTATAATGATATGAATAAGACAAAAACAGTCAATTTTCACATATACAAAGCTGGAGCCACAGTTTGATTGGTGCTTATGTTGAACAAACTGTCAAAAATGTCGTTTATTTGTTTAATTTCCTCTGAACTGACTCACCAGATACTTAATTAATGGTTTCAGAGAGTCTTTGAGGGACGACTGAAGTGTGCGTCTCAGTAAACTGCCGTGCTGTAAACAGGAAAGCTGAGGCGAGGTTAAATACGGCTCTGAATACGTGGATATGTCTTGATAATCTGCTTAGCGACTGGAAATGTCAGAGGGCTGACGACCAAAGATGAACCGAGCTGAGTTGGCCGTGAGCAGACCGCCTGCTGGGGAAGTCACGGACTCTGGGAGAGTTCAGGATCAGGGAGGGACAGCTGAGCTTTAAAAGGTAAAACTGCTTCAGATGTGGTGTTTAGTCTATGTCTGTGTCTTCATTTTGTGTTGTGTGTCTGTGGGGTGGCTGTGGTTCAGGAGGTAGAGCAGTAGTCCACCAATCAGGAGGTCGAGGTTCGATCCCTGGCCTCGGCAGTCCACATGCCAAAGCATCCTTGGGCAAGACACTGAACCCCAAAACTGCCCCGATGCTGCGCCATCGATGTGTGAGTTCATATTTGCGTCGCTTTGGATAAAAGAGTCTGCAAATGACTGAATGTAATTGTGTGTCTTATCTACATGTTCTGTATGACGATGTGTGCATGCCATAGGGTGTGTGTGTGTGTGTTAACCAAACTCTAAATTGAGTTGTGCCTTGCTTCAAGGAATGTAATGGATTTTCTCACTCCTGCCAGTAAAGTTAAATTATTTATGACACAGTAATATGGAAAAGAGTGCTGGAGGAGGTGCTAAAGGAGCGCAGAGGAGAATCCAAAGATCAAATAAAAAGCGTAACACACAAAATGCAGAAATACAGAATTTTGAATGAACTCATGCTGGTAAGGCACGGTTTGGTGGCCTTGTACCCCACATCATTCATTCATTCACAGACTCTATAAAATGAAGTGTTGATCACTGGAAAAACCAATATGAGGGTCTTCTGATCTGGTTCTCCTCTCAGCAGGATCAAGGCAAGACTACCAACTGGGCAAAACAGGCACCTGACTCTCAGGGGCCCCAGAGGCTGGCTGATTTTCCTATTGCAGTGCGAACCTTTGGGACAGACCGGTCTAATTAAGATGTACCCACAGAGATAATCGGGGAGCAGCCCGAGGATGGATGATGAATAAATATGTACCAGTGAGGGAATCCGCACGAGGCCAGTGATCTCTGGCATATGGACTGTAATGGTGAGTGAGTGCTGTGGTACAGCTGTGATCCAGCTGATGAAAGCTTTGGCGTGCATGTGCAACAGATCACCACAGTCAAACACAGGAAGGAACCAAATTTCTTTAGAAGAGAAAAATATGTGAGCAAAATCACTGAATGAGCTAAAATGAAACTAATCAAAATCCAACCCATGACAATCTTTACCAGGGATTTTAGAGGAGGACACTGAGACTCTACATTTTCTATTTTTGGACTCTTGACCACAAACTGGACCTGGGAGGGTCCGCCATCACTGGTCAGCAGACCACAGGCTGGAGGTCAGCAGTGAAAGTCAGTTCCACAGGAAACCAGTACAAAGATGCCAGAACTGGAGGACAACATATTTTCATATAGTTCACATAGTTCCATTGATTTCTGTGAGAGGCCAGTGAATTTCTAATTAAACTAGTAGAATTAGCCGGAAACAACGACATGAATATTGGTTTTTGCATCCTGAAGTGAAAGAAAGGACCCTCTAACCGCTCATGCACAGTGGAATAAATTAACCACCACTGAAATTACGTTTGTACACCATGGAGCAGTGAATTTACTGAACCGTAGGCGCCTGCCATGGAGAGACACCCTGTGTGAAAATCCACAGGAAGATGCATTTTTGGAAAAAATAACGCTTGCATGTGCAGTAAATCTTAATTTTGCAGGTTTTTGGTCAGAAAGTTCCCATCATCCTCAGCTGTGCTTTGTCTTTACAGCTAATTACCACATATTAGCATGCTGCCATATGGTGAATGTGGTGAACATTGTACCTGCTTAGCATTAGCATGTTAGCATTTTTGCATTTTGTTAGTACCTTAACATGCTGAAATTAGCATTTAGAGCAAAGTAATGCTGTAACTAGAGCGTTCTTGGTGCTGTGGTCGAACTCTGACTGGAAAACATCAGCAGTTCCTGTAGAGCCGAGAAGGTGTTCAGTCGTAGAGAAACAGCCCCGTTGGTGCTTTGACATAAAGAGTTTGGAGGTTTGATTGGGATCTGTAAGGGTTTATTGGAGATGGAGGAAAAGGAAGTGGAGAGCGGCCCTTCACATCTGTAGAAACTGAAGCATGAAAGAAAAGTCCCATAAGATGGTGGTGAGAAGCAGAATGGAAACCATGAAAGGAGAAGAAGAAACAATGATGATGATCAGTGTCAGTGTATGAATGTACAGTACAAAATATATATTCTTCTTCTCTCTGGAGTTCACAGGTCTCCGTCTCTCCGTACTAAATCACACCTGAATGTGACAACAAAACAAATCTTCCACCTGTTTAAACATGGCAGCATCTCCAGCCTCAGTACCGCACACACCATGAGCCGGCTGCTCCTCAGGTTCCTCGCTGGTTCATTGGAAAGCAGGTCATGATGCAGAGAATTGATGATCTCTGATAATCTGACATCTCCCTCCCAAACAGCAGAATACTGAGCTGTAACTGAGTGGTGTGATGCATGTAGAGGTGTGTCTGTGGTGACGCTGTAGCAGCCTGATGTTGTTTCCAGCTGATGGGATGAAGGTGGAAACAGCGGGCGGTCATGTAGAATGACATCCTGCATCCTGGCAAAGCCCCTCGCAAATCCCATTCATCAACATATGTGTGCTGCTGTCTTCAGGTGGCTGGAGAAGTGATGAAGGAGGTTTTCATCGAATATAAAGCAGCTGTGGACAACAGACGCCGTCCAGACTGACGTCCCTGCTTTGACCACAGCGAGCGTTACTTCTGATGCAGATTTAAAAGGTGGGACGCGTTAAATTAAAATGGTTTATTTGCATTTTTTCACTCTTTGCTCTGAACATTTGATTTGCTGTTGTTGATAAAATCACGACGTGCTCCATCATGAGGGGCCGCAAAGGCCAGCATCACGTGAACGACTTATTAGACAAACAGCAGCACGTTAACGTCGGACAGACTGAACGCAGGAAAAATGCACAATGGAAAAATCTGGGCTTCATATTTAGACTGTGATCCCTGCTGACTTCCAGCTATCGACTGTTTTCTTGCCAACAGAAAATAAAAATAAAAATAGACATAAATTTGTCCCTGGATACCAGAGGATTTTTCTGTCCTCTCCACGTCTCGCTGTTCCTCACCCCCCCACCCCCCCGGCACACATACGTGGCGTGTTTGACGGCGTTCGGTGTGGCTGTTCGCTTGGTCGCTGTCTTCCTTCAGAGGAGAGGCAGAATGTTTGCTGTCATGTTCACCTCTGTTTCATCAGCCCTCTCATTCTCACACACACACACACACACACACACACACACACATACATCAGTGTGCTGTGCCAGCCTCCATGAATCCATCTCGGCTCTGCTGTGGATTAACGGCCCCTATAGGCCGCATATTCAGCCATGGAAAATGTCAGTGTTTCTGTTCCCTGCCTTCTCTCTCTCTCTCCCTCTAACTCATTATGTTTCTACCTCTCTCTATCTCACTGTTTGTTTCTTTCTGTTGAAGCCCCTCTTTCTCCAGCCTTCCTCAGTTCCCTCCCCGTCATCCTCGGCTACACAAGGAGCTGTCAAAGACGGAGGCAAAGAGCATGAAGAAAGGTAGGATGAGAGATAAGGTGGAGAAGGAGCAGAGAAGTGAGAGCAGCAGGACTTTGAGGTGGCGTGACGTCCCCTCGGGCAGCCGCTCTGTTGTCTGCAGCAGGGTTAGGGATGGAGGCATTTCTGTGGACAGTTTCACCTCTTTTTTGAGCGCTTTACACCTTTATTACAGAACAATATTTCAGTCAACCGCCTGCCCACGTGACACATCCAGCCTTGGGTAGACTGTACTGTATTCAGACCCAGCTGAGATCCATTTTAAAGACAGGACTAGGTTCTTTTTAAGATCCAGATGAGTTCCTAGTAACACCCACTAGTTTCAATCAAGACCCTGATCAGTTCCAAAAGACAGGACTAGGTCTCTTGGAGATACAGATGTGTTAAAGAGGAGAAGACCAGTTTCCATCAGGACTCAGTTGTGTTCCAGAGGAAAGGAGCAGTTGTCATCAAGATCCAGATGATTTCAGAAGAAAGGACTAGTTCTGGTTAAGGTGCAGAAGTCAGAACTGTCTCATGATGATATTCAAGTTCCCAATGAGACCTTGATGGGTTACAATGAACAAAGCTTCTTGAACTCCAGATGACAACACTGGTTCCCATTTTGAAGAAGATGATTTTTGGAAGAGACAACAAGAGGAACTTGTTTCTGTCAAGAACCAGATGAGTTCCCAATAATAGAGCAAGTTTCCATGGAGACCCATCTGAGTTAGAGAAGAAATGACTGTCAATGAGTTCCTGAAAACAAGCTTGTCACTGAGATCCCGATGAATTCCCGAAGGCCAGATTAGATCCAGTCAAGCTCCAGAAGAGTTCTCCTTGTTGTTTCTGTTGACACCCGGATGCCACGATCCAGACAAGAACAGGACTAGTTCCCAGTGGTACTCAGAGGACTTCCTGAAGACAACCACGGTCACACTGACATCCAGATTAGGTCCAGCAGAAGTTTTCTTCTGCTGAGTTTTGAGTTGCATGATCACAAGTTTTTGTCTTTACTGGTGTAATAACGGCCGAGGTTTTTTTCTTTCTGAGTGGGTTCGTCACAGACTGCCAGACATAAAGTTCCTCTGCTCTCCAAGGATTAATTATCCAGTAGCAGTGTGATTCACTTTTTTTACTTAAATCAGCAACAAAAAGTTGTTTTTTTACATATATTTCCAAACTGCTCCATTTCATTGGGGGCCAACAGCTCTCACTGCCTTTTCCCTCCCTTCTCTCCGCCTAATAGGGTTCGCAAATTAAAAAGGCCATACAACGTTTGCCTTCTCCTCAGGGGGGCTGAGCAGTGCTTTAGTAAGTAAAGTCTCTTCACAGTTGATTAATAAAAGCCCCATCGACACATTTTACCATCTCCGAATGGCATGGTAAAAGGCAGTTAATTGGCTATGGCTGTTAAATGAGGCGGTGAAATGAAGCTCAGCACATTCTGGGAGATAGCTTCCTGCTAACATGGACAGAGACTACCAAAATAAAAGACATTTATTAAAAGGTATTGTACATACAGCACTGCATCACCCACTGTCTAAACTCTTTATGCTGTCCATCAGGAACCGCGCTGATTTACAGTGATTGTACACAAACAACACAAATCCTTGCAAATTTTAGTACAACAACTACACTTCCTCATTATTTTGAAGTCAAGGCAGTTTTCCGAGGTCAGGGTTACAACCTTTGCTTTTTTCTTCTCCTGCTCAGTGGGGATGAAATCATGGCACACATGAAGAGCTTTCGCCACCGCCAACACAAATTCAGCCTCCGTTAGCAGGTTGCTGAGAGATCCAAGAAAGCTCTGAAATTAACATGATCTTACTCCAAGAGAGACAACGAGACGAAGAGGGCGGTGAAAAAGATGGATACAGAAGGAAAGAAGAAAAGTGGAGGAAGAGGACACAAAGAGAAGAAATTAAGGCCAGCCGAGAGTCGAGAGGCCAGAGCGAGGCAAGACGGAAAAGAACTGGAAAATAAAATAAGATGATAAGAGAGACTGGCAACAGCGTGGGACATGTTGGACAACTGAGAAGAAGAGGACGAAGACAGAATAAAGAGCCAGCAGAAAGTTAAGCTGAGCAGATTTCAGTGATGGAGAGTAAATTTGGTTTATTCAGACATGAGGGCAGAGAGACGGCTGTGTGGGAGGACAATGGACAGTCAGACTGGTAGTTGGATGAATGTATACATATATTATCAATCTGTCTGCCCACTCAGTCCCTCTAGACATCTCTTTGCTCATACTGATCAATATTATGCAGAGTCTGTGGGCTGAAAGACGTAAAAACTGTCTTTACAAAAACACACGAGGCCACAGCGTGACCAACCACAGAGATGCATCAGGCGCCCCGCGCTAAGCTAACATATGTCCAGACAACCTTGTGACAGGCAAACATTAGACATGGGATTCAAACTGTTTGTGTCGGACGATTTGGACATTTTCTGTAATAATGTGATCAATAAATAAGCTTCACATGAGGTCGAGCTGCACATGTTGGGTCCATTATTAGCTGTGGATGGACAGCTTGACGTTATGAAAGACCTGGTCTTAACACCTCAGGGATACGCCGACCATCCTGCAAGGGTTTGACGGACACTTTGAAGCACGGACCAATTTGAAACCAGTCACCTCTGGGATGATCCCAGCACAGTATCCCTGCAGTAGTGTGTCAGGGTGACAGCTGCTCCAGCACAGCCCAGATTAGACTGTAGATCTGAACGGAATTGGCTTTATCCATCATCCATTCAGGAAAATCAGTCTTCATAAGACGCTTTTTTCAAAGTCCATCCATTCATGCGTCACAACCGCAGTCACACTCAGAGAAGGTGTTCAGTCGTGTGATAGTTAGCAGCGTGTGAACTCACACATGCTGAGGAAAGCTTCCTGTCCCTGATCGAGTGATGGCGTCTCCCGCAGACGTCCACACCTGCCATCGTTAAGAATCACAAACGTCTGGGTCATTGAGGGAACAATGAGATGTGACGCTGTGCCGTAAAATGAATCCAAGGAAGAAATGAAGACTTCATTTTCAGAACGCCGCATGTCCATTTTCCAGAGAGACGTATCGTTACCTGAGCTGCGCTGCTGGGTACTGAAACGCTGAGGACACGGGCTGCCAGACAGACTGTCCTCTTCCACATCGTCATTTGACACTTTCTCATTTTGATTATAGCGACTTCAATTACTTTACTGGTCAAATTTTGCTCTGCTTGATAGTGAAACTTCACGTTTGGCAGGTTGGACTGAAAGAAAAAAAGGAGGAAAAAGCCTTTCTTGTCAGCTTCAAAGCTCTCAGCCAAACTCTGGTTGAACACTGCTGGCTGTGTGATCGCTGGCTTGTCCGTTTGCTTTGTTTTCTTCTCATCTTTTCCTAAAGTTCCTCAAGTCTTTCTCATTGATGCTGCATGGAAACACCAGGGAAATTCAGCAGGTCTGAAAAGTAAAGTCATTTTTAATGAAGCCACACTTCAGCTCCTCCTCAAAGGTTCATTCTAACCTGAAAACAGCCAAAGAGTTCCTCACTTATTGGACTGTTGGTGTGCGACCTGCTCCTCAGTTGGACGAATCGACATGCAGAACTGACCCTCGCTCGCTCGCTAAGATGCACAGCCAGTCTCATTTATGTCTCCTCACACTATTTTTTTTTTGCAAAGCTTCCCTCAGATACATATTCAAAGAGGAGAAAGGCTCTCAGGCAGAGCGCTCTTCAGACTGCCAAACCCGACTTCCAGATTCACTCGACTGTTGCATAAATGAAACCTCCACAGGCATCGAGACGACGTGCAGCAGTCTTCATAAGTCTGGCCCTGAGTCTCAGCGCCTTTCAGAATAAGAAACATGGCTCTTCATCAGGCCGGTCCTCCATGACGCCTTCGTGGAAGTCAGATTTCTCAGTGGTTTCCGATCTGACGTTTTGATGAATGAACTGATGTTTAGCAGATGAAGCTCCACCGTTCAGCTGTAATGTTGAGATACTAAGTTTTGGACCACAGACAGTATTTTCCAGATGAACTGAAAGACAAGTGATGTGATTGGCTGAGAGCTTATGAACCGCCATCATCACTCTCTGGTTTCCATTTAGCTCCAGTCAGCCACATGCACCGTTTCCCACCTGCTCACATGATTAAAAAAGCTCCCTTCATCTAAAAAGAAGTGACACTTTTTCACTGGATCATACAAACAATAACATTAAATATCAGATCGGATCATATTATAATGTGTTATCTCATTCTGAGATATAATTTTACTGTTTACCGAGTTACCAGCTGACCTGTTTTCAAGTCCAAGTCAAGTTTTTAAAGCTTAAGTCTGACCTGAGCTCAGGTATTAAGTCTAAGTCTAAAGGTAAAGGTGATAGATAGATAGATAGATAGATAGATAGATAGATAGATAGATAGATNAGGTAAAGGTGATAGATAGATAGATAGATAGATAGATAGATAGATAGATAGATAGATAGATAGATAGATAGATAGATAGATAGATAGATAGCACTTCATTGATCAACTAAGGGAAACTGCAGTGATGCAGAAGGAACACTAAGCTGACCTGCGGAGGGTAAGAAGAACACGATTTTAAAAACAGACGTGTGCATTAAAAACTGCTTTACTCCATAAAAAATGCAAAAAATAAACTCTCAGTACAGATTTAATGATTTTCAGAAATCAATGTGCTGCAGAATCAAAGACCACATTTCAGAACTAATTCCCCCTTTAGACCAGTTTCAAATCACAAACTGGTTCCCAGAGAGTGAGAGGAGGATGCCAGCTGTCTTTCAAACCAATGAATTCGATCAAAGTAAACAAAACAGCAGAAAGAAGAAGTGAAGTCCGAACTGAATCCCTCATTTAAGCCTGTCCTGTCCGCAGTCAACACCACCAACCAAAATCAAGATTATGTAAATCTATAACAATATCCACCAATCAGAGTCAAGATAATGATGTCAGGGGCCGCGTTCAGGTGAAGTTAAAAAAAAAAAAAGATTAACGTGCTAATTTTAGCATCAACACGACGAATTCACTTTGTCTTAATTCACTTTCCCTCAAGAAATAGATATTTAATGTCAAAGCTTTGGGATGGAAACAGAAAAACCTGCTCTGACACACACACACACACACACACACACACACACACACACACACACACACACACACACACACACACACTGTCAGCCTGGCAGATGGATTCTCATGAGCAGGATAAAGGTACTTAGTATTTATGAAAGTAAAGGCATTCTTCATTGTACTGTCTTAATGTCACACCTCCCGCTGTGTGTGTGTGTGCGTGTGTGTGTGTGTGTGTGTGCGCATGTGCCTTTAAAGGCATGTGACCTCATAAATTGCAATAGCATTGATTTTCCCTTGAGGGTGGATGGAAAGCTTTTGGGTGGAATATGCACACACACACACACACACACACACACACACACACACACATAATATATATATATGCAGACACACATGCAGCCTTTTTCTTGGTGGCAAAAGCAATTTCCTGCTCTCTTCCACTCAAACGTAAGCACACACTTAAGCCTCTGAGCTCCAGTGAGACGAGGAATCAGGAAACACGACGGCTGTTTTCAGTGAATGCCGTCGGCTCGCACTCGTGGCTGCGTTTGTATAACCGATGCAGATAACTGGAGCGGTGTGACGGCATCATTTGCGTACGGCGTTCAGCTCCACTCGCTCTGCTTCCTGCTGCGATGCAGGTGGACGTGAAGGTGCGAGCTGCTGTTTCCTGACCCCGACCCCGACAGCGTACCCTGGTTTCTATTGGCTCAAACAGCTCAAACAGCCCTGGACTGCAGATCAAGTTGTTTACTGAAATAAAGTTTGAATCATACTTTCAGATTGACTTCCTGGTTTGTCTGTCCTTCACACTGATGACGTGGACGTCTTCCTCCCTGCCTGCAGAGAGCTTTGGATTATCAACCTTCTTATCTGCTGCTTTTTCAGCACATTAACATCTGAAAAGGTCGCCTCTGTTTACTTTCAATGAATCATCAGATTTCTACTGTACGACACAACAGGAAGTGTGTGGAATTCAGCAGCCATAAACTGGGGGGGGGGGACGAACCATCGCAGAGTGAATGGACACACTCAGCCGTCTCATTAATGACAGCAGCACTCTGGCTGCCAAACTGCAGCGTGTGTGTGTGTGTGTGTGTGTGTGTGTGTGTGTGTGTGTGTGTGTGTGTGTGTGCGTGTGTGTGTGTGTGCGTGTGTGGGATCAATCAAAGCCTCTCAGTGTCAGTAATGAGCTGGGTGGAGGGGGAAGGGTCCTCAAACAGACCAAAACTCAACAGAGGGCTTTCTCTCAGCTGCTGGAGCGTTAACACTCACCACACTTTGTGTGTGTGTGTGTGTGTGTGTGTGTGTGTGTGTGTGTGTGTGTGTGTGTGTGTGTGTGTGAGCGCCATTCTGATGAGATGAGAAACAGAACATCTTGTCCTCCTTTGATCAGCTGCTGATTGTTTTGCTTTTATTTTGCAGCATTGAATCACAAAGACACACTTCCTCAGCACAGCTCCTCCAAATCAAAGAGTTCCTTTCTCTGCGTCTGATCTGTCGGCCATGTTGGCACAATAATGACAGGTGACTTGTTTAAAGCTGGGAAACAATCGTGCTTCAGAAACAACGCAGAGCGTCTGCAGGAAAGTTAAGTAAACACGAGCCGCGAGTCTCGGCGCTCAGCTCAGACCTGTCCTTTGTTCGGCTCTTCGCGGCGGTGAGCGGCTCAGAGTGGCCGCGGTCCTGCGCTGACCCGCATGCACGAACATCACCGTTAGCACGCAAACATGGAGGCCTCTGAGGTCAGCGTTTGAGGTTGATGTGCAGCAGAAGAGCAGAAAGAGACGCTGCGTGTGTCAGATTCCGGGCTCAGACCTTCGCCGTGGTCCCGTCAGTGTGTCCTGAGCTGCACCACGGTCCTCACAGACAGGAAGTCGGGTGACTTGAGCTCTGCATGTTGACCAGCTGTGTGACAGTCACAGGTCAGCTGGATCCCAGTGCATGAACACATGAGGCTGTCTGATGAACACATTAAAGCTGAAGGGATCAGTTTAACGGGGAGTCTTTGGAGGATCATGAGCTCATGCAGCATCAGTCCTCCGTCCCTGAAGGTGTTTGCTGGTTGAACCGTCGGGATGCTGGTTTTAACATCAGCTCTTCTCTGTCCTTGTCTGTCCATGTGTCCACCTGCTCCTTCTCCTGTCCACCTGCTAATAAAAAATATAAACTCCGCTGCCGGAGACCAGCAGACACGAGCACTCCTCAACTGCTTGTCCGCTGTGGTTCAGCTCTGCATTCAGTGCTAGTCACTCAGTAAATCTCCCATAATCACGTCTGATCTGAGTCCAGCCGGCTCTTACTTGCATCCATTAACGTCCACTGATTGTAACTGTGTCACCTGTGTGATCTGTGCACTGTGTTCGAGTGAAGACCGGCGGCAGGAACGTCTTTAATGACGTTTGAAGTGTTTTGAACAGGCGTCCAAGATCAAGATGAGAGCCAATCTGAAAACACGTCCAATGAAATTTGTCTGCAAAATCACACTCGAAACCAATCAAAAGGCCAGATACTGAAACCACTTTCTGACTATAAATGCCCCTGATGCATGTCTAACTCTGTATTTCAGCTTTCCACTTGTTCATGTTCATTCTGCTGCTGAGATGTGACAGAGCTGTCTGATGGTCTGTGCTGCGTCTAATACCATCATCTTCACTCTGATCATTATTATCATCATTATCTAATGAAGCCTGATTTCGTGCCTGACGCTGAATGAAACGTCTCCTGGTCACATGAGTGTGATTGAAAATGAATCCAAACCTCAGCAGATCAAAAGTTGTCTCACTTCTCATTAAAAAGGAGAAGCAAAGGAGCAAAATGTCCATAATAGCTGATTAAAACGGCAAAGAAAAGAGGAACGTTGAAGTCTTGGCTCGTGTTGCTCCAGTCGAGCGAACACAGGTTCAAGCACTCGCAGCGTCCTGCTGGTCAAAAAAGTCCTCCTCACTTTCTGATTAGAACGATGAAGAGGAGGGAACAAACATCCCTGACAGTGTGAAACTCTTCCTCCTTTTGTTCGAACGAGCGGAGGTGAACAAAGAGGAGGAAACACAAAGGAGGACAAACAGGCAGTAAACACAGAGACACTGTGAGACAGAAGGAAGAGAAAGACGGGATGAAAGCACATGAAAAGGGTCCAAAAGGAGGGTCCTAGAGGAGGAACAGAGGAAAGGAAAAACTGTGTGAACAGCTTCATTTAATCTCTACAAACACGTTCCTGTTGCTCTCCAGCTGCCAGAATCCAGATTAAAGAAGCTCGGAGCTGAAAACACGCTGGTCTCTGCCGGCTTCATGTATCAGCACCATGTTCTCCCTGCAGCTTCGCTTGTCTCGCCCTGGGTTCTGCCTCTCAGGCCACATGGATGCTGCACAAACTCTGCCATTGCTGGAGCTTGTTGGCTCTGCAAGACCCAGACTATAAAAAGATGTCTGCGCTGTACACTGAGGGGTTTGTACTTTACTTCAGTATTTCACGTCAAGCAGCATCATACTTCTGCTCCAGAACAGCTGCTTCTGAGCTTTTCACACTGTCATATTGACACCTTCACTCGGGATATGAACAGCTGGAAATGATATCGACAGACAACAACAGATGTCACATCGATTTGACAGTGTAGTCATTAACAAGCAGGGACAGATGTCAAACAGCGAGACAGGACAGAAAACCAAGGAAACGTGCAACCACAGTAAACAATAAGCATCGTGTGACTGCAGCAGGACGGTAATACACAAGGTCAACGTGTCACATGGAGACACGCATCAGAGCATGAAGAGAGGGCCACCAGAGACACAGGCAGGAAGTGAGGGAATACAAAAGAGGAGTGGAGGAGAAGACGTGGGGGAAAGCTGGGACAGGACGACGAGCAAACACAGCTGGACGAGAGACATCAGTGATGTTTCAAGACTTTATGACTGCGTTATCTTTCCTTTCCACCCTCTGTCCATCACACATCGAAATGTTCTGACCCTTTGGAGATAGTGTTCATGCTGCCAAAACAGCTAATTTTAGCCTGTAGATAACAGAAAAATATGTTTGCACTTGTATACTTGTGAGGACCCTCACTGGTAAAATGAATTCTGTTGCTCCAAACCTCAACGAGAACTCACCCAACAACACTCCTGTGAGACAGTGAGGACACATGTTCGAAATGTCCTCACTTCCCACAAAAGTCCACACAGATGTCCCCTCCCTCCACAAAGAGCCTCACTTTCCAAAACCGTCCAGTCATTTCACACCATCCTTACATTCCAGGTCTGACGTAAAACGGGCCGCAAACAGACACACATTCACTCACTGCGACGCATTCACTTAGCATGGACCCAATTTAATCTTAATCTTAATCCTGCCATTAAAAACTGTGTCTGCAGCCGTGTCTCTGCTAAAAATATTCAGTTCCAGAGGTGGTTCAGGTGTATTTTCAGCAGCACAGACTGAATGATAATAGAAATATTAAGGAATATTACAGGCACACTGTGTCTATATGATCCTCTCACTCTGCTGCGACTCCATGCTGCTGCTTGTCACTTTGATTATAAAAGTGATTCTGATCTATCGAGTATTTAGGATGCAAATAACATAGATTTGAGTATTTATAGTTCACAGTTTAGAGAATATTATAGATCCAAGAAAAAAGATCACAGATCCGTCTGCTGCTTCAGCTCCACTGACAGAACCATGGATTCATCAACACACTGTCAGACTGCTGATGGGTCACAAAGATCATGTTTCCATAAACATGAATGAGTGTTTTTAAGCATGTGAACAAGAGGAAAGGAAACTGTCCTGAAAACCAGCGACAGTGAATGTTCTGCTGGTGATTTATGTGGAAAATGCTTCTTGGGCCACGGTGGATTTCCCTATTCTTGTTGCAGTACTGCAGTTGGCCAGTGGGGGGCCAACTGCATACTGTATCCATCTGCTGTAGTTGTGTGTGTGTGTTTGTGTGTGTGTGTGTGTGTGTATTGAGAGATGAAACTAAAAACTTATTAAATGAGATTATAATTATAATCCCACTCTAAACCTTCCCCACACTGTAGGTCATCTTTCCATCTTTCAATCTCTCCACAATTACAGATATGATCGTTCCTGCTGTATCAATATGAGCTCAGCTGCGTTGTGTATTGGCCTGTGAGTCGAGAGACTGGGAATTACTGTCAGTGCTCACATAAATGTCTGTTTATTATTAAAACTGTGTGTTTTTAATGATTTTCTCTCATCGATTTTACTTTCAGGTGAGTGCAGAATACATTAAAGTTTGATTCAGCACATTTATCAAAATAATTCAAATCGATTTTAATTTAATTTCACTTTAATAAAGCTGAACAAACGTGATTCTAGCAGATATGATTTCTGTATGTCTGTAAAACTTTCTTTGCTTATTGAAGCACACATGGACGTAGCTTTTATCGTAGTGTTGCTGTGGCACAGCTGTCAAACCTGTCACTGTAGTAATAGGAGTTATTAATACATCTGACCAACAGAGGGCAGCAGCAAGCGTCCCTACCTGTAAGATACACTTATATTGTCTCGGTGAATCCAAGTTTCGTCAATTTAAGGTACAAACATTACGATCACGACGATGAAAAGGACGCCAACATCGGCTGAACTGTCCTCTGCCGCTGTGAGGTCGAGTGACGTCCCATCAAAAACTGGAAAATCCAACAAATAATCTGCATTTGACTGCTAATGTAAAAAGTAACAAGCCCAATGAAATGTCACTAATCGTAATTATGTTAAAAGTGACGCAAAAGTCCCATCACCAGCGCTGATCGTGAGTCTGACGACGCTCTGAACGTGGAAACCTTCGTCGGTGGAGCGCTCTTCTAACATGCAAAAATGTATTTTGTTTGTATGTTTTTTAATGCTGTGTTTGCACTTTTGCAATCAATCAGTTAATCAATACCTCACTGCGGCTTCGCCGTCGCTGAAATGTGATGTTTTCTGTTGATGTTTCAGATCCCTGAAAACCGCTGAAAACACCAACGTGATGTTAATCAGAAGAGAAATCATTGACTGAAAACCTGCAGACAGCATCTGTTCAAGCTTCAGGAACCATGTGACCTCCACCTCCTGCACCTCCTCCACCTCCTGCACCTCCTGCACCTCCTCCACCTCCTGCACCTCCTCCACCTCCTGCACCTCCTCCGTCTCTCTGAAACTGGTCACATGTATCGACACCTCTGATATGAATTTGTGACCTTGCTTCTTGGTTCATCTTTCACTCTGCGACTCTGCATTAAAAGACACTCTATTAACAGACGGCAGTCCTGCGTCTCTAAATCTTCTGTCCTCTCGTCCATAACGGGCTGAACTATTGATCAGCTCATTGATCAACTCAGTCTGTGGACGGCAAAGCCCCGACCTGGTGGAGAGAGTGATGGTCCTCCTGTGGCTATTGACACAGGAAGTAGATCAACCAGTTAGGCCAACGGCAGGTGGGATAACGAGGATGACTAATTAAGATGAGTCTCAGCGGTCAGAAAATTAGCTTTCAAAGACGCAAACTGAACCTTTTTTAAGGAAGTACGAAACAAATGTGTGGTTTTATCTGAAGCTGTTTCATTTAGAAACACAGGAGTCATTTATTCCTCAGGATGATCAGTCACATTAAACTGAACCATAAACCTGACAACTGAAATGAGACTTTATTATCTTTTTGTTTGCTTTCATTGTTTTTCTCTTCCGTCTTCTTCCATTTAACATTTGGCCTTTTAAGCTTTGTCTACATCTGAATTTACATGTGAGCTTTTCTTTCAGGGTTTGTCGTTATTCAATTGTCTTTGTAAGTTAATTCTGTAAATCTATCCTCAAACAGCGCACCAGGATGAAACGCTGCTGCTGTCACTGAACACGTGAAACATCACCTGTCCCGTGAAAAGTCGTCACATTAAAAAAGATACATGTATGAACATGTCAGATGTTTTTCTTTGATCACACGTGTTAATTAAACCCGTTTCTTCTGATCAGTTTGATTCCACTTTTACTGAACAGGATATTTGGCTTCAGGGAAAGAACGGTTTGGCAGCACTTCACCATCGCTGCAGCATTTCCTCATGTTTACACTTTTAACTTGCTCTGAAATGAATATTTGTGATGGATAACGCAGTTAGCCGCGTCTGTCCTGTCTGTGCTTCATATTTGATCAAAACCTGCACAGCAGCGCAAACACAAAGCTCATGTCTGCTCTCGCTTCATTAAACAAATGAATGAATACCAGTGATGGGGCAGAGAAAAAGTGGAAAGTCTACTTTGAGAGTAACGTTGGAGTATTTTTAACGCTGTATGTTCACATGAAACTAACCCTGCACAGACTGATCTGCTTCACAGATTTAAGGCTTAAATTCTACAATATTTCAAGGCCAGACGCGGAACATATTTTCTGACTACATGGAGACAATTCATATTTAAGAGCCTCAGTTACTGATCCCAGAGGGGAAACTGGGTCAGCTGAAGAACAAGCAATCAAAGATGTACGCTGCACTGCAACGTAAATCACCCATGAATGATAAACACTACCAAATATGCAAACATGGAGACTATGCAACAGTAAGTAGTAGCCGCCTGTATAGAAACATGTCTGTTGTGTAACACTGTGCATTAAGAATAACAGAATACTGTAGCTGCTGCTACTAATAATGCAGAATACCAACAATGATACTACATAGAAATACACACACACACACACACACACAGATCACACAGTCTGCTGTGTCTCTCCAGCAGCAGCACGTACTTCCCATTCAGCTCACAGCTGCAGATGAAGATAACACTACAGATAACTGTGCGGCATCTTGTCGACTTGCTCTCTGACCACGTCTCCTCCTCTTCTTCTTCTTGTGTGTGTGTGTGTGTGTGTGCATGTCAAGCGTCCACATTACGTGCACATGTTGTGGGTTTGAATCCATCCTCAACCTGGCAGGCAGGAGTACAAGGGTTGGACCCAGGTGCAGGAAACCCAGCAGGCAGGCAGAGGAAAGAAAAGCGAGCCTCAGAAATGTCAGTGAGCTCGGTGCCTCTCCTCCCCGAGCAGCCCTGATCCTTCAGGCCTGTGCTTTAAAGCCCAGTTTGGCTGTCAGTCCCACCATTCCCACGACATCAGCTCTGATTCCTCCTCATGATCCTCAGCCAGAGGGCCTGGAAATAAGTTTATCAAGCAGATCACAGAGCCCGGGCTGCGTTCAAGCCCCTCCACCATGCATCCACTGAAAGAAAACCGCTTCAAGGCCTTTGGTTGTTTTTCAGATTCACAAACTTTCAAGGATTCCTGGTAGTCCCGCGGGGCAGGAGGTCTGAGGCTGAAGGGTTTGGATTATTCAAATCCTCCTTTAGATCTGTGTACACTGGTAGGATGCCTCATTTATCCCGCAGCTGCTCTGCGTCACGACTGCTGACACTGAGTCCCAACTCCACAATATATATATACAGATTGTGTAAATGACAGATTAAGTGTCAGCACGCAGACCAAACCTGCCTGATTTTTGACACCCACAATGCATTGCACAAAGGAGACAGAGACGCGCAACAATGAAATGTTGGTCAGATGGATCGAGGAGGATCTTTGAAAATGAAAAGTATCCTTTAAATGGAAAAATGATCTCTGGAACAACATGTTTGAGCGGGCACATTCACGCAGAGAGCAGAGACCTTTGGTTGTTCCCTTGGACAGACGGAGGTGCGTTAGAGGTCTCTACATGTCCAAAAAGTCATGCGCAAACTCAAAAGGACCTGCAAACCGAACGGGACTCACCGATTATTATTGAAAGCTGGGACAAGGACCCACGCAGAACCAAGAAATGTTAGACCAGAACCTGGAGACACAACCCTGATCTGCACCGATCAGCTCGCTATTAACAAGTTGGCCTTAATTTCCAAGTTGTCCAAACATTTTGTGTCTTCCGTCATGTAGCATTAGCACCCCTCCCCCCCGTGCCTGTCCGTGACGCACAATCCATCCTCCTCGCCAAGAAAGTTGGTAAAATACATGCAGGTTTTCTGTCATTGAAACATCACACTTGCTGTCACAGTGATGGAGAATCAGCTTGGCAGTTTTGTTGCATGTACCACGGAGCAGAGGCTGGTGACTTTCTTTTTTCAGAGTCTCAGTTTGTCCCTGCAGCAAGTGAAAATAGCACAGAAAAGAAAGACTGATAATCTGGACTAAATCTACTGAACTAAGGTTTCTGGATTATAACTTTTACTGAAATTAGATGTTCTACAAGGTAAAAGCACTTCAAAGCAAAATTCTTAATACAGATTATGATTTGGTGCCACCTCACAGTGATGACTTGTTTGGCTAGCATGGCTGTGGATGCTTGTACAGTGATGGATAATGATGTCAGTAGAACACGTACAGTAGCTGCCACACAGCTCGTTACTTTGAATCATCCCCAACTTCAGATCATTACCACTGAGATCTGCCAGTACGTCTGCTCCCTGCCAACCATTTACAGGCTACAATATTTCCTTTGCCTCTAATAATGTTGCACAAAATGGAACATACTTTTCCAAAAACCCACGAATTCAGATATTTACCATCTAATCATGGTTTTAAACGAAAGCCAAAGGAGGAAAAGCACAACAAATCTGCAAAGAAAAGGCCCAGATCAGATCTCTGTGGGGTGAAGGTTCAGTATTCAAACATCAGAGCTGCACAGGCATCATCCTCCCACAAAAGACACAACTCTGAAAGTAATTCGAAGTAAGAACATTGAGGCAACACTGATAATGTAACAACACATGAAGAGGAGGATGCGCAGCCTTCAGCCTAATGAATTGAAGAAGGGAAAGCATTTTTTCAGTGATTCAGCCTTTAGGGCAGCACAATTATGTAAAAACCAACATCAAACACAATAGGAAGCCTCGCATTAAAAGGCCTCTCCCAGACTATCAGCAGAGGATGCTGGGAGTATTTTCCAAGGATGGTACAAACAGTCATATATTCACCTGCTGCTTGTGGTTGAAATGAAGTATTTGAACTCATTAAAGCTGCCATCAATGGGCAGCAGACTGAGTGAAATCCTCCCATCAGCCATTACTGCTGAGAAAACAGAGGAGGCAATTTGCAGGTTAAAAGCCAATAAATCCACTTGTGGTGATGTTTTCCCATCAGCAGTGCACAAACCTTCAGGGAGGAGCTGAGGTCTTTAGTCCCACCATCCTCCCTCATACACAGCCTGAAAGACAGCAGGTTCACAACATTACAGAGGCAGGACTCACTCATCTGGACCAACTTCATCATGGACGAGGTCTGGCTGAAAGGATCGTACCATCAGACTTGCATGTTTGACTACATAATGTGTATATGTTCTCAGACTGAATCCACAAACTGATATTTGACAGCAGTCAAAGCCAACTTCAGTTGAAAAGGTTCAATCAGACAAAATCAAGACAACTGTACCTCTCCAACAACCCCCTCCCCACCCATCTGTCCATGACTGGACGGAGGTCAGCATCAGTGTTGTAAAGGAACAGTGAGGATGGACATTCTGAGAATTACTGTACAAATGTCCCCCGGGACCCGAGGACACGTTGAGTTACTCTTTAAAGACAAGAAGAACGAGGACAGAAGAAGAAAACAGCAGCACATGCTCTGTAAAGTTCATGACTGATGGTATATTGATTGTTTCATTCAGGTTTTTTGGGGTCACGACATCATTTTGAAGCCCATGTTGCACTGAAGAATATTTCATCTCTGAACTGAGCTGAAAAGATCAAAGCGTATGATTCTGATGGATCAGACAATTTGGAAGTGGTTCTCAACTGGAACATTTCCCCCTCCAAGCCTGGATCAGAAACACGATCTGTTAAATGTGCCACCGCCGTCGTGGTAAAGGTCTAAGAACTGCAAATTTCTCTCTTCCCTTTTCATCTGTCCATCAGTTTTACTTTGTGGGAACCTTCTGGCCTCGTGCTTCATGTTCAGAACGTGACTGGATGTGTCACCGACTGAACTCCAAGCTTTTAACTTCAGAGCTTCTCTCACTGACAATAGAAGCTGAAAAAAAGACCACAAAATCCACAGAATCAGTCACGATGCCACAACTCTGCTGCAGATCGATGTCTACTGAGCGGCTCTGCGCTGACAGATCGGTATGAATCCACCACTTTGTCTTGTGTCCTCGCCTTGAAGAACCCTTGAAATTTCTCCACCTTAAGATCAATTAAGTGTCATCTTCTTTCATCCTTTTCGCCGACGCCATACTCCGCTGCTTCGCTGCAGCGCCTGGAGGCTGAGCATCGATCCATCGGTCAAGGGCAGCGGAGTGAAGAGCTTCGGTAACGAGCCTGTGATCAACACGCTTGTTCAGTCAGTGTTTCCTGAAGGAGTGATGTTTAAATAAAGATCAGCACAGCACAGATCACATTCTTCACGGAGTTCTTATCAATCACAGGATCAATACTGGGTGATGTGAAGGAGGTGAGCGCTTTAACATTTCTGTCCTAAAGGTATTGATTTTGTATTGTGGTGCTGTAACTGACAGCCGGACATCAGCAGTAAAATCAACCAACCTGACACTGGTCCTCATTTAAGGAGGTACTTACACTCCACATGACAGTATGATCAAGAGTATCAGCACAGGATTATTGATAAGTGCCAACGTGATTATTAGCTTGTACATTTATTGGTTTTAAAATGTACTTCATTCAACAGAGTCCTTTATATATACACACTCTTTGAGGACACCGTCAGGCGGCTGTATCCCTGTGAAGTGTGACACAGATGTAGCTCAAAGCCATCCATCATGAAGCCTGCCTGTTGGTTTCACTGGAGTGAGCCTAGCCTAGCAGCTAACATTAACTCGACCCGTCCAACGGACGACTGCCAAACCTTCGACTGAGCGAAAATGCTTTCTTTGTACTTTCATGTGAGTTGAAGTCTCCCTGCTGATAATCCAGTGAAAACAGCTTTGCCGTACTCTAATGCTTTCAAAATGAATGCATGAATCATGTCTCAGGTGGTACAATCATCTTGTGATATTTGATGTGTGGTTCTCGAGTTAAGGTCGGCGTCCAGAAGGACAGGCAGCGTTCTGCGTGACCTGTTCTGAGTTTAAGAACCCAAAAAGCCTCTTTCAGACGGAGAAGACGGGAGGCAGGTGAAAAGTTAAGTTTCAGTGAACATTCAGGGATTCATGCCAACAGACGAGTCCAGATGAGGCAGAGAATCCTGGGAGTCCTGGAAGAGTCAGATCCAGTTTCTCCAGTGAGAGCAGACGAGGACAGGTGAGGATCTGACACACAAAAATGAAAGACAGGAAGGCAGGTAGCTGATAAAAACTATTTAAGTATTTTCAGGTCTTAACCAATACTACGCAGGTAGACTGACGGCTGGACGGGCTGAAAACCTGGTGCTTATATCCTCTGGAGTGCTGATTACTTGATCGAGCCCACCTGCGCTCAGGAGAGGAGGCTGGGCCCTACCTGTCGGCCACGCCCACCGTCATCCCACCTGTCATGCTCTCAGCAGCCACGTCTTCCTGCTGGTTTCCTGTCTTTCTTCTGTCATTATTCCTGCTCTGCCACACCTGCTTGCTCGGTTTGACAGCCGCCTCTGAACATGAGCCATTCTGGACCTAAACTCGAGACACTCAGGAGCCATATTCCATCACTCACCGCCCAATTTCACAAGAAGTTTTTTCCACCGTGGTTTTTAACCTTTTTGACCAATCAGCAACCTCCGGGGCAAACTCTCTGCTGGACGCTTGTCAACTGCACGTTTTACACTTCTTAGCTTTACAGGTGCTGATAGGCAGATTTCAGGCAGATCCAGGCTAGCTGTTTCCAGTCTTCATGCTAAGCTAAGCTAATCAGCCACTGTAGCTCTATATGAGACCGACATGTGAGCGGCATCAATCTTCTCATTTAACTCTCAGCAAGAAATCAATCAGAATATTTTCCAAAAAAGTCGGGCTGAGAGCTCAATCAGCACTCAGGTGGATCCACTGCAGAGCTGCTGTCTGTGATTTGTCCAACCACCGCAGATTAATTACCAATCCGCACGAGCGCAGATTTAATTACACAAGAAAAACATGTGGGTGCATTAGAGTCTTATAAGAGAGCAACATTCCCAAACCTATTATGTGTGACTGTGGTTAGTGCGATGAATATGCATGAACATAAACGCCCTCATTAATATTCATGAGTGTGTTGGACGAATGAATATGTATCAAACTGCATCTAAAGACAGCAAAACAAGAGGGACTGACCTGATCACAGCAGAGATGACTGTGTGTGTGTGTGTGTGTGTGTGTGTGTGTGTGTGCGTGCGTGTGTGCGTGCATGTGTGCGTGCATCCACTCATGCTTCACACACCCAGAAGTCATCCCCAGTGATGATCTGTTGCTAATTGGCGTTCAGGTTCAGATGACCTTGATGGGGTGTTTACATACTGAAATGCACACACACACACGCACACGCACACGCACACACACACACACACACACACACACAGTAAACACACGAACATCTTTGAATCAAAGCAGATTAACACACGAACACACACACAGCAAAGTTATTATGGAGTGCTTGAGGAGGGAAAGTGAAGGACGAGGCGTTCGAGGCATTGTGACACAACCTTCTCGACACTTACTTCAGCTGTCTTGACGACATAAGACGCATAACTCCTCAGTTCCTCATCAACGCTGCCGCCCTCTTGCTTGTCATGTAACAGAAGAAGTGACCATAATTGAGACTCTGATAACAGCAATGTATGAAACGCAGTGAGCATTTCCATACAGTAGTACTGGCATCAGCAGGTGGAAAGACAGCACATTTAGCAGAGTCATTAGCATTCGTGGACGTGAAACAACTAGAAAACGTTAATGGAAAATGCTAACATGTCAATAGCATGTACAGACATCTGTGTTAAGATGCCGAGGCAGCTGGAGGAGTGACAGACCATTGAACTGGAGCAGATGCCCATAATATCATCAAATATGCATTTCTCTGGTTTTGGTTGAATTCAACGTCATATTTAAACTCCTGGTGGCTTTAGATTAAGGCAACATAAGACAAACAAGGGTTTTTTCCCCCGTGGAGAAAGTCACGCTGTCGGTTCATGACTGGTACGACAGCTCTGGACAAGCGACACGAGCCACAGATCGTCTCCAGAAAAAAGCCATTCCTACACGCGGTTCTCTGCCCATTGTTTTCCTGTATAGAGGTTTTTCTGCCCACAAACACATTCACGGAGACACTGAGCAAGCAAAGGTTTAAGCTGAACACGCCATCGAAGGACGCCACCGAACAACTCAAGACAAAGACAAATGTGACGAAGACGCTCGGCCACAAGCGCCATCGCAGACAACACAGCTGGCAAACAGCGGAGGCCTCGTATCTATCATGCCGTGACATTTCCCTTCAGCGCAGTCTCTGCAGACAGTCAGAGGACGGTTCACTCCACAAAGGTTACTCTGAGGAGCGCTGCCACAGAGATGATCGAAGACAGAAGAGCAAAAACTAAACACGGCAACTTCTCCGACTCTTCACGTTTCAGAGGCGGTCGGGTAGCTCGGAGACGCGCCGCGGCCTTGGCTGCAACACGTGACCTTTGCCACGACCTTTGTCATGTGTCACTCCTCATCTGTCTCCTGCTTGGTATCCCGTTGATCCACTTCCTGCTAACGTACAAACGCCATTAAGATAATGTCAGATAAAGGTTCCTGGGTCATCAGCACAGCAGCAGAGGAGCCCAGCAGCCAACGACCGCTTCACAACCGAACCTGCTTTGAGACCTCAGACTGCAGAAAACAGGGACGTCGTCTCCACGACGTCTCTGAAGCATCATTATGGAGCTCAGTGACGCCGACCGTCGCCATCTTGGCACTGCCCGACTCCACCAAACTCCTGGCTAATTCATACATGGCCAAAGAGGTGGGACGTGGGTGGAGCTGAGGCGGCCGAATGAAGCCTGGTCATTCCAAACGGCCACGCCCATAATTATGCAGAAGTCATGCATTACTTTGCACGTAGACGTGTTTCCATAACACGCAGCAACATGAAAGAGCCCGAACTCTGCGTGAAGGCATTCTGTCACTTTGGACGGCTGTGTGTGTGTGTGTGTGTGTGTGTGTGTGTTTTACACTGTGTAATGTTAACACATGAAGCTCTGAGCAGAGGAAGTCTAATTTAAAGCTGCTGCACAGTTTCCACTGAGCGGTCTCTCATTTGGTGAGACAATATTAAATCAAGAGCACAAATTGATAAAGAGAAACTTTCTTTACAGTCACAACACCTCCCGACATCAGTCAGGTGTTTCTCAATTGACTGAGTTAAATCCGTAAAGGTGACCTTGGAGAGGAAGTGCCTGACTTAATTCAGTTCAGCTCAGTCGAATACAGCTGGACAGTCTACTAGATTCCACTGAGATAATAACTCTATTACTATGAGCATCACTTGCAGCTGCTATAATGTGGTCTGCATCAGCATATCTTATCTGGATAATAGGAGGACAAAACTCAAATGTTCTCAGCAGGAGCTGATGGGATCTGCCGGCGTCAGAAAGGTGGAAATGTGACCTGGACAGCAAAGAGGGTTTCCTGTCTGCAGAAGCTGACAGGAAGACAGAAAAATGGCTTCTTCCCACATCCGTCAGAGAGGAATGTCTGAGAATTATCACAGACACTCGTCATCTCTGTGACTCGCCGTCTGAGGGGAAATCATGCAGAGCATTGACTGACTCTGCTGGTAATCGGCCTCATTCGGCTCTGCTGGTTCCGCTGTGCGGCCTGATGGCGCTGACGGCGGCACAGAGCGTGGAGGCAGCCCCCCGAAGATTGAATAAAGTGCTGCTATTTCGTGAGTTAGAGGGGAAACTCAAACTGGCAGGAAATGAAACGTAACTGGACCATTTTCTTCCGTCCTCCAACTTTAAAAAGAGGCACATGGAGAAGAAGGCGCCGGCACCTTTCGGACTTTTTCCACTTGAGGTTTGAAATCATCAATTAACATGAAAACATGACCGAACTTCAGACAGAACTGCATGAAAGTGGATTTAGACTGCTGTGGGCCAAAAGGACCAGTGTCTCCACGAACTCTGACCAAGAGCCACTGACTTTTAGTTTCATTTTGTCTTATTTAGTCTTTGGTCCTGTATCAAATGTCCCTGTCCTTGCTGGAAAGCCCTGATTGGCTCAGTTGTTGTTGTTTTAATTAGTTAACAGCCAGTGTCAAACAGACAGAATGTAGAGGTCTGGACTGAGGTTAGTCTACCCCACATAGCCTCTTCTCAAACATAAAACATGGGGCGAAGGCACAACGATGCCCAAAAAGCGTCAACAAAAAGGTACGCTCAAATGCTAAGGTGTTTGGGAATGTGAGAAATAACCGCCAACTTGAGTCAGATTATGTTTTATCTTCACTTTTCAAAGATTCACAGCCAGAAGAAACCTGCAGGTGCTCTGCAGCAAACTAAAACCCACCAGTTTGCATCAGTGCAACCAGAGAGGACACATCGCAACGAGTGGTCACTTCACTGTTTCTGCCAGCTCCCTGTGGAGCAGCTCCGTGCTGCCTCCACCGGCTGGAGGTGGCACGAATTCATGAGCTCTGCTCTGTGATTGACTAAAAAAAGTTGTTAACACGTTATTCTGGGAATTGGTTTATCATTAGCCTACCATTGGCTTATACTTGGCACTATGAATAACACACACACACACACACACACACACACACACACACACACACACACACAGAGTTCCGCAGTAACCAGCAGTTAACACCTAATTGTAGTGAAAGCCCTAACACTCAGTGTGACCGTCTGTCTGATAATGTCTGGACTTGGAGACCTGTTAGGGCGAGCAAAGAGGTCCACTGTAATGCTAATGAAGCGTTTGGGCAGCGATAAGCAGGAGATGGCCGTCAACACACAGCCTGTTTAGACCGATGGCACCGTTTAAACAGTATCCTGACCACAACAAGCTCCTCTGTTCAGGGGAAAGTCTCCGGACGCCCTTCAAAAGTCGTACATGTTTATGGGTTCGGGGCAATTTTCTAAACTTTTTGAGACGTTTTGCCTTGAACAAACGCTTCATTCTTGGGCCCTTGTTGTAAGAGAGTTCACAGACAGTGCAGAAGGTGTTCCTCATGCACAGAGTCACTGTTAATTCTTCCTCTACATCATTCATTTCCCACCTGCTTTCATTCTTCATGCACTTATGTTGAATAACACGTCTGCTGGCCCAGTGCGGGTGGAAGGCTTTTCGTGGACTTCTAGCTGCTTAAAAACATCCTGACCGCTCAGAAGGAGCTCAGCATTTACCCACAGAGGCTGCTTCATTACAAACAGCCCCGCTGTGTAAAGCCGCTGTAACACCTGATGCGGCTGTAGGATCGCAGCAGAACACAGAGCAGTTATTAAGTCAGACTCTGAGCAGACCGCAAACATCACTGTCCTGATTTACAGACGGACTTATCGTCTGAGCTTCTGTGAGGCGCTGCTGGTGTTCAATAGTCTCAAAGTAAAGAATGTGACCGTGGACAACAAACACAACAACCGGCCTGATGCGTCAGTGAGACGCTGTGTAAATGCAAACAAACAAACAAATGCAAACTACATGAAAGCTGCAGCTGTGTGCTCTGTGCAGCTTTCCTCATGGACCAGTGTCTGTACAAAAACAGGCTGTCGCAGCGTGTTGTAGCTCTGGCACGCAGACTACGCTGTCAAGATCAATTAAAGGCCTTGTAAACAGTAGATCTGCTGCACACACTGCACACACACACTGCACACAGACAATCAATTCTTACTGTACATCATTTATTTCCCACCCGCTCTGCTCTCATTTCTCATGCAGCTCTGTTGAATAAAACATCTGTCGGCACAGAATAGACGTAATGAGTAATCACTGCAGAGGCGTCTTCGGCCCTCTTGTCTGCTCACTTCATTTCAACAGCAACCTCTATTTTAGCTTGACTACAAACAAATTCAATGTTTTACAAACAGAAAAGAGCATAACAGCATTGTATTTTCACGACCTTAACAGAACAGCAAACTTTAATTCAGATGGGCAAACTACGGCAGTTTGATGGCAGTAAACGGGCAAATTAGCTGTAGAGACCAAAACAGTTGTTTCACTGGGCTGGAGACGTGTACTTCTGGTGCAAAGCTGGACATGTTAATATGGGGGTCTGTGGGGACCGACTTGTGTTTGGAGCCAGCCTCAAGTGCCCATTTGAGGAGCTGCAGTTTTGGCATTTCAGCTTCATTTTTCAGCCCCGGCGGATTCAGCTTGGGTGAACACTGCTGGCCTACTTGCATGCTAGCATGCTGACATTAGCATTTGGTTTGAACAGCAGAGCTGCTTAGCATGAATGTACACTCTGAGTGTTGTTAACCAAACGAGGTTTTGGACGTTTAGACACCGTTTGTGCTGCAGACATAAAGGTCAGAACGAGCCTAACGATGAATCAGACAGCTGTTTGGAAAGTGTGGTTCAGGTCTATCATTCACTGACGTAGAGGATCTTTGAGAAACACTGGTCAAACCACAGACCAGCGTATTTAAAGAACCTTCATATTACAGTTTTAAAACTCAAAATTTGGGGACAATATAATGTGTTTTCCGGTTTTTCCTTTTGAACTTTTTGAGTGCAAAAAAAAAGTGATTTATAGTGAGTGTTACTGCAGGTGAGGGGTCCGTTTGACTCAGCGGTGCACCAACCAACAAGACCGAGGACACTTAAAAGCAGATGAACAAAGTCCTAAAAGCTGAGGTGTGTTCAGCAGCAGCAGCAGCAGCAGCAGCAGCTCCTTGTAGCAGACAACACTTTCACAGGGACCTTTGTCAGTAGCTCACATCACATCACATCACCTCAAAGAACAGCGTCTGCAGATACTTTAACCAGCTCGGTTGTTTCCTTGTAGAAAACTGCTGAAAAGTCCACTTCTGGTTTGCAGAACAAGTGATTAATAAACCTTTTTAATTTAAAGTCACCAAAGGTTTCTCTTATTCAAAAACCTCATCAGAAAGGACGGCTGCAGATCAATGTCAGTGCAGAGAGCGATGAGGTGAGATGGATGACAGGGAACACAGAGTGCAGGACGTGTCAACAGAACGCATCGTTATGTTTGGGGCTCAAACAGCGTCGGTGAGCCTCGGCATGAATTCCTAAAATGTCTGGATGGAAACACGTCTGAGTTCAAAAGGAGCAGTGTCAATATGAGTGACTGTGATTAATCACCAAAACCCCCTTTTCCTTTAATAGAAGAGGGGATTTTTAATAATTGATTACAAGTTTGTCACTTGAAGCTCCACATATGAAACGCTCTGTGAAACCGAGACGCGTCAGAAGTGAAGAAGATGAAACGACGTAACGAAGGGCTGAGCTCACGCTGCGCCGCACGCCACGATATTACCGCACGTTCTGCAAGATTTCTGTTCACTGCTTGGAAGATGTGCGTCCAACAGGGACGTTCACCCGTGCTCACTTCATTTGAAGGCTTTCATGTCAAACAAAGATCAAACCCTGTGTTGTGCTGTTGCAACAAAATGAGGAACAAAGGGTAAATGTACATGAGAGACATTTGTGAGGAATTTATTAAAGGATAAGTCTGGATTAGTAACACTTATTTCCGTCAACGCAGCCCTCATAATTATCTTCAGTCATGAGACAAATTTATGAGCAAAATAGCACATGAGAGCGGGGGTGTAACGACAAGAGAAATCTTAATCAAATCCTGCACACTTGAGTGGATCGCTGAAAAGTTGTTGTGGCTTCAATAACACGAGCACACAGAGCAGCAGAGATATGGAGCTGTAGGCTGCTGGCCTCCACCAGGAGGTGGTGCTACGAGGGAGAAAATTATTATCATTATTATTATTATTAAGAATTATAAGCTGTCAGCTTGAAGCCTCAAACTTAAGCTCAGACCTAAACTTGACTGAGCAGCTTCAGGCGACGGCGTGCTTCTGTCTGAATGTCACCGTGTCCCATGAATCAGGTGGTTCCACTCAGAAAATCTTGGCGTGACTTGGCTGAGAGACATGACAGTCTACACATTTGTCCCCTATCAATCATAGCTTGCTGTCTTTTCTGACCTGTGTGATGTCAACAGGGAGGAGGTGCTGTGGATTGAGAACGTAAACAAACATGGCGTCTGAGCGATGGGTCAGAGCCAAAAGAAAGAAAGAAAAAGCAGCTGCAGCCGTTCTTCTGTCCACAGTTCCACCTCGCAGCACCAACATCATCTTTCTTCTTTCGCTTCACCATGTTTGAAGAGTGCTCTGTGCTGCGATTGGTCAGCGCCACAGAACACGTCACGCTCGGTGAGGGAGGGCAAAAACTTCAGACACACTCGTCTTTCCGTCGGGACGCGTCCAGATGTGGCGTCGGCTGTCTTCTGATATGATTCACCACATGGTGTAAGACCGGTAGTCACGGTCGACGCCCATTTTCGTTCCCGCCCTACGTCTTTCGAGGCAGGCTGCTATCGGGCTGACATCATCGAGTGAAACAGGAAGTCCTTCCTGCAGTTTCATGAAAAACTGTCCACAGCCTTCATGGTCCAGGACTCTGACGAGCTCGACAGCTGAAAGCTAACTGCGCTGAGCTAACAGGATGTTTCCTGCTTGGGACAATGAGCAGATGTCCAGATGTCCTCGTCAGTGGACATTTCCTGTTCTCTAGCTCACTGGCATCGTAAGTCTGACGGAAACGCTATCAATCAATCTGTAAACCCTCCTCTGCCGGAGCGTGACATCGTAGTGACATCATCAATGACATCATATCCTCGTCAGGCTTTGGAGCTGCTGTTTTCCCTCGTTATTCCACATCACCGTGTTTGACTGCAATGTGGCGGCCATGTTGTAAACAAACATGATGCCATGTTTGTTTACATTCTCATAAGGAGAGATTAGCTGCCTCGTTATCTGAACGACCCTCTTTGTTGTGGAAGAGCGCTCATCGTTCCCTCACTCAGGATTATCTGATGCTGTCGTCTGGACGTCCTGCGACAGTCTGTGGTCTCAGAGCCGGAGCGGCTGCAGCAGGAGGTCCGCTCCTCCTTTTAAAGCTCGCCGTCACACTGTTTGGGTATTCAACCAGCAGCGTCCACACAGCTCCTCCGGCTGTCTGTGTCAAACCTGGAGCTTCGTCATGGTTTGTGCTTCTGTGTGTGTGTGTGAGTGTGAGTGTGTGTGTGTGTGTGTGTGTGTGTGTGTGTGTGTGTGTGTGTGAGTGTGAGTGTGTGTGTGTGCTTGGGTTTGTTCACGCCTGTGTTTGTGTGTGTTGAGCGTCTAAGAAAATGAGGCAGATAAAGAGCTTATATCTATCCCAGGATTGAATGAGAAGCTGTTTTGTTGCAGAGAGGGACTCGGGGAGGTATTGTGTGTTTGTTTGGAGTCTTTCCGTGTGTGTACTCTCTAACAGTGTGTGTGTGTGCGTGTGTGAGAAGTAAACAGATAGCAGCAGTAATTGAGAGATGGTTGTCGCTGATGTGTGGTCTTGCTGTGGTGTTCTGCTGACGCCTTGTTAGCCTTCTCTGCACTTCAGTGGATGTATTTTCAGTAGAAGCTGTCGTGATGCAGAAACCTTTGAACGCTCAGTAAAGTTTATCACCTGCAGTGGAACACACTCGCTCAGCATTGGCTTTGTTTACAGAGGAACAGGTGACCAAACTCCTTCAGACAGACTCACCTCTAAGAGCTGCCCACAGGTGCTGAGTCCTGTTTGCCTGCTCTGTCCAGGGCACCATGACGGAGGGCTGTGAGTGTGGGGAAGCTTCTTGAATTTAAAAAAGAGAATCACAACTCTCCAGAAGCTGCTCAACTTAAATCCCCAAACATACATCGTCATCTGCAGGCCTCCGTTGCCAAAAAATATCCCCTTCCACTTCAGCGTGCTCAGACTTCCATTCCTCAATGCCAGCAGCACTTACAGTCATACTGGGGATAAAAGTGTTCCCTCTCAGAGAGACCAAAACCATGCAGGCACTCGGACAGCTCAGAAACAGCTCTCCGTTTACTTTGGGTCTGACTTGAATTGGTGTTTTAGGCTAAATTACTGGGATGTCAGAGATTTCAAGGCATCAGCTGCCATCAGCCTGTCAGAGCTGCATCCTCCGTCGACGGCAGCAGCCTCTCAGTCATCACCACGCACCTCACGTCCTCTGATGACAATCTCAGACTACTCTGTGACAGTAACTGTCACGGCCAGTCAAAACTGCATTTCCACTTCACACAGTGGAGCACTGATAACTACCTGCAGCTGAATGTGGACACGAGAAAAGAACTGGTCATTCGCACATCAATCTCTGGCCTCACTGTGGACATTATGGACACTTCTGATCAATGCATCAACGATCCCAGCAGAGACTCCATGTTATCTCCTCAACCCATCCTGCTGCACTCCTCTTCTTCTTTTTCTTCTTCTTCACCCAAACTTACCAGTATCACACACACTGCCTGTAGAACCATCAGCCTTCCCACATTCAGACTCTGACACGTGACTGACGGAGCCATCAGACACCCGGCGCTCACATCAGCACACAATGCTGGTCACCCCTTCAATCATCGCCGCCGCCATCAGGACGGAGACACAGCGCCATAAATGGTGGAGGACAGCTCGCTTCACTGACAACGTTGTGTGCTCAACGTAAACCCAGTGCTGTCCACTGGCAATTTTTCAAGCGCTGCAAACGTACCAGACTCATATTTTTATCCCAGTTTGACAGATATTTACCCGACACAAGAGATAAGATAGTGATGAGGCTCGTAGAATACACAAAGCTGCTCTATTTAAGTTCACAGATACAGCAGGTATGTGGAAAAACCTGTTTGATATATTGAGATTAAAACTAAACACCCCAAGAGACCGACGTTTGGTTTGGAAACATTTGATAGTGATTCGAGGAATGTACCCTCAGCAGTGGATGTGTTTAAGCAGCACAGATACAGTACCTGAGGTATCTGGGTCAACGGATGACGGTGATGGTCTTGCCTGTCAGTCGAGTCTGATAAGGATGTACTGGAGCGTTCCAGTCCGCTGGGCCTGAGGAAACATCTGAAGTGGTGTTTTTGTCTCTGGGAGCTCGTGTTTATTGATGTCGCTGTCTGTTGTTTTGGCAGAGCAGGTGAAAGTCAGTGTGAGGAGCGGTGCTTTCACATGTTCTAGCTGCAGACTTGATGTTTCCTGCACATAAAGGACGGTCGTGAGGGATCTGTTTCCCTGGTGGCAGCAGCTGTTCAAGCTCAGCCGTCCAGATCACCATCTCTGTCTTCAGCTGTGAAGGTCTGAAGTCACCTCTTCAGGAAAGGCTTCACACCCACTTATCTCTGCTTCAATCACAAGCACGGCGCCCGTCGCACTTCTGCACGACGTGGATGGATCACAGGGACATTATGAGGGCTCGTCTGGTTTTTAGAGTTAATGAATGAGTTTAGAAAAGGCAAAACTCCCAGTTTTATCGTTCCACATGACCAAACGAGGGGTTTACTGACCAGTAACGAGTCAAAGTCGGGACAATGAGGATACAGCACAACCAAAAAAATCTGTGTTTGTGACCAAAACCGCAGAGGAATAAGGTTGTTTTGCTAAATGTCCATAGAGGAGATGTCAAGGCCAACAGTCAACCTTTTAGATAAACCTGTAAAAAGCACTGTTTCTTTTAATATACTGAAATAAATGCAAAGCACTGCTCATTTACACGCTGGAAGACATTAAAAATGAGATTTCATTTTCCTTCAACTTCTTGTGAGACTGAAATGACTGAAGAGCTGGACTCAGCGTCAAAGTCAGTCATTTCTGAATTTAATGTCTCAATTTTAGTTTGTAAATTTTGAGGAAAAGCTGTTTAAATCCATTCAGGATTAAAGTCTTTCACGTGAGGACACGCTGAGCTTTGACAGACAGATTTGGTCCGTAAAGGATTGAGTCTGGTGATTTTACTGAATGAAAGGCCTTCATGGGTCTTCAGGTTCTGCTCTTGAGCTTGTGCACACCTGAGGCTCATCTCCTCATCAGCCTCTGCAGCTGCTGCTCATCACCTCCTCAGGATCTGTGCTGACAAAAACACTTTGGTCTGTTTCACTTTCTGCCTCCCGTCTGTTTCCTGAGCGACTACGATCAAATGAGAAAACAATGCAGTCAGAGGCGACAGCTGCCGGTGAGTCTTTACTTCCTTCATTGTAAAGTGACGAAGACTAACCACTGAAAGAACGAACTCAGAGACGCCGCCATGGCTTCAGGTGTCTCCTGCTGACAGACAGCCTCGTATCGCACTGGTCTCCTCAGAGTTGATTAAAACAGCTCTTGTTCAGCTTCAGGTGACAATCTTCTCTTCTAAAAGGTTCCGTGATCACTGAAATGTGCGTGAATTGCAGTATTTCAAAGTTTTACAACATATTTTGTATCTGTATTTTCTACATTGCATTTAGGCCAAAATCAACAACAACATCAAACAAAAAACAGCCGTGACATTGAGCATGGACCCTGCTGGTCCACCGGGACACTGTCCAGCTGCAGTCTCGTGTCGTGTCTTCGTCTGCAGAGCAGAGCGCTGCACTGACTGCACTTCAGAGTTCAGCAGCTTTAACTTCAGACTGAGACCCTTCTCAGCTCGAGGTCAGCTGATTGATGATAAAAGGAAGCTTCCGAGCATGAACGCATGAGGCCGTCTGATGAACACTTTAGAGCTGACAGTTGACTCACCTGGTGGCGTCTCTGCAGGGATTAAGCTGTTCTGAGTGGAGCTCTAACAGGTCAGCAGACAAAGGCCTCCTCTCCTTCAGACGACCTGTGGAAAAGCAACTTCAAAACTATTAGAGCCCATAACAGACGTCTCGCTGCTGCATCTGAATCTGCTGACGTTTATGATTCACAGTCAGTGTCCAGTCCACAGATCTCTGCTGATGACTGGAGGTACGTCCTGGTGTCCATCACACCTGCCCCTGTGCTGAGCACCAGAGAGACTCCTGAACCACAGCCTTCTCTCAAATGTCTGCATCCTCTGAGGGCTCTGGGACTGTGTGGGTGCCCTTTCATTCACTTTGCAGACCCTCACTTGGCTTTTTAAAATATTCTTTCACTTCTTGTCTGCCTTTGCATGGTGGCTTTCAGATGTCTCATTGTTAAGCAGCAGGCGGCTTTCACATAGATGGAAACATATATTCTGAGGATGAAGGCCAAGGCCAAACATGGTGAAAATGGTCTCGACCCTTTTGATGTGATCGGCTTTCAGTTTGTTCAGTGACCTCAAAATACTCAAATACAAGCATGAAGAGGCAGAGGAGAAAGAAAGTCACACCACACAGAAAAGTGGATTTTAACCCTGAGGAGTTCCAGAAGGACTTCTCTGACTGAAATGGTAAAAGTTTGTAAAATACTTTGTGAAAATATCATTTATGGAGTTACATATTCTACAACTTCACTGTTTCCAAACTGGACAGTCTGATCATTGCTCTTCGTCAGCTGTTGGTTCACGTCCACGTCGGATCCTTTGTGTGAGCGGTGCACTTTTAGTTTCCTGCTCACAAAGCAGGTTTCTCACTTTTCCTTTGTTCAGGTGTGGACCGTATCCACTGCCAAAGACCGTTTGTACAGTCTGAAGTAGTTTCATCTGGAGCGGGTAAAGGATTCAGGAGCAGTTGGATGAGGGTCAGCCTTCATCGTTCTCTCCTGCCTGAGCAGAGCGATTTACTGTCTTTCCTGCTCACAAAGCGAATGATTCTGGCTGCTTTCTCTCGTTTTGGGGGGCTGACATGCCTCTATATAATTGCTGTCCAGGGATAAAACTTTGCTCTCAAAGGAAGTGATTTCTTGCTGCTTGAGAGAATCCAGATCAGGTTCAGTGAGCTCTCCACCCTCCACCATCTGGTCTCCAACAATCAGGTCATTCATGTGAGAGTACTGTTCCACTGTTCAGGTCTGCTCTGCAGCCCTCTCATGGGGGGCCTCTTCTTCTTCTGCAGTTCCTCGATCTCTTCCACCAAGTCTAATATTAGTTTCTGTTTAGAGATTTTCCTGGCAAAGTCATTTTGGATTATTTCAATGGATGCTTGGAAGACAAAACAGAGTCTGCAAAAAAAAATACAAGACAAAGTTTCAATAGCTGCTGCGAGCACTAAACAACTGGGTTAGCTAAGCTAATTAGCCTCTAAGCTAATTAGGCCAAGCCAACCAGCAGGCTCAACAGCCTCGTTTGATCAAGATCTAAGCAGCAATCCAGGTGAATCCAACAATACAGTGCAGACAATCCCAGGTCTGAAATCCTGAAAACATGTCACGTGTAGCTCGGTCAGCCGTGTCAGGATGGGATACAGCCAAGCTAAGCTAACTATGCTAGGCCTACTTGTGGCCTTACCAGCGTCACTTGCTCAAGTCTGTGTTCTTGATTTCTAGTTGAATTAAAGCTGCAAATCAACATGTTATTCTGTGAGAAGTACTGTAATCACTGATGTGCGTGACAGCAGTTCACGCCATCGTTTCCGTCTCCTCTATGGGACTGTCTCTTTTCTTTAAGACTGGCCCTCTTCCACTGACTTAGCAACCTAAAACATATCATTAAACAGCACACTCCTCTGTGCTCATTATTCCACTCACTATTCTGAAGATGCTGACTCAGCCGCCGGTCATGGTCCACACCAGGCCGACAGCATCGCTTTCTGAAGGCACTGTGGGTGTCCTCCTCTCCAGTGTCCACCAAAAGGGCACAATGAAACTCTGAAGACTTCACTTCGTCTGCAGATAACACAGCTCGGGCCACGTGCTCACACTTGCTTCTGTGGTACCTGCGTATGTAGTACAGGTCTCCATCTGGTGTTTAAATGTCAAAAGATCTGATTAAATGGGAGTTTGAGCAGGCAGATGATCATTGTTGTCTCAGTCCATATGGCATCAGTCCTTACCCTTCATCCCAAATCCCTTCATCTTCTTTTAATTATGTACGTCTCTTGGGATCCATTTTTAACCACCACCCTCTTTTTACGCCTACCTCCTACCTAAATTTTATTCTTACACTTGGACAGACAGACCGAGACACTCCTGTCAGACATAACTGAAACCATCGAAGGGCCTTCGCACAGTTCAAGACGTGATGAAAGGATGATGTGATCCAGGGTCGACGGCAGCAGTCGAGACTAAGAGCACCAGAATCAAACATGTTTATGATTGCAACTGAATAAAAACTACAATCTCCAAAACCTTCAACAGCCTGAAGCGAACAGAAGGGTCCAGATTTGTCTTTCTGATAAGAGGCTGCAGGAAAGCTTGTTTAAAAGAAGCGGAACACACCCTGAAATAAGAGAGCTGTTCATCAAAGTAAGAGTACAAGACCCAGCAGCAGGAAAAACTTCTTTTAGTAGGCGAGGAGGCCATTTGCAGGTGATGAACTACCTCTGCTAACAGGCTGAGAGCACTCTCCTTCTCCTATTCATGCAGGTCAGCTCGTATCCAGGTGAGCCAGGTCTCAGGTGAGTGTAACACTGCACGCTTTCTTAAACTGACTCAAATATCCTTTCGTCTTTTGGAAGTTTGCATAAAAACTTTGTCTGTCAAAGTGAATAATTATCAGACTGCTGAGATGAAGAACTGATCTCAGGGTCGATAATGATGCAATTTGAGAAATATATTCAAAGATAATGGGAGGATGTTTTTAAACTTCAGTTTTTGTACCTCAGTAATCTCAGAGTGAAGTATATTCATTTAGATTTTCTTGTCATCCGTCCATCATGATCACGCTGAGGTGTAAATAAGCAACAGTTTGCTCACAAGTTCACCAAACGGACCTTAAAGGTGACGATAGGTCACAGTTGTGTTCACTATTTGTTTCTGCTGTCCCCTGGCGGCCATAAAAACCAGCTGCTGCTGGTTTGAGGTTTCAGTCTGTTGCTGTGTCAGGGCCTGAATCCTCCAGCGCTTCCAGTTCTTAAAGCAGAGATCCTTTCTGTCCTCTTGAGCTTCAAAATCAGCTTAAAGGCCCGTCTTAAACTGGCCGGTGGCTCAGTCGTAACAAACTGAATTCAGTGCAGCCACACTTCATTCAAACCCGCTGAACTTTATTTAAATGCAGTGTCCTGGGATGGCCAAATGTGTCCTTTTGGAGAAACGTGTCTAAAATATTTTACATTTGATGGAAGGTGCAGCCAAAGAAATATGGACTCTGCAGGTTTTAACCACCTTTACGCTACTTCAGAGAAAATTAAAGAGCGTAAGATGGCTGTTAAATGATTGTTATCACCTAAAAATAGCTCATGTTGCACTCCATATTGAGGAGAACTTTGTCACTGTGGTTCCACCTGACCGCCCGTAGAGCATCACAGGATATGTTGGTGTGACAGGTTTATCCTCCAGACTCCGTCGCTGTGTGCACTGACAGTAAATCCTCAGCAACACACAGAGCAGCTGTTCCAGAGCAGAGACACAGCAGTTTGCTCTGAGCTGAGACCCAGCAGGAGTTTGGCAAATCCTCACGGGACCACAAACTCGGGAGATTCTGGGTTTCGGCAGCTCGCGGTGCAGCGGAGATTATCGAGGCGGTGAAGCAGCTGGGGTGGTATTTTCATTTTCATGAAGCGGAGTGATTCTTTGTGGTTTTCAGATGTCTGAGGTGAAGGTCTGGGTGGCGTGCAGAGCTGGAGAAATGCTGAGGAACACTGTGAGGTTTTAATCAAAGAGCTCCGTGTTACGAGATGCCAGAGAAGTGGCTCAAAATACGAAGAAATTAGACCTCAGATGACAAGAAGTACAGATGATTTTAAAGTTATATTGAACATTTTCACACCTTTTTAAAGAGACATGGAGGTGTGCTTTGACGTTTGGAGGTCAGATCCATTACACTGTCTCTCCATGATGAAGTTTCAGATTTTTGACCATAAAGCAGTGAACAATGAAGAAGATGTCACACTACAATCTGTAATCAAGACATTTCAAGCATCGCCGTCATTTCTGAGCTTCGGCCGTGCATCGGCTGCATCACAGTAACATTTCTAATAATAATAATCCTCAGCTATCCGGACCAGACGGAAAAACACTTCAGGGCGCCGTCCCTCTGCGACGCGGCGAGTCGAGGGCACTCAGGTGATTCTCAGGCAGAGCTGGAGGGGTGCTCTTCATTCTTAGATGTGGCCATTTTGACTTTGGCAAGTGGTGTGGAAACCATCTAGTGAGGAGGCGGAGTGAGTCATGTCCTCACAGGAGACGCGCAGATGATGCTTTCCTCCACGGTCCACGCTGTCGGTCACTTTGGCTCCACGTTAAAGAGCTTGACATGAACGGCGTGAAGCAGCGCTGTGAGGCTGACTGAAGCATCGCCGCTAACAGGAAACGATGCCGTCTGGACCGGCCCACTGTGTGTCCAGATGTCTGGAGTCGGTCAGCAGGTGATTTAAAACGCTGCGTGTGAGACTGTTAAAGGTTTCAGAGCAGAATAGAACACAGCCGACTTTACTGTGTGTGCTGACCGCTAACACATTAGCATTCCTTTGTATTATTCTGGTAGCTCAGCTGAGTAAAACTCTCCAAGCTAACAAGTGTGCTAACTGACGGTACTCCCAACAGAGACAGGACTTTTAATCTATTATAGATTTCTGATTGCAAACAGACAGATGAGGACATGGTGGGTCTGTGGCTGTAGCTTCGATGAGGACAGAGGACGTGTCCCCTTCCCTTTTCTCTTGAAAACTGGGATTATTTGGAGACCACAGGAGCAGTTTACACACTGAAATTGAAAGCAGCAGAAGAGCTGCCTCCAACGTGCTTCAGACTCAAAAGAATATCTGTGTTCAATCTCTGTTGGTCTGAAAAGTAGAAATACAATATTTCCCACCGCGCTGATGGCAGGAGGGAGAAACAACATTTAGATCATCTGGAAGGAAAACAAGACACACAGACAACAGTTTAATCCACCGAGGACAGAAAGTCATACACTCCTGTATGAAGCAGGTCACTGAGGCTCCTCTCAGCTTTGGATTCTGTTGATGTCATCTGTCGACACCTCTGCCTCCACCCTTAAACTCTACATTCAGATTCACCACTGCTGCTCATCTGCTTTGGTTTCTGCTGATTTAAAAAGGCCTTAATGGCTGCACGCCATCACACCTCACTTCTTTATTAAACTGGTCTCAGTCACTATTCCACCCGTTCCAGTGATTCCAGTTTAAAACCATGACTGTCTCGGCCTTCTGCTGGTTTCACTTTCATTAGTTTTGTGTGTTTTTATTCTGTTTTATCTGCACTCTGGACATCACTGAGGATGAGAGCGTGCCATGAATGATTCATTTTCCATGAATGTGGAACAGGTGCAGAACACAACCAACAGACTCACATCGTTCATAGATACAAATCTGTAGTTTAACTTTAGTTGTTGCAGCTTTTGACAGTTTCAGCACGACAAGAAGCAAAGTGAACACCAACAGGTGATCACTGATAACGTTCAAGTGCAAGGACTTGAGAAAGACGTTTTAATTTCCCTCTGAAAGACACGATTATCTTCTATCTAAATGTACGCCCAAGGTCAAGAGGAGGCTGAAGGGGATCCTCTGAGGCAAACATGCGCTCTAAAGCATAAAACAGGTGATAAATGAAGCCCCAGACCGAGACATGATCTGAAAGAGACCCAAGGACCGTCAGGCCCTCAGTGGACCAGAGAATCCACCGGGTGCAGCAGTCTGTGTTAAAATGAACTGATTTCAGGCCATAATGTCCATTTAATGAAGATCCTGGGGATTCAATAATGAGTCTGTTTGCAGAGGCCGTTCCTGAGCCATGAGGAGACCTCCTGCTTACAGATCATCACCTCTCAAGGCCACATCGGCCTCCTCGTACCTCCAGATCTCTGCTGGCTATGTTTTGGTCTCCTGCCGCGCCTCCCCCGCCTCACCCCTGAGGGAACACGATTCTCACCTCGCCTCCGGCTCTCTGCCCGACACTCGCTCTGTTCTGCTCGTTCCTTTGTGCCTCTTTTGTGTTTCCATCTTTCGCCCTTTAACTCGATGTGATAAACTCATTGTTTCTTTAATTAAAGGTTTCACTCATCGTGAATCAACACCAGCAGTTAATTAATTTTGTAATGTCACACTGATTGATCTTAATTATGTTTTAGGCTAAAGAAAGAACTATTGTTGCTGCCTGTGACATTTTTATTCATTTAGGAATCTTTATCACCTGACTGCTTCATGCTCGTCTGTTCTCTGGGTTAAACTCAGGCGTGGCACCTTCGGTCCCTCCATTCTGTTCATCTACGCTGTCACACTCACAGTTCTCACAAATCATTTTACACATAGCTGAACGGCAGCGCTGAACACAGTTTTACTGAAGATAACGCTCAGTTTGGTTTCCTACAAGCTCGTTAACGGGAAAATAAATCCACTGTGAAGAGGAATTCGTAGCGTGGGATTCCTGTTAAAACACATCTCTGCTGTTGATTTAACACTCCGACAGTAAAACCGGATGGTGACACAGCTAATTAGCTACACTAGCTTCCTTCAGTTTGGACTTCAAACGTTGGCACTGTTAACACTGTTTGCTACTGGTCAAAAGTTGAACTCAGGGTGTAAAACGTTTGTGCTTCCTTTGAGAAAGAAATGAAAAAAAATTCGAAAAGTGAAATGAAATGTTTTATGTAAAAACTGTCTGAATTTTTCTTTTTGATGGACGATTCATAAAAAAGTCTGACACTCAAGTCTTCAAGCGTGTTTACAGAGTTTGTGAATCTCAGATGGAGGCTGAGGAGGATTTCCAGTCCTCAGCTCAGATACGTCACGTTCACTGTCGCCTGATGACTTCTATTAAAGCTCCCTCTCTCTCTCATTCCCTGGGGGCAATCGACCAATCAGTCACACTTGCTCACTCTTTCACCCGTCCCTCCCTCCCTCCCTCCCTCCCCCACTGACAGGATGATGAGGGAGGAAATGACTGACCTCACACTTCCACCTGCACTGCTGACCCCTCTGTCACACACACACACACACACACACACACACACACACACACACACACACACACACCACTTCAGAGGGCTTTACATTCATAACATGAGTAATGCACGTCCACACACTCCTCTCTGCGCTAAGTGCTCATAAACCAGACGGATACTGAGTGATGTTACCGTGGCAGCAGAGGTCAAGCTTGTCAGCACGGTGATGTAACACAGGTGCGTATCGATCGGACACGTCCAGCCTTTGGGACTAGGCTGACCGTGTGTACGATGGTTACTGGTTTTAATTCTATATTGATTGAGGTTCTGAGTTAAAGGGGGACTTTATGAAGCTCTGCTTTGGCACAACACAGCTTTGAGCTAAAAGCCAATGTCAGCATGCTACCAGCCCTCAAATCAACGATGCTAACATGCTATTCTTTTCTGTGCTATAGTTTAGATGTCACACATTTTGGACACACTGTATATTTTTTGCTAATGTGACTGTAAACCTTCAATGTAAATATCATTTAGTTCTTTATTTCTTCCTTTAATGCTACTTTAATCTGGATCTTTCTAGCCTCTTGTGTTGATTCAATTCTAATTTAAACATCTGGAAACCTGTTTATCCGTTTTCTGGTCGTGTCCTGTGGAATTCATGGTGTGAAATGTGGAAATGTATTTCTGAATCAGTCTAAGTCACTCTGGACCAACAGACAAACGCTGCCATCGGCTACGCTGCTAGCATAACTTAAAATGTTGAGCACACAAATAAATACATAACAATCAATGAGTATTGGCAGTCAGGACCTTGCAGACAGGACGGGGCTTGAATATCTGCCAAATGTTCCTTTCAGTTGAAGAGTCTGACTCATGGTGATGCACATCAGTCCAGACTTTACAGAGCTGATGATCAACAGCCACACAGAGAACAGGACAGACGGCGAAGACAAAGGACAGACCTCGGGTCAGTTCACCCCATTAGCCCTGCAATCAGGAGGGCCGCCGTCCTTAACACTCATGTCTCATGTCTGTGCTCTGAGAATAAAGAGACCGGGTTGAGGTCAAATCTCGAGAGCTGATCCCACGATGGCACCAGTAAAACCATCACCAGCATTAACACAGCGTCTGGGACGTCTGCTGTCTTAGTTATGGAGTGAAACGGTGTGTTCAGGAGCGTTTTGGTGTTGTATGAAGTACGTTCGTGGTGTCGTGGAGGTTTTCCAGCATGTGATGTGTGATGTGGCAGAAACTCAAACAGCAAAGTCTGAGAGTGACTTTCAACTTTAGAAAATCTTTGTACTTGTACAATCTAGTCCACGGATGTACCTCATGGTGTTACAGCTCTGAGAGCGGAGCAACAACAAGCTTCTATTTGAAAAGCCTCTCTTGTCTTGGCTTCTTTGCCTGAGTGTGTTGCAGTGCCTGTTGAGTGCATCTTCGTATACAGCGAGGAAGGACACACTGAAAATAAGACATCAGAACTAAAGTTTTCTTTGTCTCTTAATGGAGTAAATCAAAGAAAAGTAAACCAATTTTTTTTATCCAGTCACCGTTGGATTAAATGATTACTTGAGCAGTTTGTTTCTGGGATCTGAATCTGTGTCTGAACTGCAACTGTCTGAATGTGTTTATTGAATTTGAAAAATTACTTTTAGAAAGTATTTTCTCGGCTTCCACACCTTCCAGAGACACCCAAGGTCAAAGAGAAAAACGATCCTCAGCTGCTTTCCTCATCAGTTCTTCTTTTGTTTAGTGGTAAAGGTACTGTTCAAGGACATGAACTGAGTCGTGCTGAGGACTAAAACTTCAGGCCCGTTTTTCCATTTACTGAAGGACTTCAGAAGAGCCACAGCCAAACGTCACGTCCACGAGTCAAAACACAATCTGCAGGACAGAGTTTTGATGGCAAACCAATAGGTGGTGGTTTTCTTTTAAGGGGGATAAGAAACCGTCTGTGAAAAAAGAACAACAGTCAAACTTTTGGCAGTAAACTTCCAGAGAGTGAAAAATCAAAATAACTGAAAAAGACAGGTCTGTGGGTATCTGACTGTCCTCCACGGCAGGGTGTCACTGCGACTCCCGGTTTACGTGGCCACATGTCCCAGGGGTCCCATTCCATTCCAGATTTCTATCAGACCCCGGCTACATTCAATCCACGAGGACTCCCCGCTCTGCTGATGATTACTGTCACAGGAAGAAAAGCTTCAGCAGCATCTAAGAGCAGGATCAGACCTCTGCCTGTCAATCTGGTGACGAGGCTGCTGATTGATGGATGTGGAGAGTGAAGGCAGAGAGCAGCGCGACACATCAGCTCTGAGATTCTGTTCAGTGTTTCCATCAAAACATCCTCATTTTTAGCCATACGAGCGACCTGGTCAGGCCACATCGGTCCAGAATGAAACATCTCAACTGTTGGATGGAGGAAATCTGACATTCATGATCCCCTCTAGGTGAACTGCTGTCTTCATCAGATGGTCCCCACAGCTCTGGAAAAAGGTCTGGCTGCACAATCTTGTTGGGTGGCACAAAGCCCAGGATGCAGCGACAGTCTGGAAATTCATGAAGACTTGTACAGATTTCCAAAGAGATGTGAACAGAAAAAACGGCTCAAAGTCTTCATCAGTTCAACATCTAAGCATTCGGTCTGAAAGAGTCTTGACACTTTCTTCCTGTTGACGGTTTTGTGCTGAATAACTTTAAAATGCAGGTAGAGATTATGAACGTGTCTGTCAGACCAAACAGACCGACAGTTAAAGAATCCTCATTCACAGAAAACTAATCAGAAATATTCAAATCTGCTTAAATATTTGAAGCAGTTTTTATTGGAACGTAAAACTCTCAGTATCGATCTGCTCGGAGGGGAAAATGACGCCGACAGCTGACGAATGAGTTTTAATAAAAAGTCAGTTATATGAGCAGCATGTCAGTCTGATCTGAAGTCATCACGGAGACGCAGCAGACACTGAGGCAGCTCTCAGATCAGCTCACTGTTTCTGCACTCCACATCTCTCAACCTCACTGACTGGAGCACAAAATCATCCCAGTTTACAATTCCTCACTTATCTCTACATGACTTCCCAAAATTCCCAGAGGGTTGTGGTCATTATCCCAGTTCACGTCCCCTCTGTCTTCCATCACTCACTTCTGTGCGTCTCTCAGGAAAAAGACTGAAATCAGCCGTGTAGTTCAGTTACTCTGAGTCTTCGAGAAGATATGAGACGTCATTAGGATTCATCCTCTGGAGCAAATCAATGTCTTTAGGTAAATGTGTCCACAGGGGACGACTGCTGAGCTTATGAGGTCAGTTCCTTTCTGTTTGGCCTCCACTTTGTTTCTAAGGTGACAGAAGTTCTCCCTGAGATGAATTATGAGCATTAGGAGTACATTACTTTGTGTCTTCCTCTGCACAGACAGTCTAATCTCACTGTGAAATGGAAGAAAAGGATCTTATAATGAGCACATTTGTTTCAGGCGACTTTCTGAAACACAAGGACGACAGAAACTAATTTCTCTCATTTCAGAGCGAACCGGAGCTGCTTCTAACACCCCCACAGTGAAAGCTAAGATGAATAGAGCACAAATACACCCTCATGCAGCTCCCTGGGGATCATACACACACACACACGAGGCCGCTTTCAAGCCCACCAGGACGCACAGTTCAGACAGACGAACACTGGAACGACACGAGCGCTCGTCTACGTGTCTTACAGGGACGCTCTGAGCGCTCTGAAGGCGACTTTCCTTTGTGGGAGAGAGAGGAAACACTCGGAGAGAAAAGCCTGGTGGGCTTCACTTCAAGCCTCGAGTTCCATCCGCACTTCAGAGCGAAGACCAAAGCCCCTCTCCCTCGGGACAGACGTCTCTCGGGGACGTCCAGGATTTGGAATAATTGGAGATCGTCTGTGATTTGAATCCCGTGCAAATCAGCCACGTTTGATTTGTCAAGTATGAGCTCGTTCTTCACGAGCTGGTGACAGCCGGAGCTGCCATGACGGTTCATTAATCCCACGTGACGTTTTTTTCCCAAGCGTGTGATCTTTTCTTCTTCTTCTCTACTTATGTGAAACCTGACGGCTATGGAGGACAGTTTAGTAAGAATATTCTGGGGCAAACTCAAAGCTTTGAGTAAAGCAAAATTAGACCAGTGTGCCAGTGGGGCTCATTGCACCAACCTTACTGGTGCAATTACAAGAAGCCCCGTATAAGCCAAGACCTGCGAGAGAAGGACTTCAAACCTGGTGTGAAACCTACTTTTTCATTTACAGCTCAGGCATATTCATCAAGACCTCCTTGAGACGAGGAAGAAATTAAAAAATGAGAGTCACAGAGGGGGGAGGAAGGACGGATATCTCTTCAGCCTCGGGATGAGACTCTGAGCGTATTTTAATATCAGCTCTGACTGTAATGAAAAACAAAGGACAACGTTTTGGTCTGGTGGCTTTAAAATGCAACCGAGCATCAGAGGTTGTTTCACAGTTTTCATCAAGATAAGCTCTCATTGATCCTGGAGGGGATATTCCATCAGCACAAGGAAGGCCATAAGTACAGACAGGCAGAGAAAGTAAAAGAAAGAAATGAAAAGAGGTATTTAATGAACTCAGAACAGAATGAACCTAGAAACTGTAGAAGAGCACGTGGAGACAATTTAGAAAAGCAAAGCACTGATGGAACACTCAAGGTAAGACAAAGTGTTTTTCAGGGCTAAAACAGCTTAAATGCTCTTACAATGGTCTAAAATGAAAGGAGGTCAAAGGCCTCATTTCAGGGTTGTTCATGCAGCTTGATCTTAAATGCAGCTAATTAAGGGAGAACTTTAACGCGAGGCCTCAGAGGAGTGGTTTGTTAACATGAAAGGATTTATGTTCAGGTTACGTGACAATAAATATCAAACAGCAGGTTTAAAGAACAGTTTGTCTGCTCGTGGTCACATCTGCCATCTGCTTCAGGCTTCAGGTACATTAGCTGCTGCTAGCACGACACATTGCATGTTGCATTGTGGGTAATGTGGGTGCCAAGTTTCCGCTGCGTCAAATTCGATTTTTTAAACTGTTGTGGGTGTGACAGTGTTAGCGGAACGCAAACATGGAGGAAGACCAGGAAGAAGAGTGAAGCAGACGCTGGACAGGAAGTCTTTTTGTTTTGGTGCTGACGGAGGAGAAGAACGAGCACTTCGGGTGCTGACGGTGAATTACATGGAGGACGAGGCTCCAGCTGATTAAACACTCACGCAGTCTGCTGATAATCACTTTCTTTTCTTAATTAGAGCCACGAACTTCAACATAAATACTAGACCTTCCTCCTCCTCTTCCTCCTTCTTCTTCTTGTCCCCCACTGCGTTTCCAGTTTCATAATCCCATCTGTTTAACTTCTGCACCTCCTCCTCCTCCTCCTCCTCCCTTTGGCTCAGATTCTCTCCTCCATTATCATCAGTTTCTTCTCCTCCCTCTGCTTTCAGTCCTGTTCATCTGTCCACGTCCTCACCTCCTCCGTCCCTTTTTATCTTTCATTTTCATGTCCACCTTTCCAAAAATAACACGTTACAGACGCTGATCGTCGACGTTTTCTCAGCATGTCTGTTTAATTCTGACAGTTTAAAGAACGAGTCATTTTTCATGATGAATTAACTGTTTCGCTCACTGGACTTCTTCTGTCTCCAACGTGTCCTCACACCTTAAGGACTGAACAGGTGGACGGGTGTCCCACGCCTTCGTCCTCACGTGGTTAACGTGGTGAAACGCTCGCTGCTCGCTTTGATTTAGGTGAGAAAAGATGGCGGTTTGGGTGAAAATACGTCAACACTGACTTTAGCTCAAAGGAAGTGACTTCAGATTTTTCATGTTTGAATTTCATTTCCTGTAAATGTTCTTTTTCAAAACAAGTTTGAATTCTTCTCGTGGTGAAAACTTTTTGCTCTGGTTCATTTTGGATTTCTGAACTCAGTAAAATCAGAATATCGAAGCCCCACGTGATTATTTTTAATCTCACTCAGAAGGCTTCGTTTCGCCTCTGACTTCCTCTTCCTCTTCCTCTTCCTCTTCACAGGAACACAATGTCAATGTGGAAAGACACATTTGATTTGTGCTCTTTTTCTCCCTTTTCTCTGGTCTGTGAAGAAGCGGGTCAGCCAAACTGAGAAATGTTGAAAAAACGTTCCCCGTTCTCTTTTGTAACCTTGAGATTTGTCGAATCTTTTCAGCCAATTAGGCGACACGAACAAACCGCTCTCCTTCGTCCTCTGATGAACGTCAGCTCTCGTCAGACTAAAAAAGACGCTGTGGGTGAAAGCAGCAGGACGGACAGACTCTCCTCCTCAAACACGAGAGGATCAGTAGCTACAAACATTCCTCCAGGAGAAGAGGAAAGTTAAGTCAAACCTCCTCCTCCGTCGTCTTTCTGTTCTTACTTCTCTCCAGAGACGAGCGGCGTAGCGGGAGGATGAAAGGAAGAGGAAATCAGACGAACGCAGCAGAAAGGCCACTTCTGAAGCCCTCAGTCCTTTCAGGCTCTGTTCTTTCTCTCTGATTCACTCTAATGGAGCTCTGCAGCCTCTGAAACAGCAGACCGAGCCTGAACAACTCCTCATTTTATCCTGAAAACGACGACATTAACACGAGTGTCACCGAGGAGGCAGCATTATGGCTACTGTCCGGTGAACTCTGGCTGTGGGAAAATAAAAGCAGACACAGAGGCCAAGAAAGGACGTTCAGTTCATTTAGAAAACTAAACTAAACGAGAACAAAGACGTGTTTCCTAAAAGCTAAACAGTGTCTGAATCAGAGGTGACAGAGACGCAGCTGAGCACAGCTGAACTGTCCGTCCTCCCCCGTCTCGGCCTGAGATAACGTCTCAAACCGAGGGAGGAGTGAAACAACTGAGTCCAGTGTGGAGACATCTGCTGGGACAATCAAAGGAGGACAGTCCAGTCCGAGATCGTCTATGTTTTGAGCTCATTCAGTTATTAATAACGTGGTTAAAATGTAATATGAAAAGAAGTGTAAAGGGTAACGCTGATTCAGTGTGCTGCATGTGAGAGGGGCACAGCTGTGGCATTGTGGGTCTGAACCAACACGGCTGCAGAGGAAAGACACATAAGATGAGCTGTTCTACACCTGGTCCAGGTGGTAAACACCTTTCATTTGGTTCATCTGTGTATAATGTTGACGCACTTTCACGAGGACGGCGTGAGACGAAGGTTAAAGACTAAAAACATGAAGAGAAATCTGCTCTGGATCCAGAGAGGCCGCGAATATCCAACAAGACAAACCACAGAAGGCGTTTGTGTGCTATGTCTTGAGGAAAGGGTTGCAGCCTCGTGACGAGGACTTCCTGGATCCTTTTTGGGGTAAAGGTTTGTTTTATCGGTGCTTCTGCTGACGGGACAAACTCCTGCACTGCTGCTATTAGCCGAACAGGTGGCCGATACCATCCTGATGTAGCTTAACAGAGAAGGTCGCAAGTGAAGTGGAGGAAATCATACAGCAGCTTTCATTTCTGTCATCTCACCGTTTGCTTTCTGGGGCTGGAGACAATCTCAGATAGCAGTAAAATCAGCTCGCCATGTGGGGGAAAGAGGGAGGGCAGGGGAGGGGGAGGAGGAGGAGGAGGAGGAGGAGGAG
>JBBMOE010000110.1:114187-183729 GCA_037975065.1 Chaetodon trifasciatus | reverse complement strand
AGGAGGAGGAGGAGGAGGACATGGGAGGGAGAGAAAGTCCAGGGAACCAGAGGCAGATATGAGATATGGAAAGAAAGAGAGAAAGAGCAGGAGAAGAAAGGACGGAGGGAGGACAGAGACCAAAAATAGAGACGGGAAGGAGAAGACGAGCAGGAGGAAGAAGGAGAGATGTTATCAGAGAACAAGCTCATCCACGTCTAACAAATATTCAGCTTCAATGTCCTCAAATACACCTCCTTCACCTACAGTCAGGGACGTTTACTCCCCTCCACTCGTCTTCTCAGGCAGTGCTTGACCCGGGCTGTGTCCACCTGTGTCCACCTGTGTCCACCTGTGTCCACCTGTGTCCACCCTAAATCCTCAGCCTCCATCCTCGTGTGCTTTACGGAGCTTGTTGGCAGACACTGAGGTCATGCTAAAGACTGAATTCATGGATTCAAGTGCTTCTTGGCTAGCTAAGCACACAAGCTACAGTGGGATTCTGGGAAATTTCTGTGCTCATTTTGACTCTGGAGTGAACCATTGTATGGAAGGAGCCCCAGAGAAAGGGGATTCTACGGATGTTTAGAACCTGAGAGCAAACATCCAAAACACTGCTCCACTCATCACCACTCGGCGGTGGGAACCGAGCAGATGGTGACGTCAGCAGGCAGCGAAGAAGAAGACTGTTGAACAACTCCGGTTTCAAAGTGTTCAAACACTCTGCTGTGCAAAGGCTGTGTGCCTGCATGAAGCCTGACAGCATTCAGGGAGACTTCAGTCTGAAAATCAACCTCAGAGTACAAAAGCGATGTTTCTGAACTCCATCGCGTAGAAACAGTCATCGTTTGGAACGAACCTCGTACCTGTTCACCAGCGGGTGGAGCGCCGCTGCAGGTACCTCAGAACACACAGCGCAGCACTGGGCAGGATGAAATCCCAATCAATAATTTAACCTTCCTGCAAACTGGCCCACTTTGAATGCTGATTAGCACAAAAACACTCTGCATGAGATCCCGCAGGGAGCGACATCTAAATCAACAGGACAGAAAGATGGCGGAGGAGAGACACAGGGGAGGACTGGAGGATGTGGAGGAGGAGAAACGGGAGGTGCTCTGCATGTTGTGGGCTGAGCTCCATCACTGGCAGGAACACTGGGCTCCCTCTGGAGCTGGGAGCGTAATAAAAAATGGATGTAGTGTAAGAGAGTTTGATTAAAAGCATCCACCACAGGGCCGACTTCCAGGAGTCCGGGCACTCCCAACTTTCCTCTTCACGTCTGCAAATCAACATCCCGCATCCAAAACAGTTTTAATTGCATTTGGGTCGGTTTGCGGTCGGAGCTTCAGGGACGCCAGAGAGCTGCAGCAGCACCAACCTGCTTCCTGCAAGTCAATTAAAAAACCCATTTCACCTCTGAATCGTACCTCAGCCTCTTGGTGCTCTAAATGGCCCATTTTCTCACTCCTCCTCTGCAGGGCTCTTTCTTTCTTTTCATGCTAATGTGAAGACATTTCACTGCCTGCACGCTTGAATTTATGCTGCACTTCAGAGACACATTGAGGACAACTGGAGCTCTGCTCTAGTTTCAGAGGGATGGTTTGCAGGACGGAACGGCGAGCATTATGGGGGATTGTGGAAGTGTCTCTGCATCCTCTAATCTGTTTGTCCACAACAGACATTTCAAACATTTTGAAGGTTTGTGCACAGAGTGGATGGACGGCTAAAGGCACGGCGTTCAACGGCACAGCTGACGAGCTTTTGGACAAACTGTAGATTCTATAGAGCCGCCATCTGCTCAGTCTGCGTCATGCTCGGTCTGAGCTGTGGTGAAGGTTAGCCTGGCAGGAGAAGTCTGTGAGGGGTTAAATAAAGCTCAAAGGAAACGTCCGCACTGAATCTCATAGACTTAGAGCCATGTCGACAAGAAGCTGCTTTGGTTTCTGTGTTGAAAACAGCTCAGTCTATGGCCACAATACAAAAAAAAAAAACACAGCAAGAGAGGCAAACCTTCTCTTCTTCCTCCTTTTGGACTGAAACTCTGTGGTCTGAGGCTCCTCAGGCCTCCTGGCTCGAGCGTTGAGACTGAAAACAGGTTGGCGTGTCCGCCCTTCAAGAGCTTTGCTGAATCTGCTGTTCGCACCTTTCGTTAGCGCTGCTCGTAGCATCGCTGGCATGTGGACTCTCTCGTATCCTTTGGCCTTCCTTGTTCTTTTGCCTCAAATGTGGAGCATTTCCAGACAGCCCTCCTGCTGTCGTCTTAGTCAACCAGGACCGCTCACAGAGGCTCAGCACTGTCCATCTTTAATGAGCTAACATAACAAAACCAGCAGTAGACGGCGGCCAATGAGGCAACCAACACTGAGCCGTGTCACACTGGTGGGACTGGTGTTTTTAATGATGCCAAATAGGAACAAATATGGATAAAAACACAGAGCTCAAAAGAGAACAGCAGGCTGTACCTGAAGCTGACGTTACAGGAGCGCATTGGATCAGAGGTCAAAGGTCAAAGAGGCCTTTGTGTTGCATGTCTCCATCTATCACATGAGCAGAAACATTTTCGACTTCCTCCTTTTTCACACAGTCGAAGATCAGCTTTACAATACGAGGACGAGGCTCGGGATGGCATCGAGCTGACAGGCGGAGCAGCCAGTTCACAGAGGAGCTCTGATCATTCCTGAGGTCAGAGGGTTCAACCACAGGTCAGGGTCAAATCACCCGCCGCCTCCAGAGAAACACACCAGTGCAGCACAGATCACACCGCCTGGACTGGACACGTTGGCTCCTTTGTTTCCTCAGGAGAAGCTGCTCTCTTTACCGTTCACTCTTTAACGTGAATGATTGGTGACGCAGGTGTTTGCATGCAGATATCATTTAAGTCTTGACTTCCTTCCAGCCGGCACACCGGCACTCTGCAGATGATGTTTAGTTCAAGTATCTCAGCTTGAACAGAAAGCTGCAGGCCGTTGCTGGTGCTGCCGGGCTTTGAGAGACGCTGGCACAGGCAGTGCTGTGATTGGCTCAGAGGGAGCCCCAGATGGCACCGGTTCAGACCCCGACAGCTGCTGCGACACACTTCAGACAATACACAACGCTATGCCAGTCCTTTCTGACATTCAAACACTGCAGGTGACCTGGTGATTAAAAGAAACTGCCATCTGCACGGCCCTGACCCTACACGTTCATTCATTCATTCATTCATTCATTCATTCATTCATTCATTCTACAACAAAGGCGTGAAAGTGGGAAGAGATTCTTCAGCGTGTGTTGAGAAAAGCAAACTGGGCTGATATCGACTTATTTTATGGTCTTAGAAAATGAAAGAAACAGGATCACATTTTCCATCTGTTGGTTTTCATGTGAACACGCAGGTCAGCCTGAATTCATCTACTCACACATCCTGTGCCTTCATTTCCACAGGAGAGCTGCAGAGTGACAGCGAGGCTGATGGGAAACCAATCTAAACGCAGATGAGGTCATTAAGCTGCAGCCGCTGCACTGTGCAATCAACGTCTACCAAAACTGGTCTGAATATCACTCAGGGTCGTAAAACACGACGAGAGCCAAGGAGTAATACGAGGCGTCGTATTCATTGAGATATCATTTCATGAACCATCACCGAGGTAAACGTGATGGATTGTCAGATTGATTTCAGGTGACATCGCCCCGGGTGGAGCAGAGGAGGGCCAGCACCAACCGAACACAACAGAGAAGCCAGAGCAGAAAAAGACCTGCGAGCATGGGCGGGTGGACAGGCTGGACAAGCTCAGCTGCTCATCCTCATCCTCATCATCACCATCACTGCCATCTGCACAGCAGACATGGACGTTTGGCTGCTGTCCGCCCCACAGCTTCATCTTCCGCCACACGCAGAGTGACAGACTTCATCGAACGTCCGAACGCTCCACTTCAAAGACTGATTTCTAATGTGAAATAACGTGAAGTTTGCGCGTGCGTGTCACGCTGCCTCTGCACAGAGCGCCTCGCCTCCACCCGGCTAACAGGCCTGCCTGTTTGCTCATGTGCTAAACATCAACAGTGTTTCATCCGTATGCACACAGTGAACATCCCAGCAAACAGCAATCAGCACTGCACACACTACATGCTGGATCCATGCCACTGCACAGAGTGGACAGCTGTGTGTGTGAGTGCGTGTGTGTGTGTGTGTGTGTGTGTGTGTGTGTGTGTGTGGAACTGTACCCTGATTGCAAAGCGTGGTCTGTGCAGCCGCTTCTTCAGCATCATCCAGCACACACAGCATGTCAGGGATGAAGAGGCATCGTGTTGATGGGATCACCACCTGCACACACACACACACACACACACACACACACACACACACACACACACAGCATTAGCATTAGTTCTCATTAGAAAAGTGTAAAGGCACATTTTAGGTGTAAACAAAGCAGACTCTGGACAGTCAGGACGGACACAAACCTGCTCTGTCTCTGCTGTGCACTCAATCAGAGGAGCTTTGATCGCAGCTATAACGTGCCTGTTGTGGACCAGGATGACCTGCTGTATGAGTTCTCCTCTCAGTCACTAATAAACAATGATAAAAGAGCGGAAACGAGCGACTGCTCACACAGACGATGGGCTGGAAAGCAAACTGAGTGTTTGTTGCTTCACCGCTCACATGACGGGAGATCAATATCTTTGGGTTTCGGGCTGAATGGAGCGACCAATGAGAGTTTAAAACATGATGAAAATAGTCAGGTTTAAAAAAGTCCTGAACTTCCTGTCACTTTGTGTCAGCTTGCAGCTGATTGGTTGGTGGTGCTGAGCTCCTCATCTGGTTGGTTAATGTTAGAGAGTAACTGAGTCTAATAACTAGCACGCGTCAGCTCATTGAAGTGCTCGTCCGTCGTCAGCAGAGCAGGACCATCGGCTCTGCTCTCTGACGCCATGCCTCCATTACTCCCTCCTTACATCCCTCTCAGTTCATCAGCCTCCACGTCTCCATCCACAAATACGTCTCCCTGCTTCCCATCAGTCTCTCTACAGTTTAATTCTGTGGAAATGTTCCTTCAGAGACATCAGAGTTTTAGATATTTGTCAGAAACATCAACGTCATCAGTAAACAGAAGACTTTCGCTGCTGTAATCACCGTGATACATGAAACACGTCCCCTTATGCTAATTACATCATTAAACTTAGCAGAGGAGCACATTCATTAGCCAGTTCTTCCGAGTCAACACAAAGAAGACAAACTTTATCTTAAAAACTCCCAAACATGGAGACGTGCTGCTCTGTTTGCTTTGGCTTCATTTATGGAAATAATTACTTTCCACTGCTGTGAAACACCTCATCAGTTTGCACTTCTGCACCAATATATCACTGTCAAAGTGAGTGTGGAAGCACTGGGAACAAAGAGCTGAGACAACTTTGTAACATACCGCCCGTCCACCAAGAAGAGACATCAACCCTGAGACGATCAGAGCGTCGCTCACATGAGACGCAGCATTTTTAACGTCTGTTTGTGCTTCCTGAACGCTGAAGAGGAAGCAGCAGTGAATCCGTGCAGACGTGACGTTTGATGACATGGTATCTGCGTTTGCGGCTGCAGGCGGTCGCTGTGGAAAGCCTGACAGACGCTGCTGATGGTGCTTTCAACTGTGCTTCATTATAACTGAACATCAAGCAGCTATAAAGTGAATCAGCAGTCTCCAAACCACTTCTAAACCTCTTCCTCCCTCACCCTCATCTATCTGTTTCCAATCGGCGTCTGTCTCTGCTCGTCCCGTCTGTCTTTCCCTGCCTGGATCGTCTTTTCCTCTGTCCTTTGTCCGTCCTCTTCCCACGAGTCTCTCTCTCTTTCGTCCATCCCTCCACAGATCCACCCATAAGCTTCTCCCTCCCTCTCTTGTAGCAGGACATCTTTCCTCTCATTAATATTTCAGTCCATTTGTAGACTCTAAAACTTTCCTCCTTTTCAAAACACGTCTGTGGAGTTCTGCTTCATCACCAGATCATCATCAAGGCCGTGTGGAGATTTGATGAGCGTGGCCCAAAGTTCATCATGGTGAATCAAACAGATTTCTGAGGCCATGGGGCTCCATTAGAGTTCATGTCTGCTCCACGGCCATTTTCACATCCATGACACGTGGAGCATTGCATTGTGGGATTGTTGGCAGAAAGTAGTGGACATCTTGTTTGTCTCCAAGCAGTTTGAACCCCAAGTAAACACACCGTTTATAATATCCAACACACACACACACACACGATCAGGAAACAATCGGATCAGCAAACACAAAGTGTGTCACATGACCAAGAACTGTGAACACACACACACACTGATACCAACACAAAAGCTCCTCCTCACCTCCTGCTTCGGTGTAGAGGGGCTTTCCAGGTGTGTGGGCAGGTGTGAGAGCATCCATCCACAGCCTGTTCCCACCTCCTCCTCCTCCTCCTCCTCCTCCTCCTCCTCCTGCTGCTGCTGCTGCTGCAGTGTTTCTCAGGTTTCCCCTCCTGTCTTTACTCCCGTCTTGGATCCCAGGCGCTCTGGCCAGCTTCACCACGTTAGCGCCGTTGATCTGGGCACCTTTCATCAGGCTGAGCGTGGTGAGGGCGGCGTGGCGGCAGCAGTGGTGACTGAAGGTCAACCCGTGAGCTTCCTGACTCGCTCCACAGAGCCTGGTTTGAAGCAGGAGGACTCCTCATGCAGAGCGTCTCCAGTGGCGCTCAGCACCAGGTTACACACCTGGAGACAGGAGAGGGGCACAAACACTGAACTGGATCATTCCTTCTAGAAAACTCTCACTTGATTTGAATGTAAAGCACACATGGGCTCAGTAACGCTCCTGTCTTCATGCTCAGTTTGAGCTGCTGTGCTGACGTCTGGCAGAGGTCGTTCGATGTCTTTTACTGATGTTTTTCACAGCAGAAATCAGCTGATGTGTGATTGGATTTCGTGGCTTTGCTCTGGCAGCGTAAAAAATGTGTGTATTTCACTTGGAAATGGATCACAAATTTGAACTGAATTTCGAGAAAATCTAACGCAAAAGAATGTTTGTTTCCATCCACTGCTGTTACTGCAAGTCTGCTCGTGGAGGTAAACAGGAGGCGGCGAGCTCCTGTGAGTCTCTTCCTAAAGCGCTCATCTGGACCGGAGCTGCCTCTCTCATGTGCAGTGATCATGAACTAAAAGTGGACTTTAACACCGTTTACAGACGACAAACTGCAGAATCGTCCTGTGGTCTGTAACTTTATGGACATCCCCTCAGTTCTGACCACTTACAAGACGTCAGTAAATCAGTTTCCTCTCGAGTGATTCTTCAGCATCAGTCACTGCTTGTGAAGGACGTTTGGAACAAACACACACATATCGGACTCTCGTGTACTCACGTAAAGGACTGTGAGGTGCTGCGTCGCCTCCTCGTCCGGGTCTCTCGGGCTTGGCCCAGTTCACGTGGACGCGCTGACCCCACAGCTGGAAGTCAAACACATCGGGACCACAACTCTTCAAATTCAACACGTGGACATGCAGAACGCTCACAGACATCAATTAATTAGCTGCAGAGGATGAAAATCAAGCTGCTGTGACATTTCAACCCACGGAGCAGTTTGCCTCCACTTCTTCATCACGTCCTCATTATCAATGAAGGAAACGTAGAATGCGATCGATCGGTCAGACACGTTCAGTCTCACCATCCATCACTTTTCTGCACGATGGTCTAAACTTCTGTCCCAGTTTATCTGAAGTTAACGTGAGAGCCCCGAGTCGAGCTGTCTCCACTCAGTGGCCACTTTATTAGGAACAGCTAGCTAAAGCTAACGCAGGCTAAGACTTGAAGTAAATCCTTCCTTCATCAAGCTGATAATGTTCAGTTTGTCTTTCATCTGTGTCAGAGAGGTGTTATAGGACCGCTCAGTTACACTGATAGACATCTTTATTTTCATTATTATTAATCTGCCTGTTTATATTCTTGATTAAATGATCATTTGGCTCATGGAATATCAGTAAAGAGTGTAAAACGAACGTACCAGACAGTCCAAAACTCCCAAATTAATGATTTTGTACCAGATCAATCAGAGGAAAAGCAGCAAATCCTCCAAATAAAGAAGCTAAAATGAGCAATTGTTGGAGTAATTTCTCAACTCAGCTGTACCTAATAAACTGGACACTCAGTGAGTATCTGATGTCACACAGTTCAGTTCAGGCGTTCTGCTGTAGTGCTCTGTGTTCTACCTCCCTCTGCTGGACAGAGGCAGGAACTGACCCAGAGTCAGCTCAGAGGCTGCACTGATCTCATGTCAGCTGGGTGACTTAGAGTCTTACAGTCTCTCATATACCAGCAGTGATTCTGGCTTTCGTCTTCACAGTCTTCACTCACCTGGCGGGGGTCCGCCGAACTTCCTCTGTCCATTCTCCTGCAACATGTCGTATCCCGTCTTCTCCATCAGACTGAGCAGAGCCAAGTGTTTAAAGAGGGACGCCTGGAAGTCGTCCTCGTCCATCATCGGGCTGACCGTGCCGGAGTCTCTCTCCATGTCTCCGTCTGTCCAGCAAACGTCACAGTTAACAATGACCTGAAACACTGGGGCCACACGATGGGAGACACGGTGGGAGACACGGTGGGAGACACGGTGGGAGACACGGTGGGAGACACGGTGGGAGACAGCAGCATCCTGTTCTCATTTTAAGAGCTTGTTCAGGCGGGCAGTGACTGAGCTGCTACATGATGGAAAACATAAATTATAGATTTAATGACAAAAGAAGTGTTAGAGATGAAAAACAGTCCAGTCGCCGAGCTGACACAATCAATTTGGTTATTTTTGGAACACGGCTCGTCTGGTGACCATAACGACCAAAATGCCATCTGACTCTCTGACATTTGATCAAGTGGAAAACAACAATAATCAGAAGCAACAACAGCCTCCACACGCTGACTTTTACTGAGACGTGGGAGCTTTGCTCTGCTGAGTTTCTACTGTGGCTGAAGAAAACTCTGCACCATCAATAACCTGATCAATAAAATAATGATCAGAACATTGATCAGCAAGTTTAATGACTGCTGCTCATCAAGCAAAACACGTTCCAGCTTCTAAAACGTGACAATATGGAAAACAAACTAAGTGAAGAGCTTTTTCTGTCTCTTCTGACATTTTATGGACTAAATGAATAACTGACAAATCAATCGATACCAAACAATCAGCTGAACGATTACACTGCAGTCAGACTTTAAACTGCCTGTTTTAATAAATGTTGTTTCAACTCTAAAATTCATTTTCAGACGACTTTCACCCCGAATGAGGCGACAAAAACAACAGACACCGAAGTGACTGACGTCTGTGAGCAGTGACCAGAAAACGACTTTAAATTCAATGAATGACGCTCACACATCGACTACCACTGCAGGAAACAACCAATGAGCCACAATTAACTTCAGTATAACCTGAAAACATGCTTGACTTCATGTTTTATATTTCAGGCATTTAAGCGGGAGTGCAGCCCAATTTACCTGGCACACAGGTAAAAGGCTGAATTACTATCATACTATACTATTACTATCATCACACACTCACAGCAAACAACTTCACTAAAACTGTGGTTATGTCAACTAGTTTTATTTTAAGTAGCTAAAATATTCCCAAAAAACCCAATCTGAAATGTATTATGTTAGCTAGCTAGCTGGCTAGCTTTTACTCATTTATCTTCATTGTATTCTGGTCGATGCTAACAGTGCTAAGGAACAAATGTACACAGTAACATTCATCCTAATTTCTGCTCTATCAAAACAAGATTTCAGACAGTGAAACTGAACTTAATTAAACTACGTGTTCTTGGCGTTTAGCTAACGTCATGAGCTTTTTTCCGTGGACCACCTGGAACCAGTTCAAGGAGCCCTGAAAGCGCCCAGTCCAGACCAGAGAGCAGCAGTCAACAGTGATGTGGAGAAGTTAGCTTGTCAGCTAGTCTGTGTGAACTAGACTGATTCATTCAAGTAGTACAACGTCCACAAACATCACAAGCTAAAAATAACTTATGGCAGCTGCTGCGGTTAACTTAGCTAGCTAGCCTGTAAGCTAGCGACTTTGTAACGTTCACGTAACGGTAGCTTTAGCTTCCTCGCGCGTTGAGCAAACAGCGGTTTAACTGACGTTCGCTAACTAATCGCAAATTAACTCTTTCCGGCTCTGTCTGTCACCACTTCCCCTCACAGTCTTCTCACGTTTCCCTCTCAGCAGAAACAAAACGTCACCCAGCGACACTTTTTCGATAATTAAAAACTTCATCGGCAAAACTGAACTCACCCAGAAGTTTTCCATCCCGCTCAAATCAATTAATGAACGTCCAACCAACCGAAATTATGACTGACATGAAGGCTAGTCCCTCTGGGCCAATCGGCACGTTTATCTGGGGGGCGGAAGGCGGGACAACACGTAGATACGTTCCTCTTACAAAATAAAATAAAATTAATAAAATAAAAATATGTTATTAAATGTGTACAATTCTAAATGATGAACATTTCTTTAAAAATATACATTGAAATACATATAGTAAATATATATATACAAATATATACAAACAGTTAAATATCAACCAGTACATGATAATTTTTTCCCTGTAAATTCAACAAACTCAATACAATTAAGAACAATCTTTATTTGACACATGCCATCATTTTACATTTTTACATTCATGACTATTCTCATTAAAATTTCCATGATGTTAGACTGCAGACTATCTCTCTGTGTGTGTGTGTGTGTGTGTGTGTGTGTGTGTGTGTGTGTGTGTGTGTGTGTGTGTGTGTGTGTGTGTGTGTGTGTTTATGAGGCCATCCAGATGAGGAAGGGCAGCAGGGCGGCCATCAGGGCGGAGTAGGCAGTCACAGCTCCGAGGGAGAGGAGCAGACACGGCCCCATCACCGCCGTCGCCTTAGCAACATGTCGACTCAGCAGCAGCTTCCTCACTGTCTTACAGAACTGATGAAGAAAGAGAAAGTGACAAAAACATGATTAAAGTGTGATAAACACCAGACGTCCAGAATAGACATCTTAGCAGCTGCTTTGGCGTTCGACCACCTACGCAGAGACGTCACAATGAATCAGAGCAGAAGAAAGAGTAGCTCTGAGATGTGTCGTAGCTTGAAGCTAACGATGAGCGTACCTAAATGTGGTGCCTTATACACAGGCTCAAAGGACTTCAATCATCCAGTATTGACAAACAGGAAAAGAGGAAGGCTGCAGAAACAACAGAGCTTCCATTGACTCTACTGTTGCTGCAACAGGGAGGCTTAACCCAATTAATGAGGGAGGCTGGTCTGATCTGTGATCAGCATTAATCTGCAGCCAAAGGTCGGCCTGGAGCGCCTCTGTGGAAACCAGGAAAAGAGCAGCAGAGGTCAGGAAGGAGTGGAGATCTGCTGCAGTGCTGGAAACATGACCGTCACTTGCTTCACATGATAAGCTGTAATTCAGATTCCTCCTGTAAAGATTTGAGCCTGCTGGTCATGTGATTCTTTGATTGAAACATGTCCAGCTAATTGGGCTAAACCTGACTGAATCTGTGTCTAATAACAATGAATAAAACCAACTTTTCAGCCAAATTCCAGCCTCCTAAACATCCACACATCTGCTGACATGCAGGTCACTGGATCAAAGTTTATTCTCACTCATGACCAGAGTAACCTGCTCAGGTAAAAACGAGATGCTGGGCGTCTAATTTGGTTTGGGACGCTTCCATTCCTTTCAGCACTTCCACCTGAATGACACTTCAAAGTGATCTCAAAGAGTCTGTTAGTGACCATCAGTCAGGGAACGAGGACACATGACGGAAACGCGATGGCGTCGTTGTCCGTCAGTCTGAGTCTGGTCAACCGTTCGCTGTCACCTGAAACGTCTGGAAGCTCATGACGGTGCCGTATCGACAGTACATGACGAAGTGCTCACAGTTGTACCACAGCAGGCTGTAGGACACGTGACCCTGCAGTTTCTCCGCCCTCCTGGCCACCTCCTCCGCCTGCAGCGCCGGGCGGCTGCACACCTGGACGCAGGAGAGAACAGGTAGGTAGCTGCTGTGTCAGACGCTGTCAGCCAAAGCTGCAGATCAACTTCATGGATTGAAATTTACTTAAAAGAAATATCTGTGTTTACATCAGGAACAGCCTGTCGATGGTCTCAGCTCATTTGATCAAACCACCAAAAAGAGTTTAAATTACCTCAAACTTGACCAGCTGGAACATTTCCTACATATCACACTGGTAATAATGAAACCAGTGATATGACGTCCATAACAATCTTAATTCTGCATCATGATCGCATTTTAAGACAAAGTGCAGCTGGCGTTTCACTCAGGTGTTGTCATGCAGTATTTTTACTTTGTTCTATTGTTACTTGTACTCAGGTGAAAGTACTGGACTGCAGTAAAACACAGAAGCTTTTGCTGGTTTCTCTCCTGGTTTGATTGGACCTCTCAGACGCTTTAACTGGCAGCCAGCACGGTGTGGGTCGCTCACCTCGTCCATGGCATTGATGAGTATTTCTGATCCATAGGCGAAGTCGTCCACTGAGTCCACCCTCACACTGCCACACTGAGAACAATAAATACTGCATCAAATACTGCAGAAAGAACACGATCATGACACATTATGGACCTGCAGCGTCTTCACCGTGGAAACATCACCAGCATGTCATACTTCTATTTCTTTATTTTATTGGTTTCTGTTCTGTTCTTCTCTCCTTTGTCATTATTAATTTCCTTTTCTCCCATCAGCTGTGGTACCTTGGCCAGTACTCCCAGTAGGAGCCTGCAGTTGGTGACCATCTGTTTGATTCGATACTGATCACTGGAGACCACGGGCATGATGTCTGGGATGAAATGAGCAACCCTGGAGAGAAAGGAAAGGAAAGGAAAGGAAAGGAAAGGAAAGGAAAGGAAAGGAAAGGAAAGGAAAGGAAAGGAAAGGGAGCAGGAGAAAGTTGATGGAAAGAAATGGCATAGGAGACAGTGAAGGTATGGAACGGGAAAAGGTGACATAGGAGAGAGGCAAGGAAAGGTTAGTTTAGGTGAGAAAGAACAAGAAAGCAAAAAGAGGAACAGAAAAGGACAGAGGTGATGACAAGAGAGAGGAAAGGAAAGGAGGGAAGAAGGAAAAAGGAGTTGAGTGGAAGGTGAAGGAGAGAATGAATAGATGAGAGGAGAGAGGAGAGAGGGAGGAGGACAGAAAGGAAGGAGTCAGCATCAGCATCACTTTTCCATCCTCAGATTTAACCTGAATGAGCTTTTTGGAGTTTGTTTACTGGACACGTGATGACGACAGACTCACCTGCCTCCCCCCAGGTAAATCCCAAAGTGTGTGAACAGGGTCCTGGGAACCTCCAGCAGGTCTCCCCTCCTGAGAATCCTCCGGTGCTTCCCGTCCGTCCTCCTCCCCGTCCCTCCGCCCGCCTCCTCCTCCTCTCTCTGCCTCCTCTCCTCCTTCACGTCGTGTCTCGGCATGATGAAGATCAGAGCGAGCAGCTGCAGGGGAAACATGCTGAGAGGAGACGCGGGGCGCCGCCGGCCCCTCGCTCCAGCTTTTATGGTCTGGAGGGGGATTAGCGAGTGTTCCCAGGCGGGTCCAGGATCAGGGCTGCGTGCTGTGGACCTCAGCGGCTGAGGGACGGACAGGTTTTCCATCTGTGACGGTGACTTGTGGGGTGCTCACCTGTGGACAGGTGCGCAGGACGGTGAGGCCGTGCAGGAGACTGTGGTGAGTCCCTGAGTTCAGGTCCAGGTGTCAAACAGCGGTTTGGTTTCTCCTGTTTGAACTTGGAGGAATGAACGCAGTATTTTCTCTTTTCAGGCTTCTGCTGCCGTTAGCGTACCTGAAGGTGTTTGAAGATCATCACAGACCTGATTGATTACGGATCAGCGCGTTCTGCAGTGTCAGACGCTCCGTTTAGATTTGAGGTTTTTGCACTGAATATTTCCACTCTGCTACATCTCAGGGGGAAATGCTGTACTTTGTTCTCCTCCACATTTGCCCGACAGATTTAGAGGAAATGAATGAGATTTGCTTCTGGATTAATAGAATTGAGCAACTTCAGTGACTGTTTCTCATTTCAGACTCAGAGTTTCTCAACAGAAGCAACGTGCTGAGGATTATCCACTGGATGAGACGGATGACCACACGCTGAACTCCAGCATCAACCTGCTGAAGGAGGAAAGTTCCTCTGAGCTCACCTGAAATCTGTTTAACACCTGGATGCACCTGCAGGATTTATGGCAGCTAGTTTGGAGCCAATCACGGTGCAGTATGAGGCCACAAACACTGAGAATGGACTCTTCAGTGAATTAGGACACACTTTAGGTCTTACATATTTTTTTTATCAAGATTTTCAACATTTTTCTGTGTTATTGTTCACCTCTTGTTCTTGTTGTAGTTCCTCCAGTCGGCCAGCAGAGGGAGATAGAGTCACAGATGACTGGAGGACTGCACTGAATGTTTCCATGAGAAAGAGCCTTTAAAACGACCTGAAACTCTCCTTCAAACTGCTCCATGTGGAACGTTTCACATCTGAAAACAGATTTCCACCTTTTATTTACTGATGATGTAAAACGTCACAGATTTTTCAGATGTTATTATAATATTCTCAGTATTTTGTATTTAAAAACCTTTGACTTGCATTGCGTTTGTTTTTTTTTCAATACAACAAGCTTGTAAGTTTAGTTGAATTAAAAGTTTCCCAAAACTCCCAGAATTCAACGAGTCTGCTGCCATTCCACTTCCTTTATTTACATACAGAACAAAGTATAAAGTGTTACAGCGTCATAAAAAATGAATTCTGTACAAACGTTTGTGACTGTGAGAGAACAGTCAGGTCTAAGGATATCTACAGAAATTTACAGAAGAGCGCAGAAGGCTCCATGCGACATGAACAGTCCCGCTGCTGCTGTTTCAGTCAAGATGGCCGCCACAGGGTTCAACTTCCTCAGGTAAGATTTCTCCGATTTGTTGTTGTTGTTGTTTAGAAAATACAGAATAATATCAGACTTGAATTGGACAGGATGGAGATGCAATACTAGCACCTGATTGGCTGACAGCATCAGTTCATCTAATGCAAACAATGTCAGTTTTAAATGATAACAACTGGCCCGGTTGGACGGCCTGGACAGCCAATCAGGACCAAGTGTAGCTGTGATGAGTTTCAGTTATAGAAAATATGAGACATACGGCAGATGAAATGTCTGCTCAGATGTACTCTCTGATGTTAAGCTGCCACACTGGAAGACAACTGGAAAAACATCAAGTTACTTCCTCAGTCACCCCTTCAAAACAAAAGCTTCAACTTCAGTAAAATGCAGTAATTATTCAATGATCTTTGGTCTCTTTAACACAGTTTAAAGTTGGAAAACCAGAAGCCTTAAACTGTTTTTAAATTGTCTCTATCTTTTTTTAGATGTCTTGTTGTTATCGGTTCAGTCCTGGTTGCTAATGTTGCTCATGCTAACTACCTGTTTGTCTTCCTCTGGTCAATAAAACATACAGAAAAAGCATCACTTCCTGTGCAGCAGGAAACAGTGAGTGTTTCGGTTCAGTCTCTATGGTGTGTTATTAGCAATAAAATGTAGTACCACACTACTTCCTGTCTGTCAGTCTTCCAACATGGCGGCTCAGGCGCTGACAGTGAACGCTGTCCAGAAGCTTCTAGCTGGCCATCCACAGGGTGAAGGGGATGAGGAGGGTGGGCAGGGCAGTGCTGGAGGATATTCCCAAACACACCATGGACAGGAGTCCCAGCAGCGCCGTCAGGAGAACATTACGCTGGTCACGGATCAGCGACTTCAGCCAATCACAGAACTGGAAGACAGGAAGCAACATGAATAAACCAGCCAAGTGAATCAGTCCTTAACCATCATGTTGTATGAGGAGACTCTTGACTAATGAGAGGTCATGGTCACATGAATATTCATGAGGACTGCAGCAGGACCAATAAATCAGTCAGGGCCATTTATTGGCTGATACTAAAGAGTTTGTCCAGCAGAGGGCGCTGGCATTGATTTTTACACTGTAAACTGTCCCACTGACTCAGGCTCTGGGTCACATTTCATTAAATAACAATCTGGAAAATCTGATAACGATGTATCGCTGATACATCTCCGGACAAATCCAGTCAGTAGACTTTTCTTACTTGAACAGATTTCTCCTTGTGAACTTTAAATATTCACCTCTGTCACTAAAGGAATCAAGAAGAGAATCGACCTATTGTTTATTTTCTGTGGGGCCCCTGTCAGAGCTCCTGTTGGCCCCGGGCCCTTTAATGAGCCTGGAGGAAGCAGACTCTGCAGGTCAAATGTTTAGCTTAGCAATTACAGGAAGTGAAACCTGATGAGGGAAAGTCTCTCTGCTGAAGAACCACACAGAATGGACAGGCAGGCCCCGCCCCCTCACAGCCGCCATGTTTTTGCTCTAAAAAAAACATGAAAACACAGCAGTGAAACTACCACCTGAACTGTCCCCTCTCACCATGTCCTGCTTTTAAAACAGGAGGAGCATCAGGCTGGAAGTGAACTGGTTCATGAAGCATTGACCAGCTTGAAATGAGCTGACCTTTGACCCTGAGCTGTACTGACGTCTGTGAGCGCAACCAGCTGTGATGGAAGAAGACAGGCAAATCAGTGGGGCAAGTCATCGATGTTTGATCAAGATTCATGCTTTAAATTTAACCTATTTACGTACTATGGTTCTAAGTACTCGTGGGAGTCTGCCACTTCCACGCTGCCCTGCCAGCAGAATGAAATGTTGGCTTACGTTTCTGCAAACCGCAGAGTGTTTTTGTGTCGTACGTATCACATCAACGTTTCAGGCATCACAGCGACGGCGCTCAGATCAGCATCACGTCCAGAGTTTGGCACAGGGCGGGGGAGGGGACGGCGGTGGCAGCAGACTCCTGCTGGAGTCCTGCTTCTGTGTCTAAAGCTGAGCAGACCTGAACCACGGCGCCGTCACGCCGGAAAACTGAGACGTAAAATTCGAGCGTAGAGAAACGTAAAGCCGCGGCGACGGTTCCTCTGCCGGTCGGGTTGTTACCTGCCTGAGCACGTGCTTCACTGTTTACCGTTCACTCCTGCAGCTGGATCGCAGCTGGATTAACTTACAGCTAAGGCTAACACCAGACTTCCTCCTGCGGCTGCTTCACATTAAAAGTCCAGGACAAACAGGAGGCGTTTGTTGTGAAGCCGCTGCAGGACGCACAAAGCGCAGAGGAGACTGAACTGAGAGGCTTTCTGGTATCTTCTACTGAAAGATAAAAAAGATCTGAAGGCGTTGAGTTTGTCGCCGGCTCATCGTCCTTCAGAGAAACCACTAACAGACCAGAGGCACAAAGCGGAGGCTCTGCTGCCCTCCTTCATCATCATCATCATCATCAGTCTGGAGAGGCTCTGACTCGCTGCTGCTGCTGCTGTTTGGTTTCTGGCTCCGGGCTGAATGCAGCTCTTGTTCTCTGGACTTTTCCAAGCAGCGACCCAGATTTTCCTCTGGTTTAAGACCAGTCTCACATGCTGAAACACTCAGGTGGAGGGGGGGTGGGGGCTTTTTTCACCTTTTAGACCTGAACAGTGAAACTTCAGCCAGTGTAAAGATACTCTGTTAACATCTCTGAGGCTCAAACTGAATCCACTGACTGTAATCATTCTTTAACTTGATGCATTTTTTACATTTTTTTTGTAGAAAAACAGATTTGAGACTCTTTGAAATGATTCATGTCTCCACTCGTTCTGCATTTTAACGCTGACCTGTTTTCTCTGGTCTCAAGTGCTTTTGTTCACCATTCATTCATTCTTTGGCCCTCATGTTTCCTCTGTCCTCCCCAAAACCTCTCTCATGCCACAGTGTTTAAACCGTGTGAGCGACCTTCACTGCCTGATGCAGGAAATAAAAACACCTTCACAGAGCGGACAGAGAACTACAGCCGACGCCGGAGCGCAGCAGAGAGCGCTTTGCTTTGGCCTCTCTGCTCCTGTGCAGGTGTCGCTTCATTAAAGCAGAATTCAGACTTTTAGGAAACAAAATTTAGATGAAAACTTCTTCTCAGTGTTCCACGAGTTCAGCTGCTTGAGCTGGTTTTCGGTTGACCTTTTGTCTAAAATTTAAAATGAAATCTTTGCTGTGATCTTCAGGCCACAAACACGACCGACTGCCCAAACTTTCTCTGGCCGATGTGAAAATGATGAAAGTGCATCAGTGTGAAAGCACAAATCAGGAAGAACCTTCAGATCAAACCCACATCAAAGCATCCACCCGCTTCCTGCGCGTAAAAGCTGTGACCGCGCGCGTAAAACGCGCCACCCGGTGCCGGATTCTCACCTTGTCGGTCTGCAGGCTCTGCGCGGTGCCGTAGCGGCAGTAGGTGACGAAGTGCTCACAATTGTTCCACAGAAGGCTGTAGGACACAGTGCCGACCAGCCGCTCCGCCCGCCGGGCCACCTCCTCTCCGGACAGCGGGCTCCGGCGGATTGTCCGGTCCATGGCGTTGCGCAGGATCCCGGCTCCGTACGCGAAGTCCTCCACCGAGTCCACCCGGATGCTGGCGCGCTTGGAGAGCACCCCGAGCAGCAGCCGCGTGTTGGTCACCATCTCCTGGATCTGCCGACTGTCGGCGGTCAGCACCGGCAGGATGTCCGGGATGAGGTGCGCCACCCGGTTGTCGCCCAGGTAGATGCCGAAGTGGATGAAGAGAGTCCGCGGGACCTCCAACAGGTCTCCCCGCTGGAACCTCTGAGGAGCTCCGGCGGGCTGCGGGAGAGAGTCATCCCGGTCACAGCGCCTGGTGCGCGGCGGCTCTCCGCCAAGAGGAGGCAACAGGCTGGACAGCTTGATGTGGGCGAGGAGGAAGAGCTTCTCCAGGAGGAAGGTGAGCGTGTCCAGCATGACTGCGACAGAGCAGAGGAGAGAACACCGCAGAAGAAGAAGGAGGAGGAGGAAGAGGAGGAGGAGGAGGAAGAAGAGGGAACGTTTGTGTTTGATTCCTGTCTGTCTTCACTCCTCTGCTGCTCTCTGTCCTCTGCAGACGTTTTTCTCCTCCAGGGAAATTTAGAGAGGAGGGAGGAGGAGGACCTCGTGACGTCACGACTGATGAGAGACACTTAAATGGAGAGAGACACAAAGAGAGAGAGAGAGAGAGACACAAACAGAGGGACAGACCGACAGACAGAGACAGAACTCACACAAATCAGTTTTCAGTTTCTGGACTTTTCTCTAATTTTGACTTTTGCCTCAATCAAAGTACTTGAGGTAAAAGTACTCGTGTATCAGTGTATTCCTGTCAGAGTGTTTCTCTGCTGTCTGTGGATTCATGTTCCTGCTGCGTTCATGTGTTCATTCATGTGTTCATTCATGTGTTCATCCATGTTCCTGCTGTAGATGTTTCAGCTCAGTGAACTCCTTTATCTCCTGTTGCTGCTTTAATCTTCATCAATGCTTCAGATTCTAGAAGATCATCACATGTCTGCAGCGCGGCGTCCTGTGAGAACCTCGTATCTCAGACAAACAGGCTGTTTTCAGCTTTGTGACGATGATTTTCAGCTGATCAAGAGGCTTTTAAAGAGTTTACTGAGCTGAAGAAGACGTGAAGGAACTCTTCATCGGACAGTTCAGCACAAACATTCAACATCAACACAGCTGGAGATACGAGCTTTTCACTGCACAGGAAGGGGATGAAAAACTGCTCAAATGAAAGTGAGGACCAGACAAAAGACCCCTGACTCAAACTGGTCCCCACAACGTAAGAAGTACTCACACACACACCAAGCCAACCAATCCATACACACTCACAATTTCCACCACAGCAAATGTTGGTCACACACACAGATTTACTTGTCCTTCTATCTTTGTGGAGACCGTCACTGCTCGAAAACAGTCCGGTCCTCACTATGTCACAATTACACACACACACACACACACAGATGTGAGTGTGGAGCATCATGGGAACTCTGCAGCAAGTGGTTAACACTCAAACGGAGTAATGTTGAGGTCACAGCGGTTCAGCTTCCCAAAACCACCGAATGGCTTCACACACACACACACACACACACACACACACACACACACACACACACACACACACACACACTGTCAGAGCTGTGTGAAGTGCAGACTCAGCTCTTTGTTCAGCTTCTGTCAGTTAAACAGTGATGACAGAGACTCAGCAGACGTCCTCCACCCTCTATCACTGATTGGCTCCAATAACGCCACCGCTCNCACACACACACACACACACACACACACACACACACACACACACACACACACACACACCACCCCCTGCTGAGGCAGCCTGACTGCTGTTGAATGGCTGTAGAGGGATGAGATTTCAGCAGCTGAATGTGTTGATGGGACCCTGACTGTGTGTGTGTGTGTGTGTGTGTGTGTGTGTGTGTGTGTGTGTGTGTGTGTGTGTGTGTCACCCTGCATGCCGTTGAGGCTCTCCAGCAGTCTGGGAGGAGATGTTGGGACTTTTCAGAGGATAAAGATCTGCATCTTCTTACAAACAAAAGCCAGATTAGCCTCCTCTTCCTCACAGGTGCGACAGCAGGTTTGTGTCCTGCTATACATCAGGTTTTGCATACAGAATGAGGTCCGCTAAAAACATTAACATGTGTGTGGAGCGGTGAAGAGGTTGTGACCTTCCTCACATGAACACATGAAACTAACAGAGTTAACCATCACAGCGCCACACACTCTCGCCGTGTCTCGGTCGGGTGACTGAGAGGCTACACGTGTGATCCCGACCAATCACAGCACCTCTTATCTCACGATCACGCACGAGTTCAGAGGTCATCGGGGAGGCGGGCGAAGCAGCTGTCAATCAAAGTAACAGAAGTGTTGTGTGTGATGCTGGCGGTCTAAGAAGAGAAAGAAGAAACGTCTGTGGATGAACTTTAACATTAAAAGAGTGAACGTCTACTGGGAAGCATCCGGGTAACAAACAGGACAGGATCGACTGTCGGCCGCATCAAACAGGCTCTTTAATGTTAGATCTGGAATTTGTGATGATCAATGAATAAACTTTTGGGCCTGCTGCATCATGTATCTGGATAAACAACGTGGAAAATGTCTTAAAGTCAAGAAAAGACGAAACGTGAGGACGATGGGAGGGATGGTACAGTTGAGCTGTGGGAGTCGTCGTGTTTGTGCATGAAGACAAAAAAACAAGGACAGACACCGAAAAGAGGCGTCAAAACAGAAGAATAATGACGGACGACGGGTCATTTGTCTCCTTTTGTCCTCCACGACAGACAGACAGGCCATGAATGTGCTGCTGCACCTCGCCGAGTCAGCCCGAGCAGCACAAAGACGCCAAGACGAATGATTCAACGGACGACCCGCAGCTCCCACACTGACTAATGAACACACACACACACACACACACACACACACACACACACACTCCTGTTCCCATGCTGACTGCATGTGACGAATGTTAATCTCAATCTTTCTTCAGTTTGTCAGTGTGATGCTGAATCTGCTGTTTGTGGGAAACAAAGTTGGTGTTGCTTCGTCAAAGGATCCATTCATCTCTGCACAGACACCATCATTCATTTTAACTTTGCTTTGATTGGTCCACGCTTTGAGGTTTCTGCCTCCTCTCAGAAAGGACCAGACGCTTATTAAAAATTCTACGTCTCTTTTCAGAAATCAGACTTTCACCTGAGAGGTGCCAGGATGCAGCTGAAAGCTCCGGAAAAGAAAGTAAATGGACCTCTACTTAATATTTCTGTTTTTTTGTGCTAATTTACACTTTGAGTCATTGTCCAGCTGCACATTGTTTGTTTACCCTCATCACAACTCTCTGATTCATAGAACGCTATGAGATATTGTACAAGCAACTCACCAAGAAGCAACTTTACCCTTTACTCTTGGCAACTTTGATTTCCTCCCCACATCAGACCAGCACACAAACACACACACAATCAATAACATGAACTTAAAACAAGTTTTGCTCATAAAAATACGTTTAATTTCTTCAGTTTAGTGTCTACAAGATCATACAGAAATCAACTCATTGTTTAAATGCATTTAGTCAGAATAATCAACTTCTAGAATTTAGAGAAATAAAACTCAACAAGAAGGCAGAAGTGAGTGGGTCGGTGTCTTTTATGTGGAAGCTGCTTATAGATTATGTTTTGAGTTATCAAAGATCTGTAATTAAACCAGATTTCTGATCCTGTGAGTTTAACCATCGAGAAAGTGTTAAAACCAAAGCCTCCTTCAATAAACTCAAGGCAACGATGGAAGAAGCTTGTGTGGTTCAACGATAAGGCGACGTCAACAGAAAACGAGAATCAGTGAGAAAATGTTGTTTTCGGACTGACTGAAATGCAGTTTTCAGTTTTCAAATTGACGGTTTGGTTCAGTCCCAAAAAAACAAATGGAAATTAAAAGCGTGAGTGGTTTGAATCCCAGAAACAAGCTGAATATCTAATAAGGCATCCATGAGCAAGGCACACAACAGAAGACGACCTGCGTCATGGGTCATTCTTCTACACGTTCTGTGATCGTGGTCATGAAATTTGGCACAGATTCATGGTCTTGACAAATGACAGAGCAAAACAAAGTTCTTCCGTGAACTGATACTGCAGTTTGAACTAAAGGACTACAGAGGTTTTATGATTTAAAACTGTTCAAATAACAAAAACTTTTCTGGTGTTCCACAAGGCTCAATGCTTGGACCTTTGCTTTTACGTCCAACTAGTAACACTATGGAATGAAATATCTCCATGGATTAACATGATATCTCGGACTGACGTTCGCCAAAGACCCCAAACTGCTTACATCTGTTGTTTTTGTTGTTTGTTTGACCTCTGGTGTTCCACAAGGCTCAATGCTTGGACCTTTGCTTTTTGCCAGGTGAGAAACATTTTGTTCCATAAGACTGACTGTAAATAAATCTGTGAGGGCGTTCATGATCATCAGTGCTTTAACAACCACTCATGGATGGAGGCAGTTTTGGGGGATGTGACTGTAAACTTTACTGTATTTTTTCTGATTCTTCTAATTGAATACTTTTCTATTTTTCATGTATTTTTGCACATATTTACATTCACAGCTCAGGTTAACCCAGTACATGTTTAGCTCTTCATGTTGCTGCTTTTGTTTTTATATTCGCATAAAGACATGTTTTTGCTGAATAACGAGACCACATATGAAATAAAGAAGTTTTAAATAAAGAAAGCATTAGTTGTAATTTTAGAGGAAACTGTTTAACATTTAAGAACCTCCATCATTTCAAAAACTGGACGAAAAGTCATACTGACACCACATGATAAAACATTTGATATAAGTCTAATAATCTGGACTCAAAGCTATCTCATACCAAAACAATAAGTCTATTCGACCATGTCTTGCATGAATGCATATCATTTGTTTGATTTCTGTTGGTTAGAGTGGCACATTGGCCTCTTTTGCTACTTCAAAGAAAACATCAGGAAACGGAAATTAAATGTCGATGAGACTCCACAACGATCCCCACTGATTCTGAGAACAAGTGTTGAGACCCAAATATTTCCTGAAGGAAAGTCTGATGTTTGGCCTAGACAAAAGAGTGCATCCAAAATTACTACAACATGCTGAACAAATGAGCAGCAATTGCTTGGAAATCCTTTTCTACACAGTCGGGGCTACATGAAGTGCTTTTGGTAAACATCAGTCAATTTTTGGGGTTGAATGAAGAATTAGTTAGAAAGCATTCCACAATGATGAAGTGTTCCTCCAAATGAGTAAAGTCAGAGTTTGTGGAAGCAGCAATATGCAGGACAGATGTGAATCCAGAGTTTTTGTCTCAAACCTCATTTTCACCATTGACATGTGAGTCCTTCTCCACATTCCCATGTTCAGCGGTGACATTGCAGCTTGTCTCTTTTTTCAATTTTGGGTTTTATTATAAAACCCCAATTCCAAAAATGTTGTGATGCTGTGCAAAACATCAATAAAACAGACTTGCTCATCCTTTTTTGACATAAACTGACCTGAAAACAGCACAAAGTCAATATATTTAATGTTTTTCCTCATCAGCTTCATTGATTTCTGTAAATATCTCTTATTGTGAATCTGATGCAGCAACACGTTTCACAGGCTGAAAGATGTGGAACACTCCAAAAACACCTGTTTGAAACATTCCACAGGTAAACAGGCTCATTGGTAACAGGAGAGAGGATCATGATTGGGTATGAAAGGTCGTCCTAGTCGTTCACAGAGAATGGAGCGAGGTTCATTGCTTTGTGAACACATGACTGGATAAAGGAGATTACTGCATGGACTCAGAGACACTTCATCAAACTGTTGTCAGGAAACACAGTTTAACTGTAAATAACTGATTCTGGTTTTATTTGGGCTTTACACTGCGTCCAGACTTTTGTGGAATCGGGGCTATAAAAGCAGGAAACCAGCAGGAATTTATTGCTCTTATTTCAACACCTCGCTCTGCAAATCGGACCACTTCATTATTGTCCTTAAAATTCCAAAGTCACGCTGGCAGATTTTTATAGTGTGATTCTTTTTTTATTGGTCTGATTTATATTCATCCAACTCTGCTTTCAGTTCATGAATGATCTGTACTGCTGTCACTTATTATGGCTTTATTGTGTGTAAAACTCTGTACATCAACACAGAGCAGTGTTTAGTTATTGTTCAAGGCAGACTGTCTGATGTGGTTCCCCTCTGTGTTTGGGCTCACCCATCGAGGGAAAATACTTTTTTGTTTCACATTTAGTAGATCCGACTGCAAAGAATAAGATAAAATACAGAATTTCCAGATTCCCAGAGTCTCAAACAGGTCAAAGTCAAGGGCAACAGTGAAGGAGCAACTTCCCTGGAGCCCAAGAATGGTCACATAAGAGAGAAGCACCAGGAAAGAGTTGAGAATCCACAGAGGATAAGAGTCAGATGGTTTTTTTTCTTCTTTACAGGTGACAGCAATCTGCTGCAGCATGAAGAGGAAGATTTGGGAAAGGGGGATATGATTCAGAGGAGGTGGGTGACATGAGTTTTCAGCCACGACAGAAGCTGTGGAGAGACTCTGACTGCAGCTTCAGTCTGTTTGCAATTACGGAGGAACTGACTGGAAGCCAGAGAGTCGGTTTGGTAGAAGGAGACACACATTCCTGTGGGGCGGTGAACATCGAAGCCGGGTCGTGCCGAGGTGAGCGAGCCCAAAACAGGCGACCTGAGGCCTGCGAGCATGTGTCTCTGATGTCTGACTGCAGCATCTCATAGTAGTTTGTTTACCCTCCGAGGGAAACCCAAACCACGGCTGCTCCAGAGGTCAGGGGGCAGCTCCCCTGAAGCTGGTGTTGTGCTCAAGTGCAGATTGTGACAACAAAATGCACATTTACCCCCCAAAAAAACGTTCTCTTGAGCCATAACTGGTCTGAGCTTTCAGGAGGAAAATGCTCTCGGTCTTCCACTGCCATTCTGTCACAGGAACACATAGAAGCTACAGTAATGTCATCAAGTTCGTTCTGCTTTATTAACATCTCCCAGGATCAAGATGGTGGTGCGTCCCACATTTGTGGCCTCTCCTAGTTTTGACAATGCAGTGTCTTTGTCCAGCCTGTCATGTGGAGTGCAAGAGAAGAATGTCTACAACCGTCAGTTTCCGTTGGACATCTGGTGGCTAAAGGAAAACTTGACCAACACTGCAATCCAGCTGGATGGGCGAACACCCCACACAGCAGACAGAGTAGCCTCCTGATCCGTGGCCTGGCCATTTACCTCAACAAATGCCGAGGTAGTCTCTACACCACGGTACTGTTCACCGTACACAGACCCTTTCACTTGCCGTAGGAGCTGGTGGCGACTGTTGCTGCTGCTATGTCTATGTACCACTATCAGCAAGCAATAGATGGCTTGTGCTGATGCTTCCGTCATTTCTGCACATTTCAACCTGCCGTGTCTCAAAAATCTACCTGCACGTCAATTTCATAACAAGCAACAACACCCTAAACCAAGTTCACACAAGCATCAAGACCGTCACAGGTTACATCACGCGTCAACGAGTGCATCAACACTGTGCTGTCAAAACCATCATGAAGTGTGCAAACCAGAAACCCTGGATGACTCAGGACATCTGTTCGCTGCTGAGAACCTGGACTGCTGCTTTCAGACCCGGAGACACTGCAGCGTACAAACTGGTGAAGAATAATCTTATTAACTGCAAGCCAACCCTTCCCGGCTGGGGTAAAAAAAAAGCCATTGTTAGTGTCAACCCAAAATCCCAAACACAGGCTGACAGATTTTTATTTTTCCCGTGTGATTCCACTTTTATTGGTCTGATTTATGATCATGCAACTCTGCTTTCAATTCACGTCTGGAAGGATTTAAATTGCTGTCACTTATCATGGTTTTACTGTGTGTAAAACTCTTTGTAGTACATCTGTTCGGAGGACTTGTGTTTAGTTATTGTTCTAGGCAGAGTGTCTCATGTGGTTCCTTTCTGTGTTTGGGATCATCCGTTTGAGAGAACACTTTGTTTCACATTGAGGATATCAAGCACAGAATAAGATTAAATACAGAAATCTGTTCTTAAGAGGTCAAAGTCAAGGGTCTGAGCAACAGTGGCAGAACAACTTCCCTGGAGCCCAACAATGGTCACCTCAGAGAAAACACACAACAGGACTTCTTTAAAGCAGCAGCAACATGAGACAACGTCACTGACTTACAGGAAAACACGGAGACCCTCACAGGTTTTATCAACGTGCTTTATCACAGTCATACATGGCGGACCATGGATGACGCCCCGCTGTGGACAGGTCGGGAACATCAAATTCCTGGGAGTACACCTGGTGGATGACCTGACCTCAACCATCTACCTCTCGGCGGTCGTTTAAAAGGCCCGGCGGCGACTCTGTCCTCCCTGACTACCTTCTACAGGGGCACCACTGAAAGCTTTAAGCTTCAGCCCCACTTCCTGCAAAGCAACCGAACAACGCCATCTGAGCGGGAGAGTGAAGACAGCCAGTGATGCCATCAGTTCCTGCTGCAGATTCACCAACAACGCAGTGTTTGCAGAGCATCATCAAGGAACTCCACCAGGATGCCCACCCCCACAGCGCCCCTCCACGCCCCATCAATGCTGGCCCCCGTTGCACCTGAATGCACTGAGCTTCCAGCTTTTTGTCTGTATTTACATGTTTTTAATATATAATTTTACCCTTGCTGCACTGCTGTGGACTTAGAGGAACCACACTTATCTACTAATCATGTGTTCATGTCACTGACTAACATCAGCCTCAGAGGAGATATTACGGAAGACAAGGACTGTCTTGACTGAGTTGACTGAGCAATTCAAGGGTAAGTCTGGTTTAATACAACTAATTTCCTGAGTTGTGTCTCTCATTCAGATCAGTAATTACAACACTGTACTCACCAAATTAATATCTGAGATCTTATCCCGCTATCCCATCACTGTGCAGGAAAACTGTGCTCGACAACTACGGCAAGTCCAGCAGGTCAAAGTTAGTGCAGGTAGTCTGTGCGTAAACTGTCAAGGATGCTTACGACAGATACTTTGGCAATTACTTTACTATGCACCTTCCAAATAAGTTGGATTCTTGACCGTCAGCAGACGACAGATCTCAGATATGAACGTGGTGAGTTTGTTACTGCAACTACAAAAAATATCCGAGACGTAATGAGCCACGATTATCCTTAAAAGACGTTCTGTGTGACACTGCTACTCTGTGCAGTTTTAAGAGCTTTTTGATGTGATGAAGTTCCCCAGTGTGATGTCACAAGTGGAAAAAATAAGGAAGCTGTGACTGGAAGCTGGAAACCAGATGAAACCAGCAAGATTTCCCGGCATCCCTCCACCACCATGATGTACAAGTGTTTAACTGGGAGATTCCTGTGAAGTGCAATAACCAGACTGCAGCCAGAAGTTTGACTTTAGCCATCACATAATTTAAGTTAATCATCAGAAGGTTTGAGAGGAGATTCGTGAGCGCCCGAGCTGATTGAATCCTGTAACACTGAGCCCTTTACACAGCAGACAGCTGACCGTCTCAGCTGCCAGATCATAAATGTCGTAGTGTTGTGTCGCGTTAAGGACGCGGTGACCTCACACAGCCGAGGCGCACGGGGGCTGAAGCTGTTGTGGAGCCTCCTGGTGAAGCTCATTAAAACACTTCAAAGGTGGTGTTTTATTTGACAGCTGCTCTCGTTTGGTTGGATGAAATCTGAGCTAAATCTCATGTCGTACAGATCATAAAGGCTGGTGTTTGTGGGCAGTGTGAATGAAGTGGAATATAAACTCACTCGTCTTCTAAAGGTCTTCTCCATGACCCACAAAGACTCCTTCAGTTTCTGTTCAGGTCTCAGTGGTCGTTTTCGTCACTTTCGTTTCTTGTTGTTAAAAGCTTTCACGCCTCCGTTTCCCACATTAACTTCTTCTGTCCTCAGTGTCTCTCACTCACTCTGTCTCTCTCAGTCCACCAGTGATTTGAGGTCAGGCAGTCCTCTCAGCTTCAGGTCCAGCAGCATCTGACCGAAGGCTTTACCCTGAGAACACACAGCAGAGCATGAAGCCGTGAACGCCGGTGCCTCCACCTCCATGTGTCTGAGTTTACAGGTGTGTGTGTGTTTGAGCTTTGTGGGTCAAAGCCTGAGTGTGAGGTGTGTGTGTTGGCACATTGTGAGTGTGCTGAGCAGTGTGTGTGTGTGTTTGTTGGATGTGCTGTGGATTCCTGCGAGGCGGTAAAAAACTTTACGGGATTGTCTGAACGAGGGAGGAGGAGGAGGAGGAGGAGGAGGAGGAGGGTGAAAGGCAACAAGGCTGCAAAGAATAAGGCGGAAAGGAGAGTGTTTAAGAGGACAAAGGACCGTGAAGAAGAGAGAGGAGGCTTTTCAGGCTGTTCAGTAGCACGTGATGTGTTGTGCTTCGTCGGGACACACGCAAACACACACGCGGTCTTAACCCTGAAACACCAGAACCAGAACTGTGATGGCCCAGTGTGTGAAGACCTGCGAGGAATTTTAAGTGAAACTGAAAACAAGGACGACAAAGCAGTTAAGTACACAGAAGCAGGCTGAAGACATACATATAAATATACATAAAGCAGCATACAGCATCTGTGTTCAAGTCAAAATATACAGAAAAAAGTGCAAAGAAGGAAACACTGAATGGGCGACATGACGTGGCTGGTTATGTGCAGTACATGTGTGTATTTGTACATGTCTACATGCAGTATCTGTATGTATGTTCAGCCTGCAGGTTTATATTTGACGACAGAGCTGCAGCGAGTGGATGGGGACGGAGAGACGAGGGGACGAGAGACAGACGCCAGGAAGACGAGGAAGACGTCCTGCAAAGGGTGAAGAAAGAGTAGAAAGTCTGTGTGTGTGTGTGTGTGTGTGTGTGTGTGTGTGTGTGTGTGTACCTGGGGGTCGCTGCGTAGAGACGCCACCCCTCCCCCTCCCAGTGACCTCTGCAGGACAAAGTTGAGACCGTGGATCCCCGGCAGAGTGTATCTACAAACCACACACACACACACACACACACACACACACACACACACACACACACACACACACAGAGGAAAAAACACACACTCATAACCACAGTAACACAAACCTTCACACTTTTCAAACACACAGCCAAATAAATGCGGTTTGCTGCGAAACACACACACACACACATACACACACACACACACACACACGCCTGCCAGCGCAGCCTGGCACCATGTGTTTGTATGGCGGTTTATTGCACACACTCACATGTTAATGAGTTTGTGTGTGTGTGTGTGTGTGTGTGTGTGTGTGTGTGTGTGTGTTCAGCTTTTGATCTGACTCAATGCTTTCTTGATGTGTGTGAGATTCACAGGAAGTGTGTGTCAGTGTGTGTGTTGGCGTGTGTAACGGTTAACCACACAGTAAGTACGTGTGTGTGTGTGTGTGTGTGTGTGTGTGTGTGTGTGTGTGTGTGTGTATGCATCTTACTCATGTTGTGGGGACATAAATCTGTTTTCACATTTTGGACGCTCGCCTTCGTCTCTGGGACAAAACCCAAAGCTCCGTGTGGTCAGTTTTAGGCTGAGGACTTGGTTTAAGGTTAGGTTTAGGTGTGTGAGGTGATGGAAACACGAGTGTGTGTGCAAAAGTGTGTGTTTGTGCATGTGCACATTTGGGGGAAGGGTCAAACGTGATCGTATGCAAAGACTTTGAGCGTGTGTGTCTGTAAGCAGTTAAAATTGTGTGTGTGTGTGTGTGTGTGTGTGTGTGTGTGTGTGTGTGTCAGGGCCTCCTGCCGCTTTAATGAGCGCAGGAGGTGCACTAATGAAGCGTCTGTGGCGGCAGGGAGGCGTTTCGGGGTGTGAGAGGAGACGCAGGTCAGCGAGCTTTACAGCCTCCACCTCTTCATTACGCTAACCGCTAACACGCCGCGCGCCGAGTCATCGCTCAAATATGTCTGCCGCCTGCGCACGTGCTCAAACATTTCCCAAAGTCCTGCATCATACCTGCAGATGATCACCTGCGTCCTCGGCTAGTTCACCGTGGAGCGACTTGTCTTGTCTGTGCAGCTTTAGCATCTTCAAGCTGAACCTTTGCTCAACAGTGGCCCCTGTGGCCACAGGTGGTAACGACAGGCTATCAGCCGACTGAAGCTCCGTTCATTCTTGTTGACTTATGCTGCGTTTACTTCGTTTCACTCTTATATAATAAACTGTTCATCTGTGATTGGCTGAAAGCGCAGCAACTGTTGCACAAATATCTAACGTTTGCTAACATGTGCTAACATTAGCCTCGATAATCTAAACACACACAAAGGAGCAGTAAATCTGATTAAACTGTTGGTCTTTCCATTTAGTGCTAATTAGTACATGACAGCATGCTAACATGCTAAACAAAGATGGTGGCCATGGTTAACATTATACCTGCTCATTAACTGTATGCTAGCAATGTCAATTAGCTTTAGCATTTGAGTAAAAGTACAACAGAGCCATTAACATGGCGGTAGACTCTTCCTCTTGATTTTTCGTTCAAAGTAGAAATGCGCAAAATAACGCTGCTTTTCTCTTTTTTTCCAGTACATATTGTTTGAATTAAACTTTATTGGAACTGTCAACGGGCAAAACAGACGGGCGTGATTCCAACAGGTAGTCTGAGTTAGCGTAAAACAATCTCTTATTGTGTTTTGGTGGTAAAAATTGTTTAGTACGAACGTAAAAACGTATAACACACACACAGTTTTCAGTTTTCTGACAGCTGCCTGAACACGTTTGTGACCTTGCAGAAAGTTTTTGTTTGGAGACAAAGTGAACATCCAGAGCCTCCGGAGGAGAAAATCAAATGCTGATTCTATTGTGTCTGCGCTGCTGTGTCATCACACGGCGATGACCTCGCGGAGGGTTTGGGCCGTCCGTGATGTTTATGGCGTTGGGTCCTGCTTTCAGAGGATGTTGTGTTCCTGGCTTCTTTCAGCCTGTCGTGGTTTTCTTCAGTATGACAGTTCGAACCACAGCCGTCCTCCAGCGTCTTCAGCACTCTCTGTCAGTGTGGTCTTGGTGGGGTTTGAACATGGAGACACTAACATGGTTTAGATGTTTGAAATAGCACTTTAGATTCCCTCCAGTTAAGCTGGTGGACACGTTACGACAAACATCTGCGGAGCGTCATGTAATCAGCAGGCTGAAGGCGTCCAGGCCTGATCCCTGTTTTTCAATCCTAAGACTAAAATAACGACCACGGGACATCAAACTGGTGATGAAAGGCCACGGACAGCAGCAGAGAATGATGTCCAGGTAGAAACTTCACTTCACCATCACCTGAAGATCAGCTCAACCAATCAGCTTCTGCCGGATGACGACGCGTCAAACAGGGACGCCGCTGCAGAGAAGCTATAGACTGTAAAACGAGGACGCTTCACGTTCAACCCGACAGCTCACAACATCTGAACATTCTGTCATTTGAAATCCTGAGTCAAAGCCAAACCTGTGTTTTCTGAGGCCACTGTGACCTTTGACCTCTGACCACCAAAACCTGATCGAGTCAAAGTGAACGTTTGAGCGAGACGGACCGTCAGCGGAATGAAGCGAGGAGTCGTACTGGCGCTCGACAGATAAATAACCAAGAAAAGAAGAAGAAAACAAACGAGGAGGAAAATCCTGTGGTTTGAGTATCATGCTAGCTGTGTGTGCGTGTGTGTGTGTGTGTGTGTGTGTGTGTGTGTGTGTGTGTGTGTGTGTGTGTGTGTGTGTGAGTCGGCTGTGACTAATATCTGCTCACCCTCAGTTTGAGCATCTTGTTTTTCGTGTATTGTGTCTTGTTGCTGAAGGACGTCTGACAGTGATTACACCGAGCACGCCAATGTGTGTGTGTGTGTGTGTGTGTGTGTGTGTGTGTGTGTGTGTGTGTATGTGTGTGTGTGTGTGTGTGTGTGTGTGTGTGAGAGTTGAAGTGCCTAACCCACTTTAAGTGCAATGTGCACACATAAACACAACTGCATCTGATCTTTGACACGCGCACGTACGCACACAGGCATGCATGCACACACACACGCGCGCGCGCGCGCACACACACACACACACACACACACACACACACACACACACACACACACACACACACACACACACACAGTATTCCTCTGCTCACCGTGTCACAGCGTTGCTCTGCTCTGGCTGGATGAGGTGGGAGAAGTATTCCTCCACCACAGAAGAAGTCAGGTGTTTTTTCAGGTAGGGGAAGAAGAGAGGATGACGAGCAATCACTCCTGAAGAGGAAGACGGAGAGAAAACTGTTGAGTCTTTTTACGTTCAGTCGTGTTGGAGCAGAGACTCCAGGAAGGTCCCGGCGGCGGTAGCATGGGAGCGATATCGATGTTCTCAGCTAACTCTCAGCTAACTCTCTGTGGAGCTCGCGCTTGAAACATGCTGATTTTAGTGTGAGACATGCTAATGCTGCTGGCCTCCAGCGCTCAGAGCGGCCTCGCTCCTTCGTCCACCCAGCTCCGATGTCTCTCACCGATGTTGGCGGAGTCTCCTTTGTCTCCGCTCCTCGTGTAGGCCAGCTCCTCCACTCTGTAGCTGTGGCGTCCGCTGGGCAGCTCTGGACAGAGAGCAGAAAACCAACACTGCCTTCAGACATGTTTGTTTGGCTCGGCTAACGGCGATAAAACACAGAAGCAAACACAGAATCAGGCGGATTTCTCCTCAAAGTGGCCTCTGCTCTCGTTCCGGCCTGGAAGCGTTTTTGCCGTCGACGTGATTGACGTGTTTTTTCTTACGGTTCGACTGCACGACGAAGGGTTTCACTGTGTGTTCGGGCAGCGTGCCGTGACTTCTCCCTGCCTGCACTTACGTTGGTAATTGTTTGACGTTAAAGAAAAGTTTGCTTGTAGTCACGTGATATTAAATCCAGATGGAGGGCAGGAAGTGAAAACCGCAGAGGACACGACTGTTGACAAGCTGAGGACGCCTCATCGTGACACTCTCACCTGCTAACAATCAACCCGTTTACCTGTGCGCACTTCATTCATCGCTTGCCTCTCAAGGACATTAAAGCCTCACCGTGTTAGCTTAGCCTGCTAGCTGAGCAGAATAGAAACGTGACAGCATCATGTTGGATGTTGTAAACATCCATTAGTAATGCCTGGCTGTGCTCTCCTGTACAGATGCAACGACTGAAAATGGACAAACGCAGCTGAAGTCGGTCTGTGTCTGATTTTTCTTTTTAAGTAAAACCAGGTGATTAACTAACGTTAAACTAAATGTTTTCACTCTTTGGTTGTTGTGATTGAAGAGGGGTTTCCTGTTTTCAGCCTGCGATGTGAAGAAAACAAAACATACTTGAAGTACCAAAAGTAAAAGGTACTCCTTATAGAGAAAAACCCCATCAAAGTACTTTAGATTATGTCGCTGCATTACTTTCTCTGTGCAGAGCTTCTGAGTTTCCCCCGGGGATCAATAAAGGTTTATCTTCCACCTCATTTATCTGCTGATCAGATTCTGTGTAAAGGTATCAAAAATACAAGACGTCCCTCTGAAATGCAGTGGAGAACAAGTATAAAATAAGACAAAATGGGAATATTCAAGTAAAGTACAAGTACACAGAAGCACCACTTCAGTAAATGTGCTCAGTTACTTTCATTTCTGCCTGTTTGTGGGGTTCAATTCAGCTCCTGTTGGTGTGAATAAATGTGCTTCATCTGCAGCGTCAGCACGTCATTAATGTGTCGAGTCTCTCAACAGCATTGAAAGTGTGTGCGCGCGTGTGTGCGTGTGTGTGCGCGTGTGCGAGCGTACGACAACTCACTAAGTGTTTGTGTGTTGTCAGTTTTGTGTGTGAGTGTCGTGCAGGACCATGGGAATGCAGCACGAGTGAAAGGACAAGAAGTGGCACAGCTTGTACTTCACACACACACACACACACACACACACACACACACACACACACACACACACACACACACACACACACACACACACACACACACACACGTCAGACCTTCGTGTTTCAGGTCTTAATGAGCTTCCTCTGTAGATTTTTTCATCTTTTGATAAACTCAGTGTTGCCGTCCGAGTGGATTTGTTCTCTGTGCTGCTGGTTGTGTGGAGCTAAATGGGACGTGGACAGACGTCGCCCTCTGGAGGCCGACACTAGCGGCTGCTGCAGAGAAGCGTCTGCCATCTGTTTGTCAAATATTCTTCTTCTCATTCCTTCTCTGAGCTGAGCAGAAACCTCCTCACAGACCTCTTAGACACCCTCTAGGACCACCAGAGTCCCTCAAGCAGCTCTGTAACACCTTAAAGGCCATATGACCATAAGGTCTGGTCAGGGTCACCTGGGACCTTCCCACAGACCACCTGAGCCCCTTAAGACGCCCTGAAACCCTGAAAGCACCGTGAATGTCCCCTCAAGGACTATTTGTGTCCCCTCAAGGACCATTAAAGCACCCTTGAGGACCCCTGAACCCTAGCAAACACCCCTGGTAACCCCTCATGGACTCCCACAGCCTCCTCAAGGACCCCTGTAACCCCCTGGACTGCAGGTAACAGTGGCTCCATTAGCAGTTCGCTGGTGAAACTAACGCAGCCACAGGGTTGGACTGACACTGCTGAGTGCTTGTTTACCTGCGTCAGGTATGTCCTCAGCTGAGGTGGGAGGGGCCTCCGGCTCAGGTGTGTTTGGTCCCTCCTCTGTGAAAGACTCCACCAGCTCTCCACCGACATGGACGTCCACCTGCAGTGACGTCAACAATGAACTGGGTATTGTTTGACATCAATAACAAAACAAGGTTTTTCATCGAAGCGTCCGAGTTTGTAGAATTCTTTGTAGAACCGACTGAAAGCGTTGCGACAGCTTGTTTGTCAGTTCGACTCAAACCCACCTTCAGCTCAGGTTTGGGGTAGAGGAAGAAGAACGGCTTGAGGACAGGAGACCTGGAGACAAACGAAGGGGACACACGAGGACATTAAAATCAGACTGTTGCGAAGAAAGTGAAACACAGCTGTCCTCCAGATGTTTCCATCGGCCCACGTTGATCATGAACTCACACTCTGGGCCGTCCGCCCACGATGCCGGTCAGTCCAGGAGCTGTGGACGAGCAGAGACGTGAGAAGTTTCAGCTTTCCTTTCAAACACAGACACTACAACCATCTCTGCAGGTGCAGCAGCTGCTCCGAGCTCAGCCGAGTGCACGAGTCACGCGGAGTTCACGCTCAGCATGTTTCAGATCTGAACTCGTCACCATAAACAAAAACCCAAATCTGGCTCAGAGGGTCACGACCCTCCTTATCTGCACGATGAACGCTCGCTCTGGACTGTGTGAGACGTGGAGGAGGAGACGAGCGCAGCTCTGTTTGTGCCAGAGCGACAAGATCCAGGTCATGACTGGATCCTGAAGACCAACGTGAAGCGTCACATCTCAGACTCCTCAAACAGTCGTTTGGTCCAGAATCAAACGTCTTGATCTAAACTGCATTGTTTAACAAAGCACTGTGTCCATGCTGTTTGCACCACTGCGTCATTGACGTCCAGCATGTCTCCATCCATGCAAATATCCTGTGCAGGATTACACCTTTTTACTGCGCTTTTCTATGTTTTTATACTGCGCTACAGCTTGTTTGCACACTTTGCATCATTAATTACAATCCAATCATAAAACACAAATGATTCTGAAAGGGGCCACTCTGCATAACGAGTACTTTTACTTTTGGTACTTCAAGTACGTACTGATGCTCTGACCTTTTACTTGCAACGGAGCATTTTTACACTGTTGGCATCAGAGTACTTCTTCCAGCTCAGTGTGTTTCCTACAGTGTGTTTCCAGAGGGCGCTCTACCTGTCCTCTACCTGTGCAGCTGCTCCTCCTCCCACCGTCTGCAGGCCAGCAGCATTGTGGGTAATGTCGGCACCAGGTCTTAACATGAGAGCGTGGAGCGACAGCGGGACGATAGCTCTGATGCTAAATGCTAACTCTGTGGAGCGCTCTTTGGAGGCGCGCTGGCGGTCGTTTGCAGTGTTTGTCGTACCCATGCCGGTCCCTGCAGGAGCGATTTCTCTGGAGAAGAGCTCCAGAGCTTTCTTCTGTCTGTGGTGGACGGCCATCCAGATCACTGCCTCCCTGGAGTCCTGCAGACAGACAGCGAGCGCAACGTCACGCTGAAGACTCATCATGTTCCTGCTGCTGTTAGAGGCAAATAATGTGCCTGTGTGTGTGCGTGTGTGCGCGCGTGCCTGTGTGTGTGCGTGTGTGCTACCTTGCTGTGGGCGTTGGCACCATACGTGTCCTCGGCTCCGAGCACCTGGACGTTGACGGAGCTAAAATCTTCAAATCCAACCTGCTTGAACATTCGCTTCGTCCTGTACGCGTGCACAGACACACACAGACACACAGACACACAGACACACACACACACACACACACACACACAATTACCCTGAAACATCCGGGCGGCTCAGAGGAAACATCCACACGCAGGACGTCCTTCCTCTGGGACGCACCGTTTCACGATGCTGTCCGCCGTCCGTCGGGCCTTCTCCGCCGCTCTCGGTCCTCCGACCGGACACACCGCCGTCGCCCTGAAGCCGTCCATGTAGGTCGCACACACCTGGAGGGACGAGGGAGGAGGACAGACAGCAGGACGTGAGTTCAGGTTCCAGCAGCGTCCTTAATTTCGGCTCAGACGGACAAAACATCGACTGTCCACAGCTCACGCTGAGGTTCACCTTGTAGTCATGAGGCGGAGCGAAGCCTTTAGCCCCCGTCACTCTGACAGCACCTCCCTCCACACCTGAACACACACACACACACACACACACACACACACACACACACAGTTAAGTACATTAGCCAGTAAACATCAATACTTCTGATGATTGATTATTCATTCATCATCAATCCAACAGACAGTTTTCATTATTGCATTGCCTTGATTGAACCTGGCGGGACGCGATCGGCTGACACGCCGTCTTCACCAATGCTGCTGACGCTCGGCGCCACAATGTGATGTTGGTTCTAGTTTTCAGAAAGCGGGGGACGCTTTGAACTTGCCGGCGGTTCATCTTCAGTTCACGTTCCCGCCGCCAACACGTTCGAAAATCAACCACTAATGAGAGAGCACGAACAAGGCCGGAGAGTTCAGCCGAGCCTCGGCTACACCAAAATATTTACATTTCTGGCAGCAGCAGCTGAAAGTTCACTTTGAACGGGGACATTCTGGTCCAGAACTAGTCCAGGACTCCCACACTGCGGACTTCCTGATTGGCTGCCGCTCAGGAATGCCTCCTGCTTGCATGGGAGTTTACTCTTGGACCGTTTAATGAATTTAAGATCAAGTTTTTCGCGTCTTTTTCAGGTTTTCAGCACATTGCAAAAATTATAGACGAGTGGCATCAGTCCAGGATTATAAAAAATAATGTTTTATTTTTTAATGTAATGTTTTTAGTTCATTTGAATGGATTCTGTAACTTGTAATTTATTACCTGCTTATGGAACTACACCTTCCATGATGCTTTTGGGAGCGTCAGCAGGAAGTATAATGATGCTGAGTCAAACAGAGATGAGAGTTAGCTGTGGGCTCCAACTTGAATCCCAATTTTAGCCTGTTTTTGTTTATATTTTGGCAAATTTTACCATCAAAAGTCTGCTGAATTAGCTGTTAGCAGCTCCTGTTAGCCACTCCTGTTCACTGCTCCTGTTAGCAGCTCCTGTTAGCTGCTCCTGTTAGCAGCTCCTGTTAGCAGCTCCTGTTCACTGCTCCTGTTAGCCGCTCTTGTTAGCAGCTCCTGTTAGCCGCTCCTGTTCACTGCTCCTGTTAGCAGCTCCTGTTCACTGCTCCTGTTAGCAGCTCCTGTTCACTGCTCCTGTTAGCCGCTCTTGTTAGCCGCTCCTGTTCACTGCTCCTGTTAGCCGCTCCTGTTCACTGCTCCTGTTAGCAGCTCCTGTTCACTGCTCCTGTTCACTGCTCCTGTTAGCCGCTCCTGTTAGCCGCTCCTGTTAGCAGTGAACTCATGGATGTCCAGACAGCTGTCACTGGATCACATGACACTGAAGGAAACTTAAAACATGAAGGTTGTCAGCAGGTTCTGCAGGTATGTTTGTCCAGATTGGACATCGAGGTCGGCTTTGAGGTTAAACAGAAGTGGTTTAACGCCTCTCAGCTGTTCCTGCTGAGCAGATATTATATATTCTAGCAGCCTGCAGGATGAACTCGCTGGGGTTAAAGAAGCATCACTCTTTCTGTCAGGGGTTGTGGAACACGCAGGATTGTCTCCACATAATTTCAGATGTAAACATAACATATATCACTTGGACAATTATTTATTCTAACAGAACAGCAGGAGGATAAATCATGACTGCGAGCGCAATGCCAAATCTCTGGAGTGTTGAGACCTCCCTCGACCAACTGAAGCACACAAACTAAAAAGAACCTGAATTAATTAGCAAACAGAGAAAAATTCTAACAGCGAGGAAGAGTTCAGCAAGGCGTCGGGGGAAGTTTCGGAGTTCATGTGAGGGTCAGACGCTGCAGCAGGGCTCTAGACTGGTTCGATCTGGGTCGATCCGGGTTCATGTTTAGTTTAAAAAAAGGAGAATAAAACACTAATAACTGATTAAGAGTTTATTGGAGGTTCAGGAGAGGGTGAGGGGTTCAGTCCGGGGTCGAAGCGAAGCTCCAGACGCGTTTGTTTAAGGTTTCCAGAGGAGTGTTTAAGGGTTATGAAAACAGGCCACAGTTCAGCCGCTGGTCATGTCCTCATTATTGACTCTGTGTGTGTGTGTGTGTGTGTGTGTGTGTGTGTGTGTGTGTGTGTGTGTGTGTGTGCGCACCATACCTGGTACTTCCTTGATGACCACCTGGCTGAAGTCACAGGTGACGTCAGGCAGCAGGTATCGCCGCGGGTCGCCGATCTCGTACACCAGCTGCTCCGCCACGGTGCCGAAGGAGACGAGGCCGCCGGTTTTGGGCGGTTTGGAGAGAACGAAGGAGCCGTCGCCGGAACATTCGACCACCGGGAAACCCATGTTCTCCCTGAGACCCACACAGACACACCAGGTCTGAAAATGCTGTTTTCTGACCAAGCTGGACGACCTCCGTCTGTTCGGCTCTGTCAAACTCTGGCGCCCGTTCGGTTTGGTTCATTTATGCTGACAGCTGTCAATCAAAGTCTGGCACGGCCTAAAAACGTGGACCGCGGCCCTCTTTCTCCGGCGGACTACGGTCTGATGCCTTTGGGACCGTCCGCCTCAAAATGAGGGACAGGACGCGATTTCTCAGGAGGTTGAAATAACCTAAAATGGCGATCAGCACACAGAGCTACAGGACCGTCACATCATCCGGGTGACGTCGCTCACTGGTTTGTGCTTTGAGTCTGGCACTTCTACACCTCTATCCTGATTGGATCTGACGCCCTGAAGCGCTTCATCACCTGTTTCACTCTGAATAAGAGCAGAATTCATGAAATGAGCATCAAATGTTGAAGAAAACCTGAAGCTAGAGATTAAGAAGCCGTTCAGGAGGGTCATTTTCTCATCAGCTCACATACAATCACACTTCTTTCAGCGGTGACGTCGCCCCCTGCTGGCCGTCAGAAAGAATGCACATTTAAGGAGCTTCTGCTCTCAGAGCTGGAGGCAAAGTCCACTATTTCTACTGTCTGTAGGAGACTTCTGCTGCTGTTCAACGTGAAAACCGAATCGAGAATATCGAACAAACAGCCTGCAGGTGAAACATCTTCATCCTCTGCAGCACACAAGAGTTCAATCAACAGTCGTACCAGTCAGGGACTTTGTGCCAGTCGGTGAAGATTCCACCGGTGCTCTGAGCTCCACACTCGATCAGGTGACCTGCGAGACTGACACACACACACACACACACACACACACACACACACACACACACAAATACATAAACAAAAGGAAGGTTCAGAAGGAAGAAGAAGCAGAAAAAGCAACAGAAGAAGAAGAAAACATTGCTTGAAATCTCTTTTAAAGCCTTTAAGTCTATTGTTTCACTCACATGGTGCATGAATGGGACGAAGTGTGTGTGTGTGTGTGTGTGTGTGTGTGTGTGTGTGTGTGTGTGTGCGCACGCATGTGTGTGTGCGTGTGTACCTCCCAGCTGCCAGCAGGTCATAGTCTGTCCTCTCCCATCCGAACTGAAATGGATAAAAATGGCAGACAGACATTACATTCCTGAACGCAGTCTGCTCGTGAACACGCAGATGCTAACAGTGTGCTAACAGCATGCTAACGGCGTGCTGACGGCGCAGACCAGCAAGGTACGAAACCTGCGTCAACTTCATCTCTTAATGTGTGGCCGGTCAGTTCGGCATCAAACGTACGGTGTGCATGAGCGGCCCCAGAGCCACGGCGCTGTCCACACAGCGTCCGGTCACCACGATGTCCGCCCCGAGATCCAGACAGCGGCGGATAGGATGAGCCCTGAACACAGAGACAGACAGGGAGGGACGGGTCAGATCACTCGCCTTCATCGTGAACCTCGAGCTGGATCTGATTTAACCATCAAAGCGGATTTAAAGAGCGCTCCTACCCGAGGTAAGCGTTCATACTGTGGAGTGTTTGAGGCAACTGCTGCCTGCTGCCGCCGTCCACCATCTTTACCTCAGACAGGCTGGATCTCTGAGAGGAGAGGAGAGGAAATCAAAAGACATTAAATGAATAATCTTCATCGTGTCTCCTAAAAGACGATAATGACGATGTAATGCTGTTGCTATGGCAACCTTACATGGGGCATGAGGTCATCGCCAGTCACCACGGCAACCTTGAGGTCCAGGCCTGCCTTCCTGATGACTTCCCGTATGGCCTCGGCACACGCCAGAGGGTTCACACCTCCTGCGTTACTGACAACACGGATACCTGCGAGGAGGACAGGTGTGCTTCACCTTGATGACATCGCTGCGACGTGTCAGGCAACAGGAGGGAGACTCACCTTTCCTGTGGATGTCGTTAATGAACGGAGCGAGAGCGAGCTGGACGAAGTCTGGAGCGTAACCCAGATTCTACAGGAGGACAGGGACAGGAAGTACCACCGTGAGTCACCACAGAGGTACTGCAGCAGTACACAGTACCCACAGTACTGCAAGTACTGCACTCTGCCTCTGGTTAAACCTCCACAGAATACTGCAGAATCCATCGACACGTACTCTCTCACTAAGTCACATTGAAAGATTGAGACAGCAGCTTCTGAGATCTGCTAAGCTAGCTACCTTTATGCTAAGCTAGCTCTCGTTAGCAACTGTTTTCTATTTCCTTCTCCATCGTGAGTTGATCCTGGTGCTGTTTTATTTAATAATGTGGACATGAATAAAAGAAATATTAGTTCATTTCATGGATAGAAGACAATGAGGACAAACTCATTAACTAACCTTAGCTTTAGCTTTAGCTCAGGTTAGCTGCGGCTACCTCACAAGCTAACTTTCACTTCATATAGCCCTCTTCATTTAGTCTTATTAGCTTGCACAGACAGCTAAAGTACAGAAAACGCTGTTTTCTCACAAACTCCAGACTTCTGCGGGATGATTTAATAAAACAGACGTCAGAGGTTGTAACTCAGTTTGACTGAATGTGTAGTTACAGCGTTTGCCTTCGGGGGGCAGTGCAGAGCTCACGCTGGCACTGAACAAGTTCTTTCAGAAGGCTGATGTGCAGTACGTCTGACGGAGCAAAGCAGCGTGTGAGGACGAAAAGACGCGGGACTCACGGGCATCTTGGCTTTGGCAGCGGTCAGCAGGGACATGGTGATCTCACTGAGGTAGTCAAAGACCAGGAAGTCCAGCTTCCCGCTGTAGATCAGCTGAGGCACTGAAACACACACACACACACACACACACACACACACACACACACACCATTACTACAGTCATCAGGGGACAAGACGACGTGCAGACCAGGAACAGACCTGAACTCCCTTTGATTGACATGTCTGACTTTCAAACATTTTATTGATCTCTTGTCCTGTGACACTGATTCACTGCAATGTCCATATTTGCTGTCAAACTCACCAAAAGCCTCACAGATCATCACCAAAGCCCTTCTGTACCTGCACAGGTGAACCCACACTGCACATACATCAGCCTGAAATGGGCCATTCTGCTAAATGAGTTCAATACTTTTACTTGGGTACTTCTTATAGTTTGATGCTAGCGCCTTTGCACGTCTACTTCAAGTACTTTTAATTGTACTTTTACTAGTTGTGAGTACTTCTACCTCCCCTGAGAGGTTGTTATCATGTCTGAAATATGTTTTTAATTATTTCCAGTGTGAGCAGCTGCGGCGCTCATCGGAGGAGCTGAAAACACCTGTTGAAAGGTGTATTTTTAGCATGATGAAGCTAGTGCTACTCGGTTAGCTTGACCAGCTGCTGGTTCGGTACCTGAGGCGGCCGTGTCCCCCCAGAACCCAGAGGCACAGCCGATCCGGACCGGGGTCGTCCTGGTGGAACTCGTATAATCTCTGGAGCCGGGCGTGTTTTCATGGGTGACACCCGACCAAAAGTTAGCAGACGAGCTAAGCTGCGAAAACCTGAAGTTCAAACACAAACTGACGCACTTTTCTGCGCGTGACAACCGCCTGAGGGCTGATGGCGCGTGGCGGAGCAAATGTGGCAAATTAGACATCGTTAATAAGCTAAAAGACAATTAAGCAGAGAAGAGAAGAGACGGACGGATCAACCCTGACAAGTTCAAGGTACACGGGTCCATCCATAAAAACAGTCCGACCGGAAACACGTCACGGAACGGTTGCCTCCATCCGGTTTTCCCGCCTCTCTCAGTAGCGCTCGGATCCTTCACTCAGGCGAAGTACAAATACTAAACACGCTGCTGTGGAATGAAAAATAGAACTTGAAAAAGTATTGAAGTATAACGTGAAAAGGGCCAGATGAAGTAGATTTCATAAATACTGTGACTCCTCAAAGTTTGTGTCTCCTCTGACCAGCTGCCTGTACTCTGCCTGTGATTAAGAAATGGCAGTTAAAAGGAACAGTGGAGGTCCAGTCCAGGTCTGAGAGAAAACCTTCAGAGAAAAGACCCCCTGTTTGACTGCAGGAGACCTTCATGGAGACTCTGTCCTACTGTGCAGCAACACCTGCACAAATATGAGCTTCGTGGAAGAGTCGTCGGAAGAAACCTGTCCTGCAGCGTCACACGTTTGCAAAGGAACGTCTGAACAAACCTGATGCATTCTGGGAACAAGTCCTGTGGACTGATGAGGTCAATGAGCAAAGTTATGTTTGGAGAAAAAAGGCTGCAGAATGAAAACCACCCAAGGAAAATAATCCTAAACACACCTCAAAATCCACAAGAGACCACCTCAAGAGGGACCGAGCTGAAGGTTTTGCGGTGGCCCTCACAGTCCACCGTCAAGTGTCACCAACACCTCAAAAGAGCAGCGCATGCTAGACGAGCCAATAATCTGACAGGACTGGAAAGAAAAAGGGGTGAAAAATCCACCAAACAAGAACTGAAAGACTCTCAGCTGGATACAAAAAACCTGTGCAGGCTGTGATAGTTGGCAGAGGGGGTGTTACTAAGCACGACCATGCAGGGTGCCCACACGTTTCCACAACGCACTTTAGACTTTTGGGAAACGGGTCATCTACCCAAACTTTTGTAAATCAGCACATGGATTTCTAACATTTCTGTCCCGGTAATGACAAGCTTCCTGTCCATGACGCCACTGCGAGCTCTCCTCTCATGAAGCTGACGACGAGGGCCGCTCCTGGAAAAATAATATGAATAATGATCAGAGCATCAGCGGTTTGATGCCATGCAAAGAACCTTCCTGTTTTCCTGCCGTGCAGATTCAAACAACACAGACGCCCACAGCCAAACATACACAAATATTCATTTTCATGTGATGCAGCTGTATCTGCCCGTTGTGACGGACACCAGTGATGAAGCACCAGATGTCAGATAATTCTTAACAACAACAAATCTTAAGTCATTTACTGGGCACAATTTAATTCCACTAATCTGTCAGCCAATCCTGAACCTTATAGCTCAGAACGTGGAACTGCTATTTGACCCGTTTCGATGATGATGATGATGATGATGATGATGATGATGATGATGATGATGATGATGATGATGATGATGATGCTGTTATCACATATTGGAATAAACCTGTTTAAACCTTGCAACAGATAGGATCTGAAAAAAACTCAAGTCTAAGAATAGTGATCATTTTGATAAAAATCAGAACTGATGTGTGCTACGCATTTTATTTAACAGCTGTGTTCTCTGTTGGACGAATTCTGTCATGTCAGCATCGTTTGTAACTTACCTCAGACTTATTTCTCGGTGACATGCTGACGTACAAAGAGACAGACAATTCGTAGGTCTAGCTTGAGTTGTTGTGGCAGTTCTTTGGTTCATTGCATTTGCTTCGGTGTTGTTAAGTTGTGGACTCAGTGTTCTGCTTGATGATGAGGGCATCACTAAATAGTTCAGTAGGTGTTACTTGGGTGTTTGGGGTGGCTGCTGGGGCTTTACCAGGTAGTTCTTGGGCAGTATTACCATTCCACCAGCTCGCCCGCAGGATGCAGGAGTCTTTATTTCTGTCATATGGAGCCTAGCAAGCTATATACATTAAAGAAAACATGAAAATGTTCAGTTTCTGTGGTATTGTTATCAGTTTTTATTGAACTTGGACGAGGATAAAGATTCATGCTGTGGTCTAATCTTGTTTTCCAGCTAACAAGTCCCAGATTTGGGCAGAGCTCACATCCAGCCAGGTGCTGACTGGTGGTTTTGTAAAATATAAACCTCACATATTCCAGACACACCTACCTTGACCATATATGTTGTGACAGGTACAGCAGTGTGTGGCAGTCTGAAGCAGGAGACGGACACAGCTTCACCGGTTTGGAAAAGGAAAACACAACTAACACGGTTTGTCTCTTTAAATGTGTTCAAATACGTTTCTATTTATTCCAATTTGTCCACAGTTAATATTTGATTATCTGTGACGATGGTTTCGACTTATTAAACAGTCTGATTCAGTTGGGATGAGGCAGCTGACTCTGTGTTAACTGTTTATCCCGCAGAACTTCTCAATCAGTCATAGTTTTTCAGGAATAGGACAGATTTTCAGATCATCGTGGTCATGGACAGGACTGGATTCTGACGGCTGAAAAGAACTCTGGTCTCAGCATTTAAGACGGCAGTTTCCCTGTTTGTTAGAGTTATAGAGTAATGCTTAAACACATTTCAACCAAATATTCAGAAGTCCTTTGACCTCCAAAGCTGTGGTGTTTTGAGTATCAGTCTCTAACACCTTGAAATACTCGTACTCGTACACGTACTCGTCTCTCTCATACGTTTCTGTCTGAGGTTTGTTCGTACAAGAGTTCCAGGTCAGATTCTCTAAACTCTCTGAAGTCCTCGTACATCACTTGATGAAGGTCACCTGCTCATCAACCGGTCATCAGCATCATCAGCGCCCTCAAACAGCTGTTAAAGGCTGCCTGTTCTGCTCCGTTTGTGGGCACCCTCTCTTTCTCTTTTCACTCTCCTCCACAGGCCATGTCCGTCAACGCCTCATCCTCCCTCAACATCACCCTTGTGCCTCCTCCCCTCCACTCCTCCTCCTCCACCTCTCTCTATTTGGAATGCCTGAAGTCCATACCCAGCGTCGTCATCTATATCACGTACACCTTCACCAACGTCCTCTTCCTCCTTCCTCTCTACATCTTCATCCTCTGCGTGGGTTTCCGGCGATGGAGGAATCAGCCTTCTGTGCCTGCAAGGCTGACATCGAGCCAATCCGACGTCTTCACCTACCACATCATCGCTGTGGAGATTTTGGGTGTTTTTGGATCGCTCATCTATTGTTTTGGCATTTTCACCAAGCATGAGATGTTGTTAATGATGGGGATGTTGGTATTCTCCGTTATTTTCCCCGGACAGACCCTGTTTCACTGCCTGACCTGCGTCGAGCGCTACCTGGCGGTCGTCCACCCCATCCCCTACATGAGCCTGAGAGAAACGGGCGGGGTCAGGGTCAGAAACGGCAGCGCTGTGTGCGTTTGGCTGCTGTGTTTCGGATGGATTGGGGTGATAAAATCGTCCTTGCCTGATTTCCCCGTCGTCCCGTTGCTCTGCATGTTGGGCGTCTCAATAACTGTGATATTGTTCTGTTGCATTTCTGTTCTCAGAGTTCTGACTCATTCAGGGCCAGGGGAGGCGGGCAGGACGAAGGAGCGGGTTGACCAATCAAAGCAGAGAGCTTTCCACATCATATGTGCTATAGTGGGAGTGCTGCTGGTGAGGTTTATTGGGCTTCTGGTGACTTTTGGTTTGTCCTATTTGCATTCAATTTCTCCAGAAGACTTGTGTGCGCTGATGGACTCTGGGCTCTTTCTGACTGTGCCCAGCAGTCTGGTTCTACCTCTGCTGTTTCTACACAAGACGGGGAAAGTGGTCTGCTGTGGGCGCGGCGCTCAATCAGGATGAGGGTCAAGTGAACAGTGAACCGAAGCGAAACAGAGCCTTGCAGCCTCTTTTGAAGATGTAAGAAATGCTAATTCAAAATCTCACCTTGCACACGTTCACAGTACCTGTGGAACGTTCCAACAGGTGTTTTTTGAGCGTTCCACATCTTTTTGAAACGTGTTGCTGCATCAGATTCACGATAAGCAGATATTTACAGAAATCAATGAAGCTGATGAGCTATGTTTTATGTTTTACACAGTGTCCCACTCAGCTTTATAACTGATTACATTGTGGAGTTTGTTTCTCATGTAAGTGACTATAAATATATTATTCATCATTATGTCGTTAAGTGCAGTTTAGAAGAAGCAGATTACACGTCGGTGTAACTTTCTATATTCATTGTTTTCTTTTTCAACTCTTTAAACTTGTTATTTGTTTTACTGTTTATATCACTTAGTGCTTACTGCTATTACACGTACGTTTCTGAAATAGATGGTTTTCATTTACTTCCTATCGTTCTTGCTGTGCTGCAGATGAAATTTTCCATGTGAGATAACATGAACCCAGCATCCCTGTGACCTGCCCGATCTGATTATTCTTTATTCCAGCATGCTGATTTTCATATTTGTTAGTTTGAGCTGCTGTAAAGCTGAACCGAGTAAACTAACTTTTCCCACATCTGCTGTGTCATGTGTCCATTTGTGTTCAACTACATGTTATTAGCAGCTATCAGCTGTGACGTTGTCCAGATTTGTTCCGGTGCCTGAAGGTCTGAGCTGTTGCTTCGTTGGACTGTGTTTAAATCCGGTGAGGTTTGGTTGTGCACGATAATCAGTGATGAGAAATAACACTGTGTGACGTCTGCGTTCTCTCTGTGAACTTCACAGGGTCACCGGCAGCTCACACACTGAATCACTGACACATGATGCATTCGCTCATTTGCCTGACCATTGGCTCCTGCCTTTAACTCCTGCTTTGCATTGTTCCCATCTCTGGCCACACCTGTGCACGAAATTGCCCCATTAGGATTATTTTGAGAGAGGTGTTTTCAGACCATTTTTCTACTTTCTAGATCATCATGGGGACAATGTCCTCAGGTATCTCGTGGTCTTAATTAGTCTGTTGGACACACAAACAAGTCAACTCCAAAAAGCAAACTGTTATTACAAAAAGATCTGAAATCCACAATCAATCAAACAGAAAGATGATGAAAATGACAGATTGTGTGTTGTTTAAGTGAAGCAATATGTTGATTGTCAATGAAACAACCGACTCCAGTTTCTACAGTTGTTTTGTCTGATTATTTGTTGAAGACACATAATAGTGCATGTGATCTGACAGTGCTGTGATGGAGAGAATGGAAGCTGTGAATTATAATTTGGCAAATAATTGATAAAAGCCTGTTAAGCTCAGCTTATGCCCACTGAGAACTCTGCTCAACAACCTAGAAACCATCTGTAACATCCTGACCATTTGGGAACATTGTAGAAAAGATTATGCCACCTAGAACACCTAGTAACAAAAAATAACCACCCACAATACTCAAGACACCTAGTTACACCCTAGCCACCGATGGCAGCCATATTTAATGCCCCAATAAACACTGAGGAGCACCTCTACAAGCAACAAATAGCTTACATAAGCAACCACAGACACAACTATGGTATAAGAGTAATGTTAGTATGATATCAAGATCCTGGGTATCTCAGACCCAGGCGGGAAAGAAAATCCTGAAGTAAAAGTCATCATCTCTGGAAAATCAGCGTCAGTGCTGACACAGTAGAAGAGAGACCCCAAGACTGCGATCATCTCCATGGCAGCCAAGCGGTAAGTGAAGAGGTCAGAGGTCATCAGGATCTGAAGAATAGCAATTTACCTTATTTTACTTAATAAAAGATTTTCTATTATGTATACAGTAAAGACTGTGTCATGTATGGATAAGTCATATGAAATATATACCACAATACACAAAACACACAAGCACATACAACTGAGGGTAATTATTGTCAGATTTATTACTTCATTTGATTACAGTCACGTCAACAAGTGTACAGTATACTACAGCGAGTACTACAACTACCATGATTATCCAACAGGAAGCCTTCATCATCCACATTTGGTCCGTGATGCCTCATTCTGTCCACAGGTGAAGCTGAGCACGGTCTCCCTGTCATCCTGGTCAGGGCGGCAGCAGCAAGGCAACCTGCCGTCTTCTACAGTGCATGCTGGGAGATGCAGTCCTCCCAGTGTACATGCAAAGGGGACCCGTTCCATTAAATGATGTACTGTACATCTGTGAGTGCTAATGACATCACAACAACTACAAACACGCACTATTACTACCTCTGTGACTGCAAACACAAAATACTCCCAAGCGACTAAAGCTGCAACATTTAGTGGATTAATAGATTAATTGATTGACAGAAAAAGTAAGTTATTACTTTGATTATCAAAACATATTTATTTTAATCTTTTGAGCAAAATGGCAAACAGTCCCTGCTTCCAGCTTCTCAAATTACATTTTTTAACAAACAACTAATCAAAATCATCCAATTAATAAATGATGAAAAGGGTTGCTGCTGGCTGCTGCCTGATCCACAACTCACACCAATTACCAAATACACCTTTGCAACCACTTCAGATCCAACAACCCTAAAAACACTGCAACCACTTTCTAACCACCTACAAACACCCTACAAACCACCAGGAAAAAAAAAAGTAACGGCCATAGTGTCCACCTTCTGACCCCCTAGCAAAACGCTAGCAACCACTGCAACACCATTACACCGAGCAACACCTTGGTAGACGTGTCCTAGAGTTAATAAATCAAAAGATTAGCATAACTTTAGCATAGCATTACAAAGATATTTCAAATGGTTTTCATGCACATTTTTCGACACAATAATCCCATCAACAGCACAACAGAAAACAGCGGTGGGATTGATGCTCACATCATCTAATCTCTGAATAACTTTTATTTTATCACATCAAAACAATCTCACACAACTACAGCCTACTGTAATATGATATCACAAACTGTCCATGGATATAATCTAGGATACTCTTAATCCTCCAATCAAATTTACTTCATTCAAATGTAGTCCGATGGTTATCTTCACTCACTATTATTACAGCAATGTGGTAGTTTTCCTGCCCTGTGTAGATAGAGCAGAGGTAACACCAAAGCGCTGGGCAGACTGAAGCAGCCTGTAGACGCCATCACCACGCAGGTGACACTAGAATAAAGCAGTGCTGAGGAGTTCAGAGCAGTAGAAACAGTGAGCCCACTAAACCACAACAACAGCACCACCATTATGGCCGTAATGTTGACGCATGCCCTTTGCTTTGTTTGGTCAGCTTGCTCCTTGCCCCGCCCCCCATCCCCTGGCGCTGGACGAATCAGAACACGGAGGACGGAGAGGCTGCAGTAAGAGGTGACAGCTAAACAGAAGAGGAAGGTGTAGAAAAAGGAGGAGCTGGGTAAAATGGTATACAACAAGTCTGATAGGCCAGCAGATACGAAGGACAGTAGCCAAACACACCCAATGCTGATGTTTCTGATCCTGACCCCACGCGCCTTTCTGAACCCCAGATAGGTGATTGGGTGAACAACAGCCATGTATCGCTCCACACAGGTCAGGAGGTGAAAGAAAATCTGCCCACAATAAGAAAGGAGAAAAAGAGTGAACCCCACTGCCATCATCTCTGGGACATCAGTGGAAAAGCCGCACAAGAAGAGGGTTGACCCCAGGATCCAGATCAGCTCCATGGTGGCCATGTGGTAGGTGAAGATGTCAGAGTGGCTTGTCGTTGTGAAGGAGCGCTGCTGCCGCCACTGTTGGTAACCCAGATGGAGGACAAGGATGGAGAGAGGGAGGAGGACAACAACTCTGGTGATGCTGACAGCAGTGTTGATTAAAATAGTAACTGGGAACCTCATGCAACTGTGGAACAGACCACTGAGGGAGGAGTTGGTGGGGGAAGAAGCGTTGGCAAACATATTGACTATGTAGATGGAGGCCTGAGGAGAAGAAGAAGAAAAGCAACTATGCTGTAAAACAAACTCTGAAAAGCTGCCATCAAATAAAACCAGTGATGCGACGCCTCCTTTGGCAGCTACATTGGAGATCATGAGCTGTTGTGCAACAATACAAACAAATGATGGAACTGTTAACCCTTTAACGCTGACTCCTGAGTGGATTTGGGACTGGTGTGCCTAAATTAAAGTGAACAATTTTGCATGTTAACATAGCAAAGTTTAGTAGAAATAATGGTTGCCACCATCTTATTTTATCCCTTGAGCATGCATTTGCCAGTTAGCACTTAAACAAAGTAAGGTTAAGGCTGATGTGAATGTCATCAGTTTATCAGATATTTAAACAAAATTGTTGGACAAAGTAATTGTGACCTGATGATGGTGCAAGATGGAAAACAAAGGGATCACAAAAATTATTACAATTCCTCCAGAGGGAGGTAAGAATATCTACTAAATGGTTCTTGAGATATTTCATTGAAAAACATCACAGGTAATAAACCACCCTACTGATACATTTCAGTGTGAACCAAAATGGTAGATCAACTGACCGATATTACCCTCCTCAGACGGGAACATGGCTTGGCATGGCTAAAAAGATGAACTGAAAATCATTGGGTTATCAAAGGACACCCACCTCGTCAGCAGTGTTTGTGACCGTCCTTGTCCTGCGTCTCCAAACTCACTGAGTGCTCTTCACTGGTTCCTGGTCCAGACATGTAATAACTCTTATGCGTGTGTGTGGGTGTGTGGCTTATTAATGATGTTCATGTGTCAGAGTGATGGAAGCGGGAGATGTTTTGCATCTTGTAAAACAGATTTACGATGACCTGATACGATAAATCACAGAAAACAAATTTTCTTGTCATCAGCAGGGTCATCCACAGAGCAGCACCACAGGCAGTGCCACAGTATTTTTCACTGAAAAATAAACTTACTCTGATTCAGCAGTATTGAGTAGAATTTGGCTTACTTTGAGATATTCTCATAACTTGCTATGAATTATTGTCATTAAACTGCACTTTTTAACATTTTTACAATGGGCCAGTGAGTCAAATGAATCTGTTTCATATGTTTTCCACTCTGCAGTTCCCCTCATCTCTTTGGAGTTTCTGATAAAAACTATATGATACTTGCCAAGCACCATACCTCAGACAGACAAAGTCAAGAACGAGCCAGTGAAGGACTTATTTCTGTTCTTGTCTTGTTAGATCTTAGTGCTGCATTGAACACCATTGACCATCACACCCTAGAACAGAGACTGGAACACTGAATCAGTATTAATTTCACTGCACAAAGCTGATTTAAGTCCTATTTATCAGATTGATTTCTGTGTGTACATGTTACTGATGATTCCTGCATGTCACAGTTGCCCATGGAGTTCCACGAGGTTCTGTGTTCGGACCAGTTTTATTTAAATATATATATGCTTCCTTTTGTCAATATTAGAAACACTGCATACATTTTCATTGCTATGCAAATGATCAACACTTGTGTTCATCAATGAAGCCAGGTGACACCTGGATGACATTCTCAGTTGTATTAAGAGCTAATTACCAAATGTTTCCATGCTAACATCCAAAATTAAGACAGATGGTAAACATTACCTGCTAAACATCAGCATGTTGGCATCGTCACTGTGACTTTTAGATTAGATTAGGCTAGATGCAACTTTATTATCATCGTCAGACAGCAAAATGCAGTTTAGCATCTAACCAGAAGTGCAAATAGTCATAATATCCAAAAATATAAGTACATGCAAGTAGTGCAATTGGCATGAGGTCTAAACAGTATGAGGTACTGAACTGAATTTTACAACTTTGACGTTTTGGGATTTTTGCTCATTTGTTGAATGACAAACATTTAGCATGGCATGCTTAGCCTAGCTTAGCACATGGTCTGAAAGCAGGTTGAACACCCTGGCTAACATCTGGCTAACATCAGAAACTCTCTGCTTTTCAAAGCTGATTATGCAAATAAGACAGACAGCACAATGAATGGAATCAGTTTATTCAGGTTATTTAAAACATATGACAAAGAGCAATTTGTTAGCTGTAGGACAAATACAGGCAGAGCTCATACATAACTGGAGGGAAAATACACATGTAGAATACATTGCATACAGTCCTAATGAATGAAATAAATGATAAATAAATACATTTCAATTCAATTATTTCTTTTGTAGCTGCAGTGCTGATAGTTTGGTGGAGCAGCACCGGNCCCTTCACATGTTCAAAGATCAGCTGCTTTGTATTAGATGGCTGTAATCAGCGGATATGACTGCAGGGAATAAAGGAGTCTTTTTCAAAATCAAGTCCAACTTTGACCAATTTTGGGACGTGAATTTGCACTGTTGGCCAATGGGAAGCCACACTGAAGAAGACGTGCAAGTTTTCTCAGTTGGTTTTGTGAGTCCTTCTCAATATTTGAATCGTTGAAGAAACGATAAGACAATTATTATTATTATTATTATTATTATTATTATTATTATTATTATCATTTTTTAGCCTCCTGCCAGATAAATGCAGCAGCGTGACATGTCTCACTGTTATGTTGTAGCATTAAAATGCTTTCTCTGCCTCCCTGCACCTCATTCTACACTTGGCATCCACGATGAAGATTATTTCCGTCATCGTGAAAATGCATTTTGACGCCAAATCAGGTGAAGTTTGGTCCTGAGAAAGCATTTGGTCATTTCTCATCCATTCATTTTTCCTTCCAATGTATATTGATAAAGCGACTGGAAAAGCTGTTCAATCACACCCACCTTGTCAGCAGTCGTTGCTTCTGATCGTCCTCTTCCTGAGTCTCCAGAATCACCGATGGTTGTTCACTGCTCTCTGGTCCGAACGTGTGTGTGCATTATACAATGGGTGGGACGGCAGACACCGACTGGACTGTGGAGTTTTTGCATATTGCAAATCAAACTACTAATTTTGTTTGACTCTGGACAAAAAATTGCAGCAGGCAAATTTTCTTAATGGCCTTCTTCCTAAGTGTCGGATCAGTTGAATACTAACCCCACTGGCACTTAGTGTTTCACTGCAGCGCAAATTTACAGCATCTCCAATTACGAGATAGTGGTGCCACCAAAAGCTCACGTCTCACCCCAGACTTACTACCATAACCATGTTTACATTTGGAAATCTGTTGCAAACATGCTGTTTTGTCAAAGGTACAGGTGATTTTATGGTTACGGTGCCCAAAGCAGCAAGACGTGATGCAGAAATGTAAAGAAACACCTCTAAAAACAAGAAGGTGGAGCTGGTTTTAACGGGATACTGTAACCTTTTGGAAAATATGCTTATTAGCCTTCTCGCCACAAGTTAGATGAGAAGATCGTTACCATTGAATGTCTGTAAATAAGTGTGAAGCTACAAATGAGAAACAACGTGTGAATTAGTGTGTTCACCTGAATCCTATCAAATGTGATGGACAGAAGTACATGTGATGGTCTGGAAAAAAACCTCTGGATTTAAATACTACTACTTCAGATACTGCTACTTTTTCACCATCTGTTTGGCTGTCTGGAGCTTTTCAGCCTATCTTATGTCATTGTTTGGTTTAGTCCCCTCGAACAACCCGAATGAATTCATTTTTGGTGAATTTCTTGCATTTTTCCCCCTTCATTAAGACCATCTCTTGGAACATGATGAAAGCTCCTCCTGGTTTCTCGGTTTGACCGATTTGAGCTTCCTCTGCAGAAAATGACTTCCTGCCCTCCATCTGCAGTTCGCACACCACCAAAAGAGCGACGCGCCGTCATGTGCAAAAAAACCTATTGACCAAATAATGTTTATTGTGTTGTATGATCTGTTGTCTGACTTTGACATATTAAGTTTTGCCCCACCAAGAAAGGCTTGGTTCGATCCAACCTGGATGCAAACTGAATCTCATCAAACGTTCATCCTAATGGACTCATTAACTGAGCCATAGGTGGAGTTGGCTCTGTGTGGTGCGCACTCACAAATTAATGTGTATTACTATGATTTTATTGTATATAAATGACACATTATATCCACTCTGTATAGTTATTGGATTTAAATGATAACTCCTCTCCGTGATAAATGTCTGTTTTTGAATATGTGTTGGTCGTGAATAGATGTGTGTGTTCATGCAGCGCAGTATGACAAACTGATTCAATGAAGATTAGCATGATATTCAGATGGTGCTGCTGCTGCACTTTGACATCGGCGTGGGACAAAAAAGGTGAAAAACACATTTGCCTGCAGTAATTTAGCGTAGAAAGTATCACCAGCATATGCAAAGCCTCACAGACCTGCTCTCACCTGTTTTTCACATGCAGGCACAAACACACACCTTCGATAAGGATTAAGCTACGTTTGTTCCAGACACGAGAGAAGCAGTGAACAGTTTGAGACGGGAGGACCATCCGAACGATAACCTGCAAAGGTGGGTTCATTTCAGTCACATTTTATTGTGAGATGTACTTCAGTGTAAGTCCACATTGCTGTTGATGATTTTATTACTTGATTAACATTCATCCCCTTTCTCCTCCTCAAGCCTCCATGAAGACAAACATGTCGGTCAACTCCTCTTCCTCTGCTAACCTCTCCTTCTTCACATGCTTGAGATCCAGAACAACCACCAGAGTCCTCTCTGCTCTCCTCATCGCCTACGTCCTCGTCCTCCCTTTCTCCATCCTCACCCTCTACCTGGGCTTCCAACAGTGGAGGAAACAGCGCTACATGTTCAGGGCTGCAGTGAGTCACTCCGACCTCTTCACCTTTCACTCTATTGCCATGCAGATGAATGAAGTCGTGGGGTTCGCCTTCTGGGTTTGTGGCAACCACCTCCATTTCCCAGAAATGATGCTTGTGGCATTATGTGTCTGCTCCATCACCTCCAACGGACAGGCTCTGTTTCACCTCCTCACCTCTGTGGAGCGCTACCTGGCCGTCGTTCACCCCATCACTTACCTGGGGTTGAAACAGGCTGGAGGGGTCAGAAGTGTTGCCATTGGGTGTGTTTGGTTACTGAGCTTCGGATTGGCCGCTGCAAATTATCTAAGCAGCAATGAGCTCAGTTTGATCTTGTATTACTGCTGCACTGGTTTCTCTGTAATTATCATCTCTTTTTGCAGCATTTCGATCCTCTGCGCTCTCAGGCGTCCAGGGCCGGGGGAGGTGGGTGGGAACAGGGAGTGTGCCGACCAATCAAAGCAGAGGGCTTTCCACACTGTCATAGCTATAACGGGAGTGCTGCTGTTAAGTTTTGCGGGGAGTCTGATCGTCAATGTGATGTGTGTCTCATCTGTGCTTGATAAGTGTGTCTTGTTGATGACCACATTGTGGCTCAATCTGCCGAGCAGGATGGTGTTACCTCTGCTGTTTCTACACCGCGAAGGGAAACTACAATGTAAACAAAACACAGAATCATGATGAGGGTAGGACTGCATGGGAAACATCGTACCGCAAGCTCTCAAAAAAAAAAAAACAAAAAAAAAAAACAGAGTTTAAATATTTCAAAATACTTCAAATAATCATTTTACATTCTGTGGTTAAAAGTTGAATTTGAATTAGAATTTACCATTTCAAGTTTGAAGACAGTCAGAGCCACAGGTAGATGTAGAGAACACCATGTGCATGCGTTGTTATCTGGTTTTAAAACAAATCTGACAAAGGAAAATCTTGATGAAGGATGAAGATGTGTAAGACCCTTGTTTGTCATGGAACTATACAAACATTTAAAGTTGTGTCATCTGCATAAAAATATACGTAGTGCCGACTTGGAAGAATAAATTTATTTATAATAATGTTAAACTAGTAGACCAAGAATAAACAGCATCATTACAAATGGTAAGAGTGCTTAATTCTACACCTTTAGCATATTAGCATGCTAATATTTGCTGATTAGCACTGAAGGAAAAGTAGAGCTGAAGCCAAAAATCGTTACTTTTTCAGTTAGTTAGTTCTTTAACTATTTTGGTGGGAAATATGGTCCCAACCTACTTTGGATGAAAACACGCCCACCTCTGTATGACAAGGAGGAAACAGCGATGTGGGGCTGAATGTGATGAATTACCATTTCTCAGGCTGCAAATGAGACAGGAATTAACGAGTTAGCTATCAGTTTTCTACCTGGAATGAGTCAATTCAACGGCCTTTAGCAACATTAACTGATTGGCCAAACAGCAGCTGGAGGGCGATGCAGCTGTCCATGACGTGATTTCATCTAAAACTGGCTGTTGAGTCACAGGTGAGATGAAGCACAGCCACGAACAAATGCGCCGACAGGTGTGCTGAGCTAATGACCTCTTTGTTTATGGATCATTTGAATCCTGTCAAATGTTCGTCTTGGACCGATTCAATGAAACATACTTTAAAGATTCCTGCTTTGTTAACACCGACGTAAGTTCAGCTGTTCATGACTTAGACTGTTTTTAAAGTTTGGAAATTCATCTTAGTCTTTAGGACAGTTTCATAGGTGTGAGATGATGAACGTCTGCGTGCACTCATCAGTAAATCTGCAGTATGTTTTTAACGTTATGATGCAGTATAATGACATGATAGTACACTGATGTATGACGTTGCTGTATTTAACTGAAGGAATGAAAGTGTTTCAGTCAGTTCTGCTCTCTGATGTGACCTTCCTGCAGCACCATAATGCAAAAACTACATTTACCTGATGTCAGATTAGTTAAAGCTGTAGTCTTTTAGACCTTTTCTTGTTGATGTGTGTTAACATTTTATTCACTAAGTCTTTGCAGATTCTTTGCATTTCCAGAGTGTCTTTTTATTGGATGTTATTAGATTGAACTTGATTAGATTAGATTGAACTTTATTGATCCCTTTGGGAGGACCCCTCAGGGAAATTGGAGTTATGATTAAACACTTGTGCTTCTGTGTTTTTACTCATTTAAATGTGTGTTAAGCCTTTTTATGTTTTTACTTTTACTTTCAAATCATTAAATTAAATGAATTTAAACTTTCGTGTCTGTGAAAACTTTCTGAACACTGTGTCACTCTGCCCGCTGTGATCACATTATAACAAATAATTCATAATTTAGGGATCTACATATTTACAGGGATTTTTTACCTCATGCATTTGGATAACAGGCCCCTCTTTCAGCAGCCCAACCACCATCAGGTCTAGACATCAATATTTGGTTTATGATACCTGCAAAATTAATGAAATTCCCACATTTTACTAGCAGCATTTTATTTTATTCCACACTGTCACTGTGAGCATTTAACACAGAGCTGTTAGCGCGGCTGCAGACTCTTCATCCTCTTGCATCATAAGGCGACAGTTCATCTAGTTTTCATGTCCTCAGAGGAGACACTGCTAAGTCTCACACAGTGTCTGCACAGTGAAAAGGTGCGTTTACAAAAGAAATATTAAATGAAACAACAAAGTGAAAATATGAAATGGTGTCATGACGCAGCTTCTGCCCCCTGGTGGCTCCTCATGTGTGTTTTCAGACAGTGACTCTGAGTGAAGGCTTTGTCGCAGACGGTGCACTTGTACGGTCTCTCCCCGTTGTGGGTCCTCATGTGGACCGTCAGGTATGTTTTGCGAGCACATGCTTTCCCACAAATCCCGCACACGAACGGTTTGTGGCCCGAGTGGACCGTTGCGTGGTTATCCAGATTAATCTTGCGCTTGAAGGACGAGCCGCAGTCTGGGCAGCGGTACGGCGTCTCCCCGGTGTGGACCCGCATGTGAATTGTCAGAGGCGATTTGGTGGTGAACCCCTTGCCGCATTCGCCGCAGTGGTATGGCTTCTCGTTGGTGTGCGTTCTCATGTGGATCTGCAGCTGCTTGCTGGTGAGGAACATTTTGCAGCAAACGTCGCAGAGGTACGATCTCTCTCGGTCTGTGTGGATCTTCTCGTGTTGTCTCAGCGTCCCGGGAAGTTTGAAACGCCTCCCGCAGATCTGACAGCCGTGCGGTCTCTCCCCTGAGTGGGTCATCTTGTGGCGGGACAAAGATCTGTAGTCGCTGAGGGATTTCCCGCACACGCCGCAGAGGTGCGTCTTCTTGTTGGTGTGAGTCCTGCAGTGAGCTTTTAGCTGCTCCCTCAGTTCAAACACTCTGTGGCAGGTGTAACATCTGTGCCGCTTTCGGGCCTTATGGAGCTTCTGGTGGTTCTCCAGGGACGCCTTCAATGCAAAAGCATCAGGGCAAGCGTCACATTCGTACGGTTTCTCTCCCGAGTGGGCAGCCACGTGCTCGCTGAGGCTGAGAACGCTGAGGAAAGACTCTCCACAGATGTGGCAGTCGTCAGTTTTGTGGTGACTTTGCAGATGGTCCGTCAACGCCTCCGAGGACTCTGAAAGCTGTCCGCACACGCCACAAAGACTTCCAGGATCGTCCGCGTGAGTCCAGGCGTGTTTGACAAACATGACTTCCGATTGGTGCAGAGCTCCACAGACTTTGCAGGACAGAACGACGTCGCTGTTGTCAGTCTTCATCTCGACAGCGGGACGTCTGGCTTTTTGTCTCTTTGTCGTGGTCGACCGCAGTTCGGAGTCGCCCTCTTTCAGCTCCTCGTCGCTCCTGTCTGGTTTCCACTCATCGTCGCTGTCGTTCGCCTCCTCTCCTTCCTCTTCCTTTTCAATGCCATTGCTGCCGTCCCCTTTGCTCTCCGCAGAGCAGGCCGCAGGTCCCTCAGCTGGTTGGGATATACGATCCTCATCATCATCATCAGGTTGTGACATCGAGCTGCTGGACACAAAGCCGACTCTGCCGCCCTCGACGTCCTGGACGGGGCCGCTGAGGGAACCAAGAGCAAAGATTAAGGTGCTACAGAAGTGATGTGCTTAACGTCTGTCTGATAATTTGTTGCGGGAGGTGATACAACAATGAAAAAGTAAGTTGAACTATGGTTTTATAATCACATGATCAGGGATCACATATGGCTGTAATTAAAGTCCAAGTGTCCACATACTTTTGGCCACAAAGCATATATTTGACCTTTTATGGTGACGGGACGTTTCATCACGCGTCAGCACGGCAGAGGAGCACAGAGAGTTTTCACTGATGACGTCTCCTGTCTGATGGACCTCCTCCTCGCTGGACCGAAGTGTCTTTTGTGTCTGGAAAAACAAAGAGGTGGGATTTCACCTATGATCCATCAGCTGAAAACATGCGACGAAGAAACTGAACGCCTCTTTGTCTTAAAGGGTAACAGCTCAACAGAATATGAGGAAGTACCTTCAGTCTGATATAGAGAGCGGACTTCCCCCATCCTGTGCAGCCGAAGCTCCTCTGGATCTCCTCTGGTGTCACCATCTTCAGTTTGAGAGGCTTTAATCTCCGTCTCTTGTCGGACGTTAAGATGTCAAAAGGTTTGTTGTCTCTGGAGAGCTGAGGGAAGGAAGACTTCAGCAAGTCCACAAAGTCGGCCTCCCGCAGGCCTCGAGGACACTTCAGCTTCAGCAGCGGACACTTCTTAAGAACTGTCAGAAGAAAGAAGAGCTTCAACAACGTGAAAATGTTCTACTGGTGTTAATCTGAAACGAGTACTTTTTACAGTAAGACTTCCTTTAAGGTTTGAGCTCAGCAGCCAGAAGCTGGACCAGAACACAAATGGAGGCGGTTTAGATCAGCGGTTCCCAAACTGCTTCTGAACCAGGCCAGTCCTTGTACTGACACCATTCTTTTTATTTAGGAAAGTGACACGAAGGCGACAGAACCAAAATATGTGATAATCCTCCCAACACTCGGCCTGTTTTCACGTCACAGCACCCATTCTGGGAACCACCAAAATTCACCAAAAGGACAAATTCACACAAACACACAAACACCAAAGGCGGAGGAAACCAAAACCAGATACCAGACTCAGGTAGGTGAAGTCTAACTGCAGCTTTAAACCAGGTGTGTGGGACAAAGGTGACGTTTCCTCTCGACCGCTCAGACTCCCTTTACTTCCCTTTAAATGTATTTACTTCTACACTCACCGCTGTTTGACAGCACGACGGTCTGAGAGTCCTCCAGGATCCGGATCCTGAGATCAACATGGCTCTGTGTTTGACTGATCTGAGGTCTGCCAGGCCTCCTCTTCTTACACTGACCTCTGTGGGTGAAAGATATGTTCACTAACAATGTGATGAACTGATGTCAAGATGCTTTATTTTGGAAACTTCATGTTTCCTGTGTGACTCTAACGAGTAATAACAGTGCTTGTTCATGAGGAACCTTGATGGACTTTGATTAGTGGAGTCCTCCAGGTTCTGCGGATGCTCAGGAGACTCGTCTTCCTCATTTTCACCCTCCTCTTCCTCAACAGGGCAAAGGCTCTTGCTGCGCTTCAGGCCTGGAAAAGATTGTCAGAGTTTTATTTTGAAATTTTCACGCAGATACTGTACTAAAATTAACTTCAAGTAAAAAAGGCAAACAGATCAATTGATTATCATTATCATCATTTCTCGGCGCAGTCGAACATGTTGAGTCCCTGCAGGATGTTCTTCCTCAGCTCGACTGCTTGTTAAAGCCTGCTGGAGAGCTCACGTGAATTATAAAGGTAAATGTAAATTAAATAACGTGCTCGGTGGCTAATTATAATAATGCCGAATTAAAGAATACGATTTGCTAATTGCAGAAACGTCTCACATTTAGTAATTTGATGTATGGAAATTTCTGGGTAGCCAAGTCAATATTAAATTACAAGATATTTCAGTTGAGTTCGACATGCCGCAGTAGAAGCAAATCAGGCCTTTGGGGTTGCTGAATTAAAATTTTTATGCCGAGAAATGAAAGACCGACCTGCTTTGTCGAGAGAGACCCGAGGCTGCAGGAGAAGCTCCAGCTGCCTCCTCTGCCGCTCGATCTGCTGTCTGTAGCCCGAAGCCTCCTCCTCGTAACCGGCTACGATTCTGTCAACAGCCGCTAAGATTTCCTGGGAGGCGGCGGCGAGTCTCTCAGTGACGAATCCTCTCAGAATCTCACCTTTCGACATTTTACGCGAACTTTCCGCCGAATCCGCCGCTTTCTGTTCAAACTACAACCACAGTTCACATTTATCGTGCAGAAGCTCGCTCACTCTTCGCGTTGTTTACTAGCTTGACGCGCTTCCGGTTTATGTGCGTGCATCAATTTCATCCGACTAGAAATCAACATCTGAATCAGGCGTTCCACTTCCTCTCCTCCGCTCTGAGAATTTACTGCGGCTGCGCGTTTTGCCGCAACAACTGGAAAATTGAATGAATGAATGAATAAATAAATAAATAAATAAACAAATATCAATTGACATAGAAATAAAAGTGATAATTAAGTGCACAGATTTCCTTTAAAACTGGGTCCTGGTCCACAGTTAGTCCTCTATCCCCGACGTGCCCCAGCAAAATCTTTCATTCACTCTACAAATATCAGAAATGAGCCTTTAACTGTAATTGTTGAATTTAAAGTCCTTCTTAGGTCATGAAAATGTTACCCAGAAACAATTCATCCTCACTGGCGGCAGGGGCCAGAAGTACTGCTTAAGTAAAAGTACAAATACCACAAAGTAAAATTACTTAGTTACAGGCAAAATTCCTGCATTTAAAATCCTTCTTGAGTGAATACTCAGGCATTATCAGCCAAATGTCTGCTAATAGAGGTTTTCATTTGAGCCTTTATTGCAATAACGGACAGCAAACACAGGGGGGAGCCCTGCACAGAGCAGCATGCTGGTAATCACACATTTATCTGCAGACAGAATAAACACTGCTTAAAAACATTAAGGGAACACTAAAATCACACATCGGATCATGATGAACGAATTCTTCATGTTGAAAATCTTTACTGATGTATAATTTGTTGAGACGTCCCACTAGAGGACGTCGAGCCATCATGGAGTCTGTTTCTGACGGTTTGGTCAGAAACATGCACACCAGTCTGCTGGAGGTCATTCTGTAGGGCTCTGGCAGTGCTCCTCCTGTTCCTCCTCGCACAAAGGAGCAGATACTGGTCCTGCTGCATTGATGCCCTTCTACGGCCCTGGTCAGCTCTGCTGGTATCTCCTCCATGCTCCTGAGACTGTGCTGGGAGACACAGCTAACCTTCTTACGACCGCACATATGCATGTGCCATCCTGGAGGAGCTGGACTTCCTGTGCAACCTGACTGGGCTGCAGGTGCCGCCTCATGCTACCAGTAGTGACAAGGACACTAACAGAACTCAAAACTAGAGAAGAATCAATCAGGAAGGATCAGGAGAGCAACTGTCTGTGGCCGCCACATGCAGAACCATTCTGTTTGGGGGTTGTGTTGCTTTTGCCTCTCCATCGCACCTGTTGTCACTTTAATTTGCACCACAGCAGGTGGAACTGGGCCACAATCACCTGTGCTTCCTAAATGGACAAATTGATTCCCTGAAGTTTAACTGACTTGGTGTTATAGTGTGATGATGAAGTGTTCCCTTCATTTTTCTGAGCAGTGTGCAAACTCTGCATTTATTACTCTGAAGCAGTGGTTGTCAATGGAGTGAAACACCCCTGAATGAATATGATTTATGCATTTATGCAAAGTGTTCATCTTAATGACAAAGTGTTTTTCTTAAAGACAAAGTGTTCATCTTAATGACAAAGTGTTTTTCTTAAAGACAAAGTGTTCATCTTAAAGACATGTTAATGCTGCTCTTCTTTCTAACCCCACAAACCAAAACCACCGTGTTTCCTTCTTAATCATCCTACCAGTAAACGTATCTATATTCAACTTTGTCAAGTGAATTTTGGTGAAGTTATCTAACTGTGGATTTCATCGCAGCCAATGAGCACAAGGCAAGAGATCTGAAATCAGGTCAAGAAAGTCTAATCCAGCGTGACGCTCCCTTAACTTTATGTTTACTCTTTACTGAAAAAACTTTATTTCTGAATGTGAAGTTTTAATATTTGAGCAACAGAACACTTCAGGTCTTCAACACTCCTCCTCTTCCTTATATCCCTCCACCTTCCCTCTTTCTATTTTCACTGGCATGCTCGACTTCCTGGGCTTCTTCTTTGGCGTGGGGTCGCCTGACTCCCACCGCCGCTGCTGATTGGTCAGTGTGCTTGTGCAAGCCCCGCCTTGTTTTTCATCTGCGGCACCATAGTCACGTGACACAGGTTCACTGTTGCAGCCCACCATGGTGACCGGGGTGGTGCCAGGGAGGTGGGCAGGTGGAGTGTGGTTGGTGTGAAGGCTGAGCAGGTGGAGTTCAGTTTTCTCCACTGCAGGAACCATCGGGGAGACGAGGGAGGGAGGCGAGCCCAGCGAGGAGGCGCTGCTAGCTGGGAGGAGTGAAGGAAGAGGCTGAGCCTGGGGGTGCAGGTAGGTGGAGCCACTCAGGGTGAAGGTCTGGTTGGTGTCATGACTCTGATTCTGGGGTAGAGAATGAGGAGAAGGAGGAGGGGAGTCGGCTGGAGGGGGTGTGTTGTCCCAGAAGCCATGTTGGAGGTGTGTATGACGGTTTCTCATGGTGTGTATACGAACTAGTGTGTGAGCCTCATTGTCCTGTCGCCAGAGTGTGTTGCTGATCTCTTTTTCCCTGCAGATGCGTGTGTGAGTGTCATGTACGTTTCTGCGAGTGCTTGTGGTTTTGTGTATCTGTATTTCGGTGTGTATGCTGGTGTGTGGCTCGGTGTGTGTGTTCCTCTGGGTGTGGTCATCTCTGCCGGCGCCCGTGTGTAGCCGTGGATTTGGGTTGGCGCTGTGTCGGTTTCGGCTGCGCAGCGAGCTGAAGACCATGGTGCAGCCCACCACCGTGCAGCGATGTTTGATCTTCAAGTGGACAGCGTTGTAGTGGATCTTCAGCGTTCCTGCACAAACAGAAGGAAGTGGTGCTCTTGATAAGTTGGGGAAAGGTTTTTGAAAGTGCCAACAACAGAGGGCCAAAGATGGAACCTTGGGGGACACCACAGATCAGAGGGACCTACTATTTACAATAGATAAAATTTTGGGACCAGCACTGTTAAAAACCTCATTGAGAAATCTGGCTGAGGACCTTGAACTGAACCCCGTGGAACCCCAGGACTCCACATGAGTGGACCTTGAAGAGGCATTCATTGTAAGCACTAAATGTTTAGCAGACTTAGAGACACAGAAACCTCAAAATTCCCACCTTTGTCATAGAAGCTTTTCCCACAAACGCCACAGCAGACCCTCCCCTTCCGACCTCCTGCAGGTGAAAGAGATGGGAGGGAGCAGAGGGAGGAGGGGAGAGGATGGAGGGAGGAGGAAGAAGAGGATGGCAGAGATTGGATGGAAGAGGAAAAAGAGGCAGTAGGAAGAGGACAGAGGAAGGAGGCAGATGGGAGAGGACTGAGAGGGTAGGAAGTGGAATCTTGCAACTTCTGTGAAATCTTTGGAGGAGAGGAGGAGGAGGAAATGGATGGATGGAGAAAGGAAGAAGTAGGGAGTGAGGATTTCATGGAAGGAAAGAGTGAGGAGGTGTTCTCCTGTTTGGCCATGCCCCTGTGAAGGTCAGGCTCCTGGTCGTCGCTGAACTGGGGGTTCAGATGCCATATTGTCAGGGCTGCGTTTGGCTTGTCGGGATCTGCTTTGATTTTTAAAGCTGGTTCATCTTTACTTTGCTGGAAAACCTGATTGTTCTCCTCAACTCTTTTTCCTCCTTCCTGTTTGTGTATCTCGGCCAGTTCGGTCCCACCAGGCTTCCGTAGGTACTGTGTTAGTTTACTGGGTGGAACAAGTTCCTGATAAAACAAGAACAAGGAGTAAACTTACATGAAGTGCAGGATGTGAGAGTAAGTGTTATTAGGACGTTTTCCAGTTGTGGAACAAAGAAGGTTTGAAAGCTTGGACGGAAAAGGGATTTCACTTAATTACCTTGGTGGGATGAACCAAACAGTGGATGGCGGAGCTTGGACAGTGGAACGGCAGAGATAAAGACTGTCCGCCTGGAAAGTTTTCAAAATGGTGGGCGGTGTCGCTGTGGTCAGCAGGACTTCTTTTCTTAAAACGGCAGACACCGGACAGTAAGCGCAAGTCTCCTCTTGCATTCCTGAACCCACCTGGAGTTCCCCCGTTCATGCTGATGTCTGACTGGCAGCTCTTTGGGGCGGGCTTCAGCTCTGCATCGGAGAAATGATTGACAGCTGCCAGGCACTGAAGCGTCATCAACTCGACAACGGGGCGAGTCTCGCCAAAGCGAAGGAACTGTTTGAGGATGAGCAGTTCCTCTTCAGGGGTCACCATCAACCAGCGGTCCAACACCTTCCCACTGGGAAACTGGAGAGAAATAAACGTCAGATGAATATGGGAAATTGTGTTGAAGTTGAATCAATCTGGAAGTCGAGATTTGAGAGCGCAAGAGGACCGATTCCAAAACGGAGAAAACACCTTGAGCACATACATCATCATTTCATGCATGCTTAGTTTGAAATGGGAGGCTTGGACCGGAGTCAAACACAAGTTTATGGACATATTTACTGTAAGTTTGGCAGCAGGGATTGTGGGAGGCAGCCGGAGCATTGAGAGGAAAACCATGCTGGCACAGAGCAGTTCACTTTATTGCACACCAAATATCAGTATCATGCTGTATTTATACTGTGTTAGTGCTACCTGCAGCATGTACCCTCGAACATAATCCCCCAAAGTCCAGCCCAGTGTGTGCAGTATGTGGCTGACCTGGAAATGACAACACGCAATCTGTTACACATATGCAGTATAATTTACTGCTCCATTATACTCAAAAATTTAATCCTGCATATTAAGACTAATTTGTGATATTTCCTCATGTTTAGTTAATGAAAGCTTTTCCACTGGCTGCTCTAAACTTTGATAACAGCTGGGTGAACCTGTTCTGGGGTGAGGACGCTGTAGAGACGGTCCAGCAGAATTTTCAGACGAACAGGAATAGCATGAGCTCCATACAGGACCAGGGAGCTCAGGTCGAACACCAGCCCAGGAAGGGCCACCTCCACCGGGGCGCAGCTGGACGGCTGCTGGGCCTGAAAATGGAGCTTCTCCAAAGCTACAGACAGAAAAGACGAGTTTTGTCACCTTCTCTTTGGCACACTGATGAAATACAACAATGATGTGTGTGTGTGTGTGTGTGTGTGTGTGTGTGTGTGTGTGTGTGTGTGTGTGTGTGTGTGTGTGTGTGTGTGTGTGTGTGCAGATGCTCTCTCCAGATGCTTTTGGTGATGTGATGACAGCGACACCTGACTTCATGTCACTGTAGCGACTGAACACATCTGCAGTGTGTGTGTGTGTGTGTGTGTGTGTGTGTGTGTGTGTGTGTGTGTGTGTGTNTTTATAATATCTTTAAGACGTTAATCAGTTTGCACATTTTACATTCATGTAATTTAACAGTAATATATCATAATTTACATTTCTTATATTTTCATACTTATATATGTTTCTACTAATAAAACACCTTTTAGAAGATCTTTGATGATTTCTGAAAACCAATCAGCTGATTTTCATCTTTCTTTTGGCTCCACATCGATTGATTATTGCAAACAGACACGAGCAGCTCGTCGAGTGAGAAGAAGCCGATGAGCGAAGTGAAAATGAATTAAAACGTAATTAAATTAAATGTTATATTCACATTAAAAACTTTAACGAGTTCAGACAGAATTTAGATTCTGAATATGGACAAATGGATCTGAAGTTTTAGAGCTGATCAAAACTGTTTTTATGCTCATATCAGACGAAACAACACTGACCGTCAGTTTGTTAAACTGTCCTCTGATGAAGAAACAACCGTCTCGTCTTCGTCTTTAATTCTCCTTCACTTCTGTGTCTCTACGTCTGTCTTTCTCCTTTCCGTCCGTCCTCTCTGCTGTACTTCTTTGTCTCGTCCTGTATTTATTTCTTCATGTCTTCATCTTTTATTCTTCTGTTTTCAGTGACGTTTCATCCTTTTTTCTTCCTTTCTTCGCTCAGAAAATCATTTGCTCCTCTTCTTTCTGTCCATCTCTTCACCACGGAACTCCACTTTTTTCTCTCTCTCTGAAACAGAATATATACAGTGAATTTTCTCCTCTTTTCAAGACTCTCCATCCTTCAACTCCTCCCCCTCACTGCACAGAATGGATTTGATTGGACGAGGATTGATGCTCAGTGTTGATGTTCAGTATCTTCCCTCCTTCTTCTCTTCTTCTTCTTGCATTAGTTGTCTCCAGATGATGATGATGGTACTGTGTGTGTGTGTGTGTGTGTGTGTGTGTTCAGCCACATTACAAACCTCCAACAATGAAGAAGGTTAAAGTCAAAGGAAGAAGTGAAGAGGAGGGAAACGCTGAAGAGCAGCCGACACCTGCGCTCACTGTTTCTTATGTGAAGTCACACCTTCGTTCTTCAGGACACGCTTTCGTCACATCTCCCAGATTTGATGAAGGTCAGCTCTTCAGACAAACATCATTTCTTAATAACTTCTGACTGTGATGCGATGCTACAGACATCGACTGATGCACATACATAGAATAAAAAAACGCCATGTGACGCCGTCATGTGTGTTGAACCTAACGTGATGCACTCGTGAAGCACTGATTTGCTCCCTTGCTGCAGGTGTCCTCATGCCTCCGTGTGATTGGGCCAATAGTTGAGGCTCAGCAGAGTGCGGCTCAGGCTTTTTGGAGCTTTCTGCCAATGATTGTGCATCAGAAAAATACTTTTCAGGCCAACGTGGACGTTGTAAAACCTTGTTCAGCCATTACACCAGAAGGCGCGGGCAGCTGTCCTTGGTGTGTCCATCAGCCTCTGTGTCCCTCTGGGAGGAGGGTTCCCCCCCGAGGGTCAGATTAAATCAGGGTGACAGTAGGGCACCTGGCCTGCCGCCACACAGAAAACACAAGGTTAAATGAAAGATAATGTCCAGAGCATCTTTGTGCCTTCCTCAGGTTGTCATGTGGATTCACAGTGAAATGAAAGAAGTCTGAAAGGAGCGTGAGGCGGTCAGCAGGAAGCAGCGCTCCACAAACATCTGCCGAATAAATTCCTCCATGAAAATGAAAATCACCATCCAGGCTGTCAGAAAAACAAGCTTCACTCCAGCTTCGCTGCGTTCTGGACCGTTGTGGTTCCACCATCACAGGTTCGATTCTCAAAACGTTCCTGCTAAAGTGTCTCTGAGCAACCACAGAGAAACCCTGAAGAAAAGAAAAACGCTGTCAGAGAGAAGCGAGACTCAAACCTGAAAGTGACGACTTCACAGTGCTTCTCCCCGGAGCAAAAAAGACCTGGAAAGTTTCTTATATTGTTGATCTGAGGCGCGCACACACACACACACACACACACACACACACACACACACACACACACACACACACACACACACACTGTGTACTTATATGGACATGATGCAACCTAAACCTAATTCTAACTTAACCCTCAAAACCAAGTCTGAGCCCTTTGAAGGTCTGAACGTGAGGACCAGCCAAAATGTCCTAAAACTCCAACTGGTTCTCACAAAGATAGCTGCACACGCATATGCACACACACACGCACACACACACACACACACACACACACACACACCGTGAAGGTAGGGCTGTTGGACAGGCTTTGTGTCTGCTGGGAGCTGGTGGACCTCTTTCTTGTTTTGATGTCGTACTAATTAGAATATCAGACGATAACGCTGTTAGTGTGTGTGTGTGTGTGTGTGTGTGTGTGTGTGTGTGTGTGTGTGTGTGTGTGTGTGNGTGTGTGTGTGTGTGTGTGTGTGTGTGTGTGTGTGTGTGTGTGTGTGTGTGTGTG